>CAMGYJ010000009.1:15457149-15888310 GCA_946122785.1 Linum tenue
CAACGGCATGGGGTCAACACTTCCCCCACACTCAGGCTCACCTAGGCTAACAGTTAAGCACAGCCGGTTGAATTGAAATCAACTCAACCGGAATTCAAGGCAAGACCACAGAGTCAACCACAATAAGCACACGGGCAGCACATATACCACATATAAATCCATGCAAGCTCAATCATCCCTCACCCTACTCTAAACCAGGCAGGCAAACACAGTTCTCGAGTCCTATAATCTACAGTTCGATTTTCCATGAAACTAGAAATGAACAAGAAACACACCTGGAAACACAAGGAGAACTGTACTAGGACGCGAGGGAAGGGTGAGGACGCGAGGGAAGCGAAAAAAAAACGTCCGGGAGGATCGCCGGAAAATGGCCGGCGAGTCGCCGAAAAGTCCCCCGGAAAGTCGCCGGAAAATGGCCGGCGGCGGCCGGCGGCCGGCGCCAAAGAGGAGAGAGGGAGAGGATTTGAGAGTAGAGAGAGGAGAAATTTTGGAAAAAATGAGGGTAGAGAGAGAAATGACCGGGGGTTTTCCTTTAAATAGGAAAAATCCCCGGTCGGGTATTTGTGAATCCTCGACGGGGTTCGCTAAACGCAGCGTGCAGGGTCTCTAAAACCTCCGGCCTCGAACCAAAAATACCCGGTCGGGTATTTTTGGGACGAGGTCGGGTCTTTAGTTAAAACGCTGCGTTCAGGGGCTTGGAATCCCGGTCGCGAACCAAAAATACCCGGTCGGGTATTTTTGGACGAGGTCGGGTATTTCCCCTTTTTCCCCTCCGAGAACAAAGGGGGCCCCGGGCGTGAGCCAAAAAATACCCGTCGGGTATTTTGGCCCACGACCGGGTATTTCCCCCAATCGGCCAAAAACTCATTTTTCCCAAAATTTCGACCTCTCCTGCACGAAAAACACCAAATCGAGGCATCAACGACGACCGAACTTCACTACAGACATGCAACTGACTCGAACACAACACAAAAAACTCAGAAAAAAGGGAAAAGAAAATGCAAACCGTGGTGGGGTTGCCTCCCCACAAGCGCTTCTTTACGTCTTTTAGCTGGACGCCCATGTGGATACCAGGGACGTGCCGGAACAGGTGCCTCCAAGAGCGGATCCACATCGCTCTTGAGGTACAGCTTCAGATGAGGCCATGCACCCGACGGGTACAACCACCGGCATTGGTCAGCTCGACCTGGCCATCCGGCAGGATGCAAGCGAGTGAGTACTCGGCTGGCCAGGGTGATCGTGATGAAGGTGGGACCAGCTCATAGTGGTCTCCACCTTTGTCGTTAGGCTAGGCACCTGCGGCTTCGGCCGCCATCCTCCTTGAGCTTTTTGTTCGGAGGCGAGGCTGGATGGAGTGGCGGCGAAGGAACGATAGGAGGGTCCTGCAAAAAGGGAGATGCAGACGGATACACGACAGGCTCGTGTACTGGTCAGAAATAGCATGCACAGGTGTGACAGCAATCATAGCACAGTGATCAAACTCAGTCACAGAAAAAGTAGCCTGTTCATTCCCAGCACGCAGATCAGTTTACCATCATGCACATCAATAAGTGCCTTGGCGGTGGCAAGAAATGGTCTACCTAAAATCAAAGGCACATCCACATCATCATTTATATCCAGAATAACAAAATCAACAGGATATGTGAATGCACCCACTTAACAAGCAGATCCTCTATGATACCCCTAGGATGCACAACGGACGTCAGCTAGCTGAATGCTCATCCTAGTAGGGCTAAGTTCACCTAGGTCTAGCTTTTTGAACAATTTGTATGGCATGACATTAATGCTAGCGCCTAGGTCCGCCAAGGACTTTCCTACATGCATGCTGCCAATAGTAAGAGGGATAGTAAAACTCCCTGGATCCTTGCGCTTTTCGGGCAGCTTGTTCTGCAGGACAGCAGAACACTCCTCGCTCAGCAGCACTGTCGAGAGATCCCCAAGTTTCTTCTTGTTGGTGCAGAGATCTTTCATGAACTTTGCGTACTTGGGCATCTTCGACAGTGCCTCCACAAATGGTACGCTGATGTTGAGCTGCTTCAACATTGCCATAAACTTGGCAAACTCAGTCTCCAGCTTGTCTTTGTGTAGGCGAGTGGGGAAGGGAAGCTGGGGGACGTGCTCCTTCACCACTGGTTGTGGCTTGGGAGCAGGGGCTTCCTTCTCCACCCGCACTTCTGCATCACCGGCTGGAAGTGCTGAAGCAGGTAGGGCCTCCTGCCTGGTCGGGGCAGGATCAGCTGATGTAGGCCTGCCGCTCTGGTGAAAATGGCATCCAGCTCTCGTGCGGGTCCCGTGGATTGGGGATGGTGGTGGCAGGTACAGTCCCCGGGGCCCGAGCAGTAAGCTAGCGCGCTAGGACAACGACTTGGTGCTGTAGATCTTGCAAAATAGCACCCTGGTTCCTCTTCCTGCCTCCAAAGAGGCTATGCTCTGGTCCACCCTCGTGAAATTCGCCTGGCTGGTGGTCATGAATGTCGCCAAAATATTCTTCAGATCAGCCATCTGATTATCTGGAGCTGCGGCTGCTGGAGGCTGAGCAAACTGGCTGGGGCTGCTGGAATGGCTGCCCTTGCCTAGGCTGGTAGGGCTGCTGCTGTGGTGGTGGCCCTGCCTAGCCTGGAAGGGCTGCCTCTGCTGAAAACCACCTGCTGGTGCTGGGAAACCAGGTGGTTTGTTGGTGTTGCTGCTCCAGGCAAAGTTAGGATGCTGGCGCCATCCCTCATTGTAGGTATTGCTGTATGGGTCCAGGCGCCGAGCATTGGCGATGAAGTCCACCTGCTCTTGGGGAGTAGAGGACTCCCTCATAGACTGACAATCCTCCACCAGGTGATTCGGGCTCTCACACCACTGACACTGAGCTACTGGAGGCGTAGCTACACCTCGGCCCGGAAGGAGACTGTTAGGCTGCTTCAATGTCTGCACCAACTCAGCCACCTGCTGCTCTAACCCGGATCTGGCCTCCATAGCATGCACACCACGGTCCCGGGAATTCCTGCCCTGTTGTTCTGCCCCAGGAATGATCTCGGGCAGCCAAGGTACTGATCATCTGGTTCAGCTCGGGTGGAGTCTTAGTAAGGATATCCCCTCCTGGGCATAGAGACACAATCACCCTCTGGCTGTCTGGAGTGAGAACACTGTAGAAGTTCCCCACTGTGAAAGCATCGCTGAAGCCATGATGGGGACACTGCCAGAAGTATCCCATGTACCGCTCCCATGCATCACGAAGTGACTCATCTGGCTCTTGGCGAAAGTGAGTGATCTCCCGCTGAATCTCGTGGTCTTCGATGCCGGATATACCGGTGCACGAACTTGTCAGCCAGATCGTCCCAAGAGGTGATGGACAATGGGGGCTGGGTCTCCAACCACCTCTTAGCATTCCCCGCCAGAGAATGGGGGAAGAGGTGAAGGCGGATTGCGTCATCCGGGACACCGTTCAGCTTGAACCCGTTCGTCAGCTGCAGAAAACGGGAAAGATGTACCCGGGCTTCCTCATCCTTCAAGCCATGGAACTGGATAGAGGATGTGATGAGTTGAATCCAGCATGGCTTGATCTCGAAGTTGTTTGCAGGAATGGGCGGATAGAGGATGACCGGGCGGATGTCAGCAATCCGTGGAGTATAGTAGTACTCCAAGGTGGGACCCGGTGGTGGTGGATGATGATGGCCCAGCTCCCTGGGGATTTGGGTCGTTCCCCAGGATCTGGTTCTGAGGAGGGGGTTCTGATCGCCTTCCATCTCGTACTCGTCCTCGGAGTCGCTGCTCAATTGGCCGTCTCTGCGCTCCACCGTAGCCAGTCTAGCTCGCTGTTGTCTCCGAAGTTGTTTGCAGGTGCGCTCAATCTCAGGATTCAACGGCAGTAAACCTCCCGACTGGCTACGGGTCATGCACTATCTGCACACAATCAAGCAATGCAAACCCGTGAAGGCACAAGTGGGAAGAACAAAACTCAATGCGAAAATGAAAATGCTAAAGTAACAGAAATCACTTTCTTCAACAACCTAGCCGTCCCCGGCAACGGCGCCAAAAACTTGACTCACTCCTACTGTCACTCTAGAAAATGGCCAAGTGTAACCACTTCCTAAAGCGTAGTATAGCGGGTTTGGGTTTTATGTCAACCCGGGTCCTAGATGTGATGACTACTCGGTGAATTCTGTTATTAGCAGTGAACTTTTAGTGCAACTCAAGCAAACAAAAACACAAAGCAAGTAAACGGTTGTTGTCAAGTCAAGAGAGGTCACCCGGATATGGTTCCCCCTAGACTGCAGTTAAGTCGGATTGCAATTTACCAAGTTCAGTTTTCATGAAAGTTATACTGCGGAAGGTTCTAATTAGCCTGAAGTCTCGACTAAAGGTCTCCAGACCCTCTCAATCTGAGTCTCTAGCGGGCGACTAACTCCACCGGAGTAAACAGATTGAGGCCCTAAGAACCAAACCTCCACTACCGAATGAATTCGGTACAGAATAGCGAATTGGCTCCTCGACTAAAGTCACCAATTCGCCACCTTCGATTAAGGTACTCTATCAACCTAGGCAGATATTCTCATTCTAGGTCAAAGCAGAAACAACAGGAATTTGATCAGGATTCAAGTCATTCAATCATTCAAACCTCAATCGAATATAATCAATTCACAAACTCTGTACTTGGGTTCATACAATCAGACCTAGCATACAAATCTAGGGTTCCCATACCCAGATGAATGGGGAAACTACTCCATAGAGAAAGAAGCAAAAGCAGATTCAGACGCGGAAATCATACTGTGAAGACGGATTTCTGCTCCTGGACGTTAATCGCACTTCTCCAAGCTCAAGCCGGGCTCCAATGGTGATGAAGATCAAGCTATGGCACTTGGGAACTCTGGTTCGTCGCTTTCTCTCTCTAGGAATCGATTTCTCTCTCAAAACTCGGAACCCTTTGAAAGTTGGCCTTCTTTCCTTTTATCAGCTGCGTGGTCGCGATACCGGTCGAAATACCGGTCGGGTATTTGGGGTTCGACCGGGTATTATCCAAAACGCGCGCATCAACAAAGGAAAATCCCCGGTCTGCCTCTGTAATCCCGACCGGGGATTTGGCATTCTGCCCGGGCCCCTCTCTGGTTCTCGGGCGCCCAAAACAGTGAATACCCGGTCGGGTATTTGGCCACCTGACCGGGTATTTTCCTCCTGCGGCTCACTTTGTCCCAACTTCGCTCCTTTCGACCCAGAACTCGTTTCTCTGTCTCGATTTCAACGCCGGGACCTGAAATATGACATAAACACACACCCTAGCGTGAAATCGGCTTAAAACACTAGAATCCACATCTCAAACGACTTCAGAATGGGGTGAAAACATGTGTAATTATTGGTCTATTAATAAACATCCTCCATAGTGCTACACTACCTCCCTAGGTTGCACATTACTATAGAGACTGTCAATTCAAAGCATACTGAGCAGGGGAGCCCTCAAATCGAAATTTGGACAGTGGACTAGGCTCCAAGCACACACATATATCCAAACATTCACACGCATACATAATCGAACATCCCCCCACACTTAAGCACGACATTTTCCTCAATGGAGGAAAGATAAGGAGGGTAGAATGAAGTTACAAGATCAAGGGTGAATGATGGTGGATGGGGCAAGCGGTGCATTCTAGGAGGAGGAGTAGTCAGAACACAAACACACACAAAATCTCACAAAGGTTGAGTTATTGACTCTAAAATCAAAGAACGAAACTAACTCAACGAGGTGAAATAGAGAAAGAAATGCAAACCGACTGGTTGGGTTGCCTCCCAACAAGCGCTTCTTTCACGTCGTGAGCCGGACGATGGCTCTAAGTTTCGGTCACCCCAGAACTCTTTGAAGTTGAGATTCTCGTCGATGAGGTGGAGTCTCAAGTCACGAACATGTGGTATGACAGGCGATGGAAGCTCGTGCACTTGATGCAGATGATGTCTCCACCCTCGAGACTCTTCTTCTTCTCTCGTCTCATTGCCCCAAACCAGATATGACAACATCGATTGACCACCATCGCATCACCAAGAGGGACCGATGTCGATGTGGCCTTGGTCTGGCAAAGAGACACTGCAAATGGGTCCTTGCTAAGCAGTTCCTCGAAGTTTGGTGGGGATATTACTTGCAACATAAGGCTGGTGCAAGACTCTTCCACCTCAACTTCGTCCTAGCCTGGACGCCAATTGCCTCTTCAACCCCCATTCCTTCTTCGAAATCTAGTATCACCCCTGGGAAAAGATCAACGACTCCTTTGCTTCACTTTTCATCCTCCACAACTTCTTTCTCCACCCTTTCTTGCTCTTCTTCTTCCAGCACGGATTGGAGGACAAGTCGCCAAGCAATTTCTTTGATGAGATCATCTTGCATCTCCTCACTCATACCGCCTCTTCAAAGCTCAGTGGGATGTGGGAAGGTGTGGTCGGCTACGACAAGACATTCACGATCATGATCATCACGGGAGCTCTCCGTGACAACTCTGTCTGCTCCACAATGTCTCCATAGCCTTTTTCTTCCTCTCATCTTCTAGTATAGTAGCAGAAGGGTGATCTGAGCAGGTTGTGCATAAGATTTCTCAAGATCATCGAGGCTCTTCTTAATGCTCAGGAGGATCTCCTCTGTTTCACGATAGGCCTGGGTACAAAGATCCATCTTGGAGTATGATCTCTTAGTGTCTCGAGCAAACTCTCCATGAGAAGCCTCAATTCATAGTTTGGATCTGGCCGTGGAGTGTAGCATGGCTCTGCAGAATGGCCGTGAAGGCCATTCTGGTTGTGGGAGAAATTCTTCTTGATAAGGAGGTTGTTCTTAATATGCCTAGGGGTCTGATTGTTCTCCGTAGTAAGGGGGTTGGTACTGGAACCCGAATCCATAGTCTCTCCTTCTTGATTGCTCTAGGGAGTCTCGGGGTAATACCACTCGGATGGTGGTGGATACCCCCCAATGGTGGAGAAGCCATGGGATCCATGATTCAAATCTGCACCAACAAAAACAAAACACCAAGTGAAAAGCAAGGGTGGAAAAGAAAAGAAAAACGCTAAAGTAAAAAACTTTGCCTTTCCTAAGAATCTAGAAGTCCCGACAACAGCGCCAAAAACTTGACTCGCTATGAAACAACTCCTAACAATGGCCAAGTGTAACCAATGAAAGGGACTGCAGTATAGTGGCCCAAGTAAAAATATCGAATCACGGGTCTCTAGAGTTACTATTACTCAGCTTCAGTTCATTATCTAGCAAACCAGATTAAGATGGAAGAACTAAAACTACTCTAGCAACTATAGTTAAAGTTAATCTAATTACAGATTGGGAACTCACTTAGGTATGATTCCCCCTAGCCACTAGCCAGATTAATGATTGATGATCTCTAACCTGTTTCACTTTCATTCACAATGCGAAGAATCCTTAACTAGACCTTGAGTCTCGACTAAAGGAACAAGGCCCTCTTAAGTCAATTGCCTAGAGGGACGTATCCTTCTCTAGAACAACCGATCAAGGTGTTCTGAACTAGATTCCCTCTATCGAATGAGGTCTCAATCGATACAAAGCATTGAATCAAACCTGACAAAGCAATCGATCCAATACTATCAATCTATGGTGCTCTATTGACCTAATCAGGTATTCGCTCTCATAGGATCAAAGCAGAATCAATAATCTCGACTAAAGCAGAATTGAATCATGAAAACATGCATAGATTGAATATGAACTCAAGATTATCAAGTAAGAGTACCCATACAATCATCCAATCAAACAAACATAGCTAGGGTTCCTCAAAACCTAAGTGAAGGGAAGTTACTCCATAGAGAGAGAGAGAGCAGTAAGAATCTTCAGATGATCAGTCTTCAAGTCCGGGCTTGTTCCTCGAGCTTCCAAGGCGAAGAAATCCTCCAATTCCACTCCAAGAATGCCCTCAATTCACTCTCTCTCTCTCTCTCTTTGGTTCATCCTTGGGTGTTTGGGATCCAAAACCCCGCTCTCCCCCTCCAAAAAAAGTACAAACAGGCTTTTAATAGCATGCGTTCGCGACCGGTCGGGCATTTTGGGTACCCAGCCGGGTATTTTGGTTCACGACCGGGGGCCTTCTGATGCTGTCAAAAATACCCTATCAGATGGTCAAAATACCCGTCGGGTATTTTGGTCGGGTATTTTGCAGTTCGGTCCCTATCTTTGATTCTTCGTTCTCCCTCGTTCTGACTCCAAATAAGGTGCCGTTTGATCCCAGACGCTCGTAGTCTCGTCCTATTTCTTCTCATGACAAGATTACATAATTTTATGGTAAAAAACTGAGGTATAAATCTATCTTCTTCAAGTCATACCCGAGTTTCTTCCCCCGAGTTGCCAATTGATCTCCAATGACTTAAAACTTGCGCTACGCTTCACTTTATGAGCTAGGACCTGAAATGTGACAAAGGATAAAACCTAGTGTAAATAGGCCAAGAAGCGATAATACAAGCTTAAAATATCAAGAAACAAAGGGGAAACATGTGGCAAATATCAAGTAATCAAAGACTAGTGATTGTGGGTTGCGAATCTGGATAGGACATTCTGTGTCAAGAAATCGGGTAACTGTTATGCCTTGATTGAGGCTAAAGGTTCCGACTCAATCCATTTCATGAAGTATTCCACTGCCACAGATACTTTCGCCTTCCCTTTGCCATTGAAAATGAGCCAAACACACCCCACTGTGCGAACGGCCAGGGGCTTATATTTGCTTTGAAGATCCGCTGCTGGTAAATGATGTAGGCAGGAGTGCATTTGGCACTTGTGACACTGCTCGAGTATGCTTTGGCGTCTTTATTATTTGCGGCCAGTAGTACCCACTCATCAAGATGAATCTTTCTAACTCCTCGCCCCGTGGTGCATCGCGCATATTCCCTTGTGGATTTCACGTATAGTTTTGGCCATGATAGCTAAGCCTAAGCACTTCAAGTACGCCTCCGCGTGTGATCTATCTATACAGTTCTTGGCGATGATCGTGCATCTAGCCTCCTTTTAAAGAAGTGCCAAGCTTCTTTGGGTTCTTCTAGGACCTTCCTGGTGTTGAGGTATTCAAGTATTGGGGTGCGTCAATCTTCGTTTGCATTCTGCATGGTGTTGACCGTAGGTGATTCAGCGTTTGCTATGTACCCTTCTTCTACATTGATACCACTCCGGTTTCCTCGAAATCCAAGACTGTGGCTAGCTTCGACAAGGCATCTCCTGAATGTTTTTTTTCTCGCGAAATGTGGACATACGTGATGGCCTGAATATTGCGGCAACCTCTTGTATCTATAGTATGTATGGTGCGAGAGCCTTGTCCTTTGCATCAAAGATGCCATGATTTGGTTAACTACCAGAGTGGAATTCGACAACACCCTTATTACTTTTGCCCCCAATTCATCAGCAACATGTAGTCCAGCTAGCCCGGCTTCGTACTCGGTCGCGTATTGGTTTTAGTGCCACGAAACGTATGAAATTCTTGTATCATTCCTAGAGGAGTGCGGATCACCACTCTGATCCTGCGCCGTGTTTTCTGGTGGCTTTGTCTAAATGGACTTCCCAGTTCCCTCCGTCTAAGTGGGCTTCCCACGTTTCCTCAGAGAGTTCCACCGCTCATTTTACTAGCCGTCCTGACACTCCATAGAAGTTAGGATTTTCTGAGGGTAGATTGGTAAGGACAGTGATCGGATGTGTTTGGAAAATACAAGCGCAGTTTGTGAGATGCAGATACTAATGCGAGATCTGCCTTTTCAATTGGGGAGTATCATGCCTCGGACTTGTCAGTGTGCGCGACGTGTAATACACCACCCTTTCATCACTCCCTTTCGCCCTGGATATAAGTATCGCGCTTACAGCGCCAACTGACATGCGAGACGAATATATAACATTTCATTTGCCTCTGGGGCTACCAACATAGGCGGTGATACAAGATACATTTTGAGTCTTCAAAATCCTTCTCACGAGCATCATCCCACTTGAATTGTCCCGACTTGAGGATCTGGAAGAAAGGCGCACATCTATCGACTGATCGGGGGATGAATCTTCCTAGTGTGACCATCTTCCCTGCCAATTATTGAACTTCTTGTGCATTGCGAGTGGACTTCAACTGGCGGATGGCATCCATCTGCTTTGGATCAACTTCAATTCCCCGTTTGATGATCATGTAGCCGAGGAAACTTTCCCGCTTTCGCTCCGTACACGCACTTAAGTGGGTTGAGGGTAAGTTATGTGCGTGGAGGGTTGTGAAGGTTTCGCGTAAGTCATTCATGTGAGAGATTTCGTACTTGGACTTGACAATAAGATTGTCAACATATTCTCAATATTGCGGCCAATTTATTTTTCGAACACCGTGTTGATGAGGCGTTGATAAGTGGCGCCTGCACTCTTCAGACTGAATGACCTCCCGACAAACCAGAAGTTCCCAAACGGAGTCATGAAGGCAATTTCTCTTCATCCTTGCGGCTCATGGGGATTGGTGATATCCTGAAAACATATCCATGAACGAGAGCATGCCATGGTTTGACACCAGGTCTACCAGCAAATCGATCCGTGAAAGTGGGTACGGATTGCTCGGGCAGACCTTGTTGAGCGTTGTATAGTCTACGCACATGCGCCATGCTCATGACTCCTTCTTCACCAATACCACATTAGAGAGCCATTTGGGATACTGGATTGGCCAGATTAAACCTGCCTCTAATACCCGCGTTACTTCATCCTTACTAGCCTCAATTTTCCCCAATGAAGTGCGTCGACCTGTTGTATACTCCCACATTTCTGGGTACCGCGAGTTTGTGCTCCGCCCTTTAACTTCAGACAGTCTTGTGTGCTCCAAGCGAAGAGCTCCTTGTATTTCACCAACAACTGTATGAGCGGTTGTATCATGTCATCAGGAACGTGAGTCGATATGCGGATTGTTGGTCTGGCTGGGTGGGATCCAGGGTATCCTGATGTCTGAGTCCGCGGGGGCTGGCCGCGTTTCCTCTTCCACTCCTGTGTCCACGATGTTGGTTCTTCTCTGGTCATGGGTTCTTGGTGTTTGCCTCATGAAACAAAACCGTCCCTTGTGGTTGGGAATTTGATGAGCTGATGGCATCTGGATGGCAACGCCCTGAATTCTGTGAGAAACGGTCATCGCAAGATTGCATTGTGCAGCGATTGGCAATCCACTATGGTTAATTCAACTTATTCTGTTGGGCGGAGCGATTGGTCGCCTAACACAACTGGGAGGTGATGGAGCCGATCACTGGAACTCGCGATCTTGAGAAGCCTACAAGATTTCCTTCCGCTTGGCGCATCATCCGCGGATCGATATCCATAAGGTTGGGGTGTTTTTGAACAGATACCAAGCCCTCTCAGTCCAACTACCCGAAGACGACTAGTCTTCACCAGGATAGAAAGCTGAGGCTATGAACACAGAACTCCACTACTGAATGAATTCCAGTAAAAGCAGTGAATTGATTGACTCTGCACAACCAATCACCACTATCAATCAAGGAAGCTCTCTTAACCTAATCAGATTCTATCTATCATAGGTTAAAGCAGAAATCAAGAGAATTTGATCAAGATTCAATTGAATCAATAAATCATGCCTCAATCGATTATAATCAACAATATAGCATCCAAAACTTCATACAAGAAAGATCCTAACACATGGAACTAGGGTTCCTCAACCTAAGTGAAGGGAAGTTACTCCATAGAGAAGAGAGAGACTGCAGAAATCTGATCTAGATCTTCAATCTCCTCTCCAAGCTTGATTCCCGAGCTCCAATGGCGAAGAAATCCTCCAAAATATCTCCAAGAATGTTCCCAAGTCTCTCTCTCTCTCTCTCTTGGGTTCGTCCCTTGGGTGTTGGGAACCAAAAACCCAGCTTCCCCTTCCTTTTGCTGAAAACCGGGGGTTAAACAGAAATTCCAATCACGCGGCCAAGGCCACACGGCCGTGTGGCTTTCCCAGCTGCCCGTGTGAAGGCTCGGTGATTTCCACACGGCCACGACCCACACGGCCGTGTGGAGTTCCAGGATGCCCGTGTGGCTTACCGAGCCTCTGTTTAATGCTTCATTTCTCCCTCGTCGGACTCCGAATCAGTCGCCGTTTGACCCAGACGCTGGAGTCTCGTCCTCTTTCTTTCATGACAAATTACATGATATTTGTCCATAATATGAGGTAGAAGTCCATTATCCTCAGGTCATGCTCGTGTTTCTTCTCCCGAATTGCCAAATGATCTTCGATTGACTTGAAACTTGCGCCTATGCTTCAATTTACATGCTAGGACCTGAAATGTGACAAAGGAACACAACTAGCGTAAATGGTCCAAGAAAGCAGAAAATCAAGCCAAAAATGATCAAGAAACGAGGGTGCAACATGTGCAAATCCGATGTTATCAAATTCCCCACACTTAACCGTTTGCTTGTCCCCAAGCAAACCTAACTCAAACCATGCAGCTCTCCAGACCTCTAAGCAACAAACAACTCGATCATCGGTAGAGGATTTCCTAGATCATATAGCAGCTTACGAGGTCAACTGGTCTTCTAAGACGTCCCCTATCTCTCTCAATGCGAGTACTAGACTCAGCCAGGATCATGAGAAGAAGTGGAAGTAAGACAGCCAGTTCATGGATAAAGGAACTCACACCATTCACAACCAAGGACTCGTTGTACCGGGTGCTCTTTCACTTCATTTCACCGTTGGAACCCCTTTTTGCACTTTATTTACATTTTCTTGTTTTTTTCTTTCACTTAGTAGGGGTTCCAACTGCAGTCTTTTGCACGGTCGACCCTTATTAGTCGAGCAGAGCAATTTCTGTACATCTGGAGGGTCAACGAAATTAAGGGAGTCAGAAGCTCTATCCGTGCCCTTAAAAACACATCCTCAAGTAGGGCAAAACCGTTCAAACGGGTGGAATTTTACTTGTACTTAGAGACAGCTTAGCTTCACCTTGTAGGAGTACCCCATAAGGATCACTAAAATCTCTTCCAAAACCCGATTTTGTGCAATGAACGGTGCCACACACGTTGGGCTTACCCCATGTTTAAGATTTTTTTCGATATGGAGGACCAACTGCTTTTCATTTGCCACATGAGCACCCTGTTCAATAAAGAGTCCATAACACGATTCAAACAGAGTCCACATTACCACATGAATTCAACGGTCTTAGCTCCACTAATTCACAAAATCAACTGACACAGCAGAGAGATAGATAGGAAAAATCTTATACTTAAACATCCTCCATAATGCTACACTACCTCCCTAGGTTGCACATTACTATAGGGACTGTCAATTCAAAGCATACTGAGCAGGCAATTGTGCATGGGAACACGTACTTGGAGCCTCAAATTTAAAAAATTTGGACAGTGGACTAGGCTCCAAGCGCACAACAGCCAAACATTCACCCGCATACATAATCGAACACCCCCCCCCCCCCACACTTAAGCACAACATTGTCCTCAATGGAGGAAAGATAAGGAGTGTAGAACGAAGTTACCTGATAGACCATCATTTACAGATGTTTTACCCCCGTTCTTACACCGTTTGAGGTGTTGATTCTCGTGTTTTAGGCCGATTCATGCTAGGTTGTGCTTGTTTGTGATATTCAGGTCCTAGTACGTGAATGAAGGCTTAGGAGCGAGTCTGGGGTCGATTGGACGAAGAACGGACGAATGGCGAGGTTTTTGGGGAGCTGCACGGGCAGACCAGGGAGACGCACGGCCGTGCACGTGAGCAATATGGCCGTGCGCTTTATGCCGAGGCCATGCACGGGCAACCCTGAAGATTGCACGGCCGTGCACCCTGGCCGTGCGAGAAGCCTGAGGTCGAACTAATTGATACGCCGCGTTTTGGAGTGCACGGCCAAGTGGGTGATCTGCACGGCCGTGCACCCTGGCCGTGCGAGTCGGGAATCCTGGTTTTAGAGCCTATTCCGAGCCAAAAGTGGGAGAATCGTGTTTTCAGAGCAAAAACAGAGCCCTAGAGAGAGAAAGTACGAAGAACAACCCTAGAAGCTGTCTTAGAGCTGGATTTCATCGAATCGAGCTTGGAGATCGTCATAGGAGTGGAAATCATCGTCCCGGAGCAGATTATCCTCATCGTTATGAGTATGACTAATCCGATTCTTGTTTTCTCTTCTCTCTCTATGGAGTAGAACCCTTCTCTCACTTGGGTATGAAGAACCCTAGTTCCTTGTGTTAGGGATTTGATTGTAATGACTTGGGATGATATTACTGTTTGATTTTAATCGAATGATGCATGTTTATGAATTGATTTGAGTCTGATCAGCTTTTCTCAATTTCTGCTGCAAACCTGAGATAGATAGAATCTGATTAGGTTGTTAGAGCCTCTTCATTCGATAGTAGGAGATTGGCTATACGAGAGTTAGCCAGTTTACTGCTTTGTACTGGTGTTCTTGGCGCCAGTAGTGGAGTTCTGTGTTCATAGCCTCAGCTTTCTATCCCGGTGAAGACTAGTCGTCTGCCGGGTAGTTAGACTGAGAGGGCTTGGTCAGCTTAAGAGATTCCAAGCTACTGTCGGATCTTCCGCAGTCTAATCAACAGTAAATCAACCCAGGGAATTGCAATTGAACCTAACTAAGGGGCTAGGGGGACTCAATCCCGAGTGACTCTTGCCTGCTTTAGAAACCGAACAATTTACTGCTTTCTTGTTGCTTTTACTTTTCACAACAATCACTCGAACTAGTTTGCTAGATAATAGAGAATCACGGAGTAAGCAGTAGATCTAGACCCCGGGTTGATAATTAAACTTGCCTGTTACTGCATTCCCGGACTGCGATTACACTTGGTCGCAGTTTGGTGTTGTGTTTGGCGTGTCAAGTTTTTGGCGCCGTTGCCGGGGACCCTCTAGTTATTGGGGAAACGAGATAATTTGTTACTCTAGCTTTTATTTACTGCATTTTATCTCTTCCACCTGTGTGCCTTCACGGGTTGCTTCTGCTGATTGTGTGCAGGTAGTGCATGACCCGTAGCCAGTAGGGAGATCTACTACCATTAGACCAGGAGCTTGAACGAACTTGCAGGAACTTCAAGCGGGTTCTAAAGGCGCGACTGGCTGCGGAGGAGGCGCTATCACAGCTGCAGTTAGAAGAAGAAGAAGGAGAGATGGGTGATCCGCAGAACCGTGATGTGATCCCCGAGGAGCAGACCATGGGATCCTACTGGACCGCTAGGGCTGCGGACATGAGGTCACCCATTCAACACCCTCAGGTCCCAGCCAACAACTTTGAGGTGAGCACCCGTGATCACCATGCTCGCGGTTCAGTAGTGTTCCGTGGTAAGGAGGGAGAGTGCCCTCGATCACATCTCAGGCGATTCCACGAGCTCATCGATGGAATCAAGATCAATGGGGTACCAGCAGATGCCATCCAGCTGAGGTACTTCCCATTCACTCTGGAGGGGCAGGCCAAGGAGTGGCTAGACACTCGACCTCCGGGCTCCATCACCACGTTCGCCAACCTGGCGGACAAGTTCCTCACCCGCTACCATCCTCCATCCAAGACAGCTGATCTCCAGAAGCAGATTACACATTTTTCTCAGGATGAGGATGAGACCATAGGGATGCATGGGAGAGGTACACCAGCCTCTTTCTCAGGTGTCCCAATCATGGTTTCAACGATGCGTTCAAGGTGGGCACCTTCTATCACACCCTCTTCCCGGAGGACAAGCAGCTGATCGATTCGGTTTGTGGCGGGAACATGCTGACCAAAACCCCGCCACAGCTGAATCAACTCTTTGGAGATGGCGGAGAATGGTTATGATTGGGGCACTGCCAGGAGATCGAGGAGAGCACCTGGCCGGGGTGTGCATGCTGTGGGCACCCAGTCATCTGATTTGGTGCAGGTAGTATCGAAGCTGGTCTCAGCTATCGATCGTTCCGGGATGATTCCAGGGACCGGACAGCAGCAGGCGATGCTCTGCCATGGTGCGAGAGCACCCATCATAGGTGGAAGACTGCCAGGCGATGAAGGAATCGACCACACCCCAGGAGCAGGTGAACTTCATCAACAATGTCAGGCGCAATGACCCCTACAGCAACACGTACAATGAGGGGTGGCGCCAGCATCCTAACTTCTCCTGGGCTGGGCCAAATCCCAGACCACCAGCTCCACAGGGACCACCGGGCTTCCAGAGGCCACCATATCAGCCCAGCAGGGGCACATTCCAGCAGCCAGGTGCAGCCCCTGCTGCCCCAGTGCAGAATGATCAGATGGCTGAACTCGGGACTTGGTGGGTTCTCTCGCCAGTGTTAGTGCTCAGAAATTCAACACCTTTGAGCAGTTCATGGAGAAGGCCTCGGGTCAACTCCTGGCTCTGAAGCTGGTCAGAGGAAACACAGGCTGTTTTGCAGGATATCCAGACCCAGCTGGGGAGCGTGGCCCAGGCAGTGGCTCAAAGGGCTCCTGGTACTCTACCAGGCAGACCATCCTCACCCGACCCCGATGAGCGCTGCAATGCCATCATGACCAGGAGTGGCAAGATGACTGTTGACCCCCTGCTCGGGAACCGGAAAGAGAGAGCCCTGTTCAGCAGTCTCCAGCGGTTGAACAAGAAGAGAAGGAGGTTGAGGTGCCTGCACCTAAACCGCAACCAGTAGTGAAGGAGTATGTCCCTAAACTCCCTTTCCCTACTCGGTTGCACAAGACAGGCTGGAGCAGAGTTCGAGAACTTCATGGCCATGCTAAGAAGCTGAATGTCCAAGTGCCCTTCCTGGAGGCACTATCGCAAATGCCGAAGTATGCGAAGTTTCTGAAAGAGCTTCTCTCAAGAGCAGAAGCTGAGTGAGCTGGCCACTGTGGAGCTCAGCGAGGAGTGCTCGGCTATTCTGCAGAACAAGCTTCCGCAGAAGAAAAAGGACCCAGGTAGTTTCACTATCCCGTGCTCTATTGATAAATTGCATGTAGAGAAGTCCTTGCGGATTTAGGTGCTAGTATCAATGTTATTCCATATAAATTGTTCATGAAACTAGGCCTAGGTGAACCCCGTGCTACTAGGATGACCCTTCAATTAGCTGACAGATCGTAGTGCATCCTAGGGGTATAGTGGAAGACCTTCTGGTAAGGTTGGCAAATTCACATATCCTGTGGATTTTGTTATCCTGGACATCAGTGAGGACACAGAAGTGCCTCTTATACTGGGAGGCCTTTCCTGGCCACCGCCAAGGCTCTCATAGATGTGCATGATGGGACCTTAGTTTTGAGGGATGGCGAGGAGCGAATAAATTTTCAGTTGCTAACACTATACCTGCTTCGTTACCTCTGCATGCTGTATTACCAGGAGCACGAGTCTGTCGTGTATCCTTCTGTGCTGCCTATTTTGCAGGACCCTCCTCCACACCTTCGCCGCCACTCCGACCACTCCATCATCAAAGAACAGATCAAGGAGGAGTGGCGGCCGAAACTGCAGGCAGCTAAGCCTGCTCGAAGAAGCCGGAGACCACTATGAGCTGGTCCCGCCCCCACCTTGGCCATCCGAGTATTCACTCGCTTGCATCTACCGGATGGCCAAGTCGAGCTGGCAAATGCAGGTGGCCACATTCGTCGCGTACATGGCCACCATTTGAAGCTGTACCTCAAGAGCGATGTGGATCCGCTCTTGAAGGCACCTGATCCTACACTTCCCTGAGCATCCATACTGGCGTCCAGCTAAAAGACGGTAAAGAAGCGCTTGTGGGGAGGCAACCCACCGAGGTTTGCATTTTCTTACTCTTTTTCCTTTGATTTTGTGTGTTTTTGAGTCTTGAGACGTTGATCCAGAGTCAAGGTCGTTTTTGAGTGAAAACAGGGTGATTTCGGGACTCCAGCAAGTCGCACGGCCAGGACCTACTTGCACGGCCGTGCGGATATCCCCTTGGCCGTGCGAGCTCTCGGTAAAGTCGCACGGCCAGAAGTGCAATGTGCACGCCGTGCGCTCAGCCTGGCTTGGCCGTGCGTCTAGCACGGGCATCACTTTGACTCGCGGCCGTGCGGGTATCCCCCCCTTGGCCGTGCGAGCTCTCGGTCATAATGGCACGGCCAAAATTGTCATGTGCACGGCCGTGCGACATCCTCGGCCAGGCCGTGTCGGCCTGCACGGGCATAAGTGCAACGTGCACGGCCGTGCGCCCTGCCCGTGCAGCAGAGGATGATGACGCGTTCATGAACGACATCGACCTCGACGATCTTGGCGGCGAGTAGGCTGTACTCGTTGCCCGTCTCAGTGTGTTTTCTTTTTCATTTTAGACTTTTGTGTGTTTGCTCCATGTGTGCGGAGCTTGGACTTAGTGTCGTTTGTTTTTGTTTTTGGTTTTCCTTTGTGGTTCGATGTAGCCGTCTGGGCAAACACTTATCCCTAACGCACAGTGTGCTAGTGTGTTTCTGGTGTTCGATTTGTGCAGCATTGTCCACTCTCCCGTTTGTTTCTCGCTAACTGGTCCACTTCCAGTCCCCCAGCAGTGTTCTTACCCGGTAACATCGTTCCCCTTATCTTTCCCTCTACTCCATTGAGGGCAATGTCGTGCTTAAGTGTGGGGGGGGTGCTTTGTATCGGTTGGAATAACTATTTATGATGGTGCTTGGAGCCTAGTCCGCTGTCCGAATCTTACGATTTGAGGGCTCCAAGTACTGCTGTTGATCATATTGGCACTGTGTTTTGATGGATGAATTGATTGGTTTTCGGATGAATGCATGACAACTTGTTTGCGACTAGGACAACCTATGATGAGGACTGAGATGTGCAGTAGAACGATGTAGGGGTTCAGTTTTTCAACTGTTTGCTTGCCAACTGTGACTTGATCTGACTTGATCTGATTACTTGTTCTTGACAGTCGTTTATGCATCTAGTTCAGGGTATCAGAATGTGAGATAGAGCATATAGGTAGCCATGTGAGATTTGAGCCTGCTCGTTTCTTTCTTGTGCGATAGATCCCTCTTCCATGATGTGTAGCATTCACGTTGTCACTAGCTAAGATGATGGGGGCATAGGATTAGCCCACGCCCAAAAACTGACTGTCATGATGTGTCATATCCCCTATTCAGCCCCTTTGAGCCGTGTGTTATCCTTTCTTTTGGTCTATAATGAAAAAAATCACCCTTGTTGCATCTTTTAGAAGGTTCCACAGAGTGGTTTTTACATATTCTCTGCTGTTTCTGCTTAAGTCTATGTGAGTGTTGGAGGTAGTGCTTAAAAGTTGGGCAGATGTTTGAAATATGTGCAGAAGTGGTGGCTCTCTTAAAAAACGAAAAGAAAAATGAAAGAAAAACAAAGAGAAATTGAAAGCAAAAAGAGAGCCACTACCAAAAATCTGAATAATGCCCATTAAGTAGTGTTTCTTAGCAGTCTGGCTTGGAAATGCTGATGTTTATGCCTCCTTCGCTCTTGTGCTCTTGAGATATTGAGTAATGCAGAATAGCAGAAAGAAAATACCGGTTTGTTTGACTGTGATTGTGTGTTTGGAAAATGTGGAACCTTTTGCTATATGAATACTTCCACCACCTAAAAGGCCTTTTCCCCATGTCCAAGACCCTAGCCAGTCATTTGAACCTGTGTCTAAGACCTCCTGATTAGTTAGTGTTGACACCCCATATGTGAACTCTAGCATTTAGAGGCTGCCATCATGGTGAAGAGATGATAGGTATTGAGAGAAATAGCATGCGCATCTTTCGCATCAAATTGTCCTGACCCCACTGGTCGAGAGTGAGTGATTCATTTTCATTTTCTATATGCTCTTGTACCCCGGTGAGAACCTAGATTGCTCGGTCTCTATTCTGATGTCTTGAGTTGGATGCATGAGTTGATTGTTTTGAGTAAGTGGTTGAATCAAGTCTAGGTTGGCCAGTGAACAGAAGGGAGACTCTTCCTTTACTCGATTTGCTGCACTCGAATGTCCTTTGTGGTGGTTGTCCAGGTTGTTATTGAGGTTGTTCATGTATTGATGTTTGAAAACCAGTGTGATTCACGTGTTCTGTGCCTTTATGACTTGTCCCCAATGTTGGTTGATTGAAATATGTAAGCTTACCTAGTGTCTGACTTGGTTTGCTTGGGGACAAGCAAACGGATAAGTGTGGGGGAGTTAGATAGACCGTCATTTACACATGTTTTTACCCCCGTTCTTACACCGTTTGAGGTGTTGATTCTCGTGTTTTAGGCCGATTTCACGCTAGGTTGTGCTTGTTTGTGATATTTCAGGTCCTAGTACGTGAATGAAGGCTTAGGAGCGAGTCTGGGGTCGATTGGACGAAGAACGGACGAATGGCGAGATTTCAAGGAAGCTGCACGGGCAGACCAGGGAGTCGCACGGCCGTGCATGTGAGCAAGATGGCCGTGCGCCTTTTGCCGAGGCCACGCACGGGCAAGCCATGGAAGTCACACGGCCGTGCACCCTGGCCGTGTGAGAAGCCTAAGAACTAAACCATACGCTGCGTTTTGAGCCGCACGGCCAAAGTGGTGCTCTGCACGGCCGTGCGGCCTGGCCGTGCGAGTCGGGAAATCCTGGTTTTAGAGCCTATTCCAAGCCAAAAGTGGGAGAATGGTGTTTTGAGAGCAAAAACAGAGCCCTAGAGAGAGAAAGTACGAAGAACACATCCTAGAAGCTGTCTTAGAGCTGGATTTCATCGAATCGAGCTTGGAGATCGTCATTGGAGTGGAAATCATCGTCCCGGAGCAGATTTTCCTCATCGTTATGAGTATGACTAATCCGATTCTTGTTTTCTCTTCTCTCTCTATGGAGTAGAACCCTTCTCTCACTTGGGTATGAAGAACCCTAGTTCCTTGTGTTAGGGATTTGATTGTAATGACTTGGGATGATATTACTGTTTGATTTTAATCGAATGACGCATGTTTATTGAATTGATTGGAGTCTGATCAGCTTTTCTCAATTTCTGCTGCAACCTGAGATAGATAGAATCTGATTAGGTTGTTAGAGCCTCTTCATTCGATAGTAGGAGATTGGATATACGAGAGTTAGCCAGTTTACTGCTTTGTACTGGTGTTCTCGGCGCCAGTAGTGGAGTTCTGTGTTCATAGCCTCAGCTTTCTATCCCGGTGAAGACTAGTCGTCTGCCGGGTAGTTAGACTGAGAGGGCTTGGTCAGCTTAAGAGATTCCAAGCTACTGTCGGATCTTCCGCAGTCTAATCAACAGTAAATCAGCCCAGGGAATTGCAATTGAACCTAACTAAGGGGCTAGGGGGACTCAATCCCGAGTGACTCTTGCCTGCTTTAGAAAACCGAACAATTTACTGCTTTCTTGTTGCTTTTACTTTTAACAACAATCACTCGAACCAGTTTGCTAGATAATAGAGAATCACGGAGTAAGCAGTAGATCTAGACCCCGGGTTGATAATTGAACTTGCCTGTTACTACATTCCCGGACTGCGATTACACTTGGTCGCAGTTTGGTGTTGTGTTTTGGCGTGTCAACGTCGCCCGCCCTGTGGTCGTCTTCAATCTCACGACTCGATTCGCCGCAAGGGTCACCTTCTCCTGTTCGTCGGCATCGAGGCCCATGTTCGGCGGTGGTTGATCGTCTAGTAGTCTTTGCGGTGGCGGAAAGTCCTGATTTAGAAAAGTCTGGCTCCCACGCAGATGCACTTGCTCCTGGAAATGGTTGACTTTCCTCTGGCCGAGTCAACTGTTGGTGACGACAGCGGTTGAACCTCAACCGTCTTCTTTGCATTAGACAACAAAGGTTGAGATTTGGCCACCTCTGTCGCAATGCAACTCTCTGCAGGTCCTTCTTCCATTTTCATCGCCTTGGCTGAAACCCAGTTGTCACTCGTTGAAGGATCAATGATGGCCACGACACGTGGTGGTGACGAACCGGTGGAGACAGCAGCCGCCTGGAACTGCAACGATACAGTGCAGACATCCTTTGTCGAGTCTTCTTCTTCGACGGCAGCGGGGACAAATACGGCGCGGATGTTCGTCGCAGGTGGTGGGGAAACCACAACGGTGGTGGTCATAAGATCTTTTCCATCAACCGCAGTTGCTCTGCTGACCGTCGTTCCTACTCCGAAGTCCTCGGCGCCTCGCGCCGCCGCGCCTCTGCGGCTCTATCGCGTCCGATCGGACGGACGCCTCGGACCGCCGCGCCGAGCTCCTCCACCTGTGCCGCCCTTGGCGACCCGCCGTCTCTCGCGGAACTCAACGGTGCCTCACACCACCCGCCCCTTTCGCGTCCGGCCGGCAGGCGTCTCCGTCTGTCGCGCCGCCCTGGCTTGGTCGGCGTAGATGGCGTCGAGTTGTTGCTTCACACGGGTCCACTCCATATCAGAGAGCCTCAAGGAACTCATGTTGGCTCTGATACCAAATGATAGAACCTGATAATAAGGTTCTATAGATTGGATTGTGGGATTGGGATTTAGGGATTAAGAACATCATTAGGAATTTGAGAAGGGAGAGATAGAGAATCGGCCTTGGCTTTTAGAGGGGTTGGGGACAAGAATTGAGAGGATTGGGATATTAGGGTTTAGAAAAATTTTCTTAATATTCTTCTTGATTGATTATAATGAAATCCCAAAGTACTCTTATATAGGAAAAGATAGAAAACCCTAACAATAAACCTAATTCTACTAAAATACTACTATTCTTATTTGTGAATATCCTAATAAAAATAATTATGATAATTATAATAGAATCACGAAAACGTGTTTCTATCAATCGGCCAAGTCAATCACCTATATTTATATTAGGGCTAATACCACTACAACACCCGAACTATCCGGAAAATGCCACTTGTGTCCTATTGTTTCCAATATTTCATCTATGTCCTGAACTATTATTCCGTTAGTGTTGACCGGTGTTGACCGTTAGTATTTAACAGAAAATCCAGTCAGCGTTGACGTGGCGTCTGACTTGGAATTTTCATTATCAATTTTCATTAATTTTTCCATCTAAAATAATTAAAATAAAGAAAACAAAATAAAAATTATAGAAAGTTAAAAATACAAAACAATAACTCAAATCAATTCACTTTCTTTCTCTCCAACTTCTGAAGAAAAATCCGCACCTTCTCAGCAAAACTTCAATCAATTGCATCTGATCTCCTCTCCTGCACGATTCCCCTGTTTCAATGGAATGGAGGTGGAGGAAGACACAGAGAAGATGGCGGAGTGAGGAACGCAAGGGGAGGAGGAGTGACCCACCAACTCGCCTCCGCCGCCGCAACTACACCAAACAACCCGCCGCTCCAACAAACCCTAGAAGGTTCCCATTCCTCTTCTCCTCTCTTGTCACAAATCTTACCGGCGGCGGCCTGGCAGGACATCCACATCAAACCGGAATCTCATCAATTCCCGATCCCATCACCCCTCTACCACCACCCTCATCCACCGTCGCACCACCTCTCCGCCACCGCGCTCCTCCAGAAGGCCGCCACCCTGGCCGCAACTCAGGCCGCCGCGACGCAGACCTAGATGTCGCACCTCGAAGATCGCCGAGGAGGCGAGTTGGTGAGCGGCGGCTTGAAACATCGAGCTTTGAAATCCGGATATGGAAAGAGAAAAAACCATTTCCACCTCTGGACGACTGTAAGAGGCGATCGAAGCCAAGCGGTGACAAAGAGATGGAGATGAACTTGCGGGCAGATGAAAGATAGATCTGGAGATGAATCGACGACTTGTGGAGATGTGGCAGAGCTGGAGAGGTGAAAACTTGCCGCTTGATTTCTCGGCGTCTTTCCACACACCCGCCGCTGACAACCGTCGTCGAACGGGAGAAGGCAGGCGTCGCCGAATCCAATCAAGGAGAGCTTCACTGTCGTTTGGGTTGCCATTGTAGAATGGGAGAAGACTCAGAAGAGGAAGATTGATGCGGCGGGGAAGGGGAAGAAACAGAGACGGGGAGATTGGGAAGGGGGGGCAATTTATTTTTTAATTTCTAAGAATTTTGTATTTTTTGTATTATAGTTATTATAATTTTATTAAAATAATTTTATTTTTAATTAAGTAATGACATGTCAATGAGGTGGCATCTACGTGGATGCCACTTTTCTGCCACATCTGCGAAAGTCAACACTAGTTTCACTTTCGTCAAGTCAACAGTTATCTTTAACGGTCAACGTAAGACGTCATGACACAAATGTCACAAACTCATATAGTTCAGGTCACAGATGGAATATTGGAAACAATAGGACACAAGTGGCATTTTCCGGATAGTTCGGGTGTTGTAGTGGTATTAGCCCTTTATATTATAAAAAAGATGGTTTTAAATCTACTATTCAGTAAGTGGTTTTTATGTAATTAACCTAAGCTCTAGAGGCAAGAGTTTATCAAGTGGACCATTCAACAATCACCCCCTTCTTTCTCAATTCTCTCTACGTTCGAAAGTGAAAGAAAGAAAGAAAAAAGAAAAAAAAAGAATATCCAATGTCGCAAGAAATGGTACCCACACATAATCCCTTTCTTTTATTATTTAACCCAATTTTCCTTTTATTCATTTTATTGGAAATATTTTAATGATTTTTTATTTATCATTTTTAAATTCTTCATTATATTCGTTTTTTATTTTGGATTCTCTTAACTTTCTCAAAACTCGACTTCAAATAGAAAGACAACGAAAAATTTCTCATTCTTAATTTTGACTAAAAATAATTAATAATTTGCTAGATCCTAGTACACCAACAGAGTGGGAGAATCATGTCGCTACAATAGTACTCAATGAAGAGCAAGAGAATAACACTAATTTGGCTCAAATATTCTAATCAAGTCAAGATTTTCGAGTTTTTTTCGTTCCCCTAATAGGTACCTATTCATTAGCCAGCGAGTTCATTTTTTTATGGTTTGCTTCAATTTATTGCAAGATATGTTTCCTCGATTCGTATTCGGCCACTTAGATGTTCCAATTCGTGGAGCCTCTTACAATGTTTGATTTTACCACATGTTACTTTTGAATCACATCGAGCTAGGTATGCCGTATTTTGAGTTTATATTCCTTACCTGTTAAAGCTTAATTTATTGGATTGTATCATTTTATATCATTCGCTTCATGGGACACGCAACGAGCGGGATGCTCCCCCCATGGCACCAACCGCCGTCTGATCACCAAATAACATCACCTCCACCAGACGCCAACCATGATGGAAAATGAGGCGCTGAAAAACCCAAATCCGGACCGAGGGAGGCAGAGACGCCCGCAGCCACCTCTGGCCAACCTTCTCCGAACCAAAAACATCTCCCCAACGAACATAGCATCGAAAGAGAACAATGTGTTGAACGGGCGATCGATGACGGCGCCATACGAATGATCTTTTATCTCCAAAAACCTTAAGTCGAGTCCAAGCCAACAACAGCGGCCACATCTCCAATTCGCCCAGATCTGCAAGGCAAAACAATGAGGTGGACGAAGGGATCGAGAATGAGGAGACAAGCCAGATTTAGCTTAATCTAGCCTCCTTACTACTTAGCATGAGACATCTCCAGATCTAAACAAACAAATCAGAGGCACAAAAAATCAACCCACACAGGGGGAGGAAATAACCATAGAGGTAACGGAAAAAGCCAACAACAGCCAGAAAAACCAAACGAAAGAAAGGAAGAGCAGAAAGCTGAAAAGGAAACCGAGAAAAACGGACAGAGGGGACGATTTTTGGGCTGCCGCCGGTCACCAAATGGTGATGGCGGCGCCCGGCGAATATCAAGAGGGAAGGGTTTTAGAGAGAGGGCGGAGGACCACCAAGTCTCTCTTTTACCTCACTCTCTCATTATATAACATATGTGTTCATTTATTATCTGTCGGGTCTACATCTATTGCCCATTAGATTTCCCATAGTAGTTATTGTCTACTTAGGTTTTCATATCTTTAGGTTTTTGTCTATGATCTTCTACCCAAATCATCATATTGGCCCACCAATTCGCAACCCATCTCGAAACACTATCAACGAAATCAATGAATAATGTATGCCATGCTCGCTACTGAAGATCCATAATATATATTATGCACAATCCTCGCCTTCGCCCACTAATTCAAAACCGTCTCCAAACATTGTTGGTGGAATCCTAATTTGTACCCATCCAACGTGTCCCAAGACTACTACCGAAAACTTAATCATAATTTGTACCCATCCACCGCTCCAAAGACTACTACCGAAAAATTAATACTAAATATGCTACGTGTTGTCAAGTTTTGTATTGGGATCGAGTTTCCTATTCTTTAGAGTTTTCTTATTTCTCTTTTTTCTTTTGGTTAAGCATGACAATTAAACTCAAACTCATTGGTATCCAACTTAATTCGACCAGGTCTAAGCGAGTTGAACTCAACATTAATATTTTTAAAATTTTCTTTTTATTCTTTTGTTGAGAATGACAATTGAACTCAAACTCAAGGTATAGGCGAGTTTTGTATCAAGTGCGAGTTTTAGCCGCTTTTGTACTTGGCATGTTAGGTCGAGTGTGAATTTGTTAAGAACTTGATTCGATCGAGTAAAAGCGAGCTAAACATGGTGTTGACGAGTTTTAGATCGGGAGTGAGTTTTGTTCGCTTTAATGTTTTTTATTTCTCATTTTCCTTTTGGTTAAGAATGACAATTGAAACCAGACCTGGTGCTAACGAGTTCTGTATCGAGAGTGCGTTTTACTTGCTTTTAGAATTGGCATGTTGAGCTGAGTGTGAATTGTTAAAAACTCGGTTCAAACCAGTCAAGACGAGTTGAGCTCGGTGTGCAGAGTTTTTGGTAGGGAGTGATTTTTATCCGCTTTGGTGTTTTTTTATTTATCTTTTTCCTTTTGGTTGAGCACCCAAACCTGTAGGTATCCAACCTATTCAACCCTATCAAAACAACTTGAATCCGATGTTTACAAGTTTTCAGGCGGGAGTGAGTTTTATTTTCTTTTGTAATTGACGGGTTGGGTGGGTTGTGAATTTTTAACAAACTCGGTTCAACCCGATCAAAGAAAGTTGAACATGACGTCGCCGAGTTTTAGATCGTGAGCGTGTTTTATGTGCTTTATTGTTTGTTAATTTCTCTTTTTTTTTTTTTTTTTGTTGGTCTTCCAAAGAACCGGGCTTTTTTCGAATAAGCCAATTCATTGAGAATGAATTTGAACCCAAATTCATGTGTAGTCAACCTAATTTTATCTGGCCAAAGTGAGTTGAACCTCCTCAAAAGGAAAATCAAGATGAACTTAAAAAAAATATAGTAAAAACAATACAAACTAAAAATAGTGTTATGAGAGAAGATTAAACATAAAAATTATTTGTTTGACGACCATTTTTCGTTATTAAAGTTCATGGTTGCGTGCGTCGACTACATGGAATTGTAAATGACAAGCCCTTTAAAATATCACGTTCTCGCTCACATGCGACGCGATAGCGAGCGGACTTATGTCAGGGTAGATATAATAGATTGTAATTCTGCTTGTTTTCTGCTTCTCCTTTCTTTATCTACAAGTCAGTCCGAGTTTACTCTTAACCCAGTAACATAAATTCCGCATCCCGACCCAATCGCCCACCCTAATTCACGACTCCAGAGACTCTTTTAATTTCGGCGAACTTGTTTGATTTGCGTCCGCAAAAAACCCTTCATTCTGATCAGTAATCAAGGTAAACATTCTTCCTTACCCCCATCTAATCCCCTCTCGAATTCGTAAATCCACGATAACTAGGATCGAAACAGCAATGGCGTCGCCTTTCCAGGTGAACTCCAACGCTTTGTTCCTCTGCGGCACCGCCGAGGGAGCCATCGCGGTGGTGGACACCGTCACTGATCTCAATTCCGCTGCCTGCCCCTCCGATCAGTGGAGCATCGTCGCCGTCGCCGCCGCCGCAACCGAAACCTCCACCATCACCTCCACCATCAGCCCTAATGTCCACAACGCGCTAGAAATATTCGGCGCCGTAATCGAAGGCGACAAGCTGAACAACTTGCGCGAAGAGCTCTTCGATTCCCGAGTCTTGGTCAACCGCGACGGCTACCAGGTCAAGTACGTGGACAACCACAACACGCAGAACGCATCTGCTGCTGGACTTGTGAAGCTCAACGACGTGTTCGGATGGGCCAGGTACGGCGTGAAACGGCCGACGGAAACAGAGGCGGCAGCCGTCCCCACCGTGTGGAACCGCTACGCTGTGGCCGGAGGGGAGGTGGTGGTTGATTACATGGCTAAGGAGGCAAGGCAGAAGGAGATGGCGGCGAGGCTGGAAAAACAAGGGAGGGATTTGGAGGAAAGTAAAAAGCTTGTGAAGGAGAAGGAAGGCGAGATAGAACGGTTCAGGAAAGCTTTGGAAGAGAAGAACAGAGCAACTAAGGAGCATATCAAGATTATAAGGGAGAAAGAAGGCGAGATCGATCGTCTGAAGTACGCATTGGAAGAGAAGAATGGAAAGATTAAGGAGTATAATGGAGTTATAACGGAGAAGGAAGGAAAGATTGAGGGACAAAGCAGAGTCATAACGGAGAAAGAAGGCAAGATAAATTTGCTAAACAGAGTGATCGAGGAGCAAAGGAGAGTGATAATGGAGAACAAATGCGAGGTGAGTCGGCTTAGCAGAGCGAACGAGGGGAATCGCAGAGTTATAAGGGAGAAGGAAGCGGAGATTGAAAGAGTTAGAAGGGAGAAGGACATGGAGGTTGAGAATTTGAAGTGGAGGAAAGAGCAGGAGAAGAAGAGAATGGCTGATGAGAATAGCAGAGTTGTAGGGCAGAAGGAAGCCAAGATTGAGGAGCAAAAGAGGGTTATGAAGGACAAGGACATGGAGATTGAGAGGCTGAAGCTGATGTTGCAGAAGATGGAACAAGATAAGAAGAAGAATCATGATATGGTTAAGAAGACTGAGGAGGGTTCGGTTGGGAGCAAGAAGAAGAATGATTTCAATGCAGCTGGATTCGTTTATGAGTTGTTCTAGGCAGAGTGAAGGATTTGTTACGGTAATTTTTGTCATGGCTGATTTCGTAGTTGGATCTTATGGCACGATAGATGTTATCATTCTTATGTTATTACTCGTTTTCTTGTATTCATTCAATTTCACAAAACAATAGTACATTCTGATTGTTCCAGTGTCTTTTACACAAGCAAACCAGGGAGAATGTTCATATGGGAATTGACATATAGCAAAAAAGAGAGGGAGAGTTGGAAAGAAGAGAAAGCACAGGTCCCATTCAGCAGGACTCCTTTTTCAGCTTTCTTATGGATGGGTTAATAAACAATAGAGTAAAAGTA
This sequence comes from Linum tenue, assembly GCA_946122785.1. Taxonomy (NCBI): domain Eukaryota; kingdom Viridiplantae; phylum Streptophyta; class Magnoliopsida; order Malpighiales; family Linaceae; genus Linum; species Linum tenue. The sequence continues at coordinate 15,486,248 of CAMGYJ010000009.1, forward strand.
AAAGGGTGGTTGATCAGTTTCTGATACCATCAGCCAACTCTGCTCTCAAATTCTTCCTCAGTATTTTCCCAGATGGTGCCTCCGGACCGGAATCGACTCCCTGAAGAACACCTTACTTATTCTCTTGTAGAACACCACCTGAAATCATTCGACCAAGGCACCATTTAAGCACCTAATTACATACCCTAGAGAACATTATTAACTTTGGAGTAACTTAGTGAATCTTCTTGTTGCCTGCTTAGAGACGTACTGCTTGATTGAATCCTCAGTAAGCTCGGATTTATCCGATTTTACAACGAATGCTACTGGGATTTCCCCGGCGGCCTCATCTTTCAACCTGGAGAACAAGAAAGAATGAGAATCATGAAGAAAAAAAGAAACAAGAGAAGCAGGCTGAAGTCAAAATATATTCTTTCTTGTCCAAGTTGTGTATTACTATTACCCGACAACTGCAGCATCAGAAATCTCAGGATGGCCAAGAAGTAACCAAATTGACTAGCTAACCTTTCATGATTTGATGGCCTCGGATGCAGATCTCGCCAGGCTGGTTCCTGGGGAGAGAGGATCCGGTATCAGGGTCGACTATCTTCATCTGTGCATTCCTGACAACGGTTCCACAGGAACCCGGCTTGATCTCAAATGGTTGTTTGGCGAATGCCAGGCACATTGACAGCACTGGCTCTGCCTCTGTCATTCCATATCCCTGCAGAATCGACCAGGAAAAAAGTGGGTTTAGTCCTGAGAGCCGGATGCTTTTCTCTTCACAGTATCTGGTTCATATACAAGACATTATTAGGCTGTAAAAATGCTGGGGTGTTGTGCAATGGGGGAGCTGACAGATTTGGCAGTAGTGATGAGCAAGTAGTAGTGACTTGAATGTTGGGCGCGGATGGGGAGACTGGCGCCTGCAATCATTAATGATCTTCCACGCTGCCATTTTTTATTTATAAAAATTCCAAGTTGGTCCTCGAGCCCCATGCCTCTCTAGTCTCTACACGTTGAGCCTAATAATTTGCTGCATTGTTTTCTAATCAGCAGCTTCCACACAGCATCTTCTTATATTGATTCTTGATCAAGGTTGTCAACCCGTAAGTCAACCCGATCCTGGTCCGGTGAGAAAAACGCCGCACGTACCTGTCGTGTCGACCACTACAAGGTACCGGATTGAAGGTCAAATTCAAATTGTGTCACTTTTTTTTTTTTTTTTTTTGCGAAATGCACCTATTTTTCTTTACGCCTAACTCAATTTTTGGAATCGTACGTTGAACATTTGAATATTGATGTTATATAAGTGTGTGTGTGTGTGTGTGTGTGTGAATTTTCACTATATGTTGGATCTATGTACAACATGTTATTTTTTAGTAATATTATAAGTTATAACTCATATGTTAGATGAGATTTGATATAATTTATCAGAATAAGTACAATATAATGATTCTTTCAATATTTTCGAGCTAAACCAAACTAAAACGATTGACCCATTAACTCTTGACCCAATAGCTCAACCGAGTCTGGATAAGCCTGTGGGTTGACCCTTGACAACCTTGTTCTTGACACTCAGTATCAGTATAATAGAAAATTGCCAATAGATTACGTCAACCTTGTCGACGACATCTATGGCGTTGGAGGCTACTATTTTGGGTGGAAGCAACTCAAGAAGAACCATTTCTTTCAATCCTTCTACTTCGGCTCAAGGGTTGTTGGCAATTTGGTGCAGGCACAGCTCATCTACTAAATATATAAAGGCAAAACATGAGTTCAATTTTTAGGGATTTGAAATAGGAGGTCTCTGAGGAAATTTCGGATATCCCTTATAGTCATTTCACCTGCATAAATGAAACTGTGCGTTTTTTTATTCTACCACTCAGCTGGTACGGTTGGACATGATTGATATCCATGATGGGCCCGATTGTGAGAAAAAGACACTTCGCCCATTGACCCGTCAGTATATGTCGTTACTTGCTTCTATCACTCAGCTGAGCCGCCATAGATGGGTCCACTATGGCCCCATGATGAAATAAGGGCACTTAAGCCCATTGATGGTCAGTTATATAATTACTACTACCTGCTTTATTTTCGTTGATTGAAAGGAGAACCTCAGCTTCAATCGAACCCAATTAGCTACTCAAGGAAAAAAAAACCCAGCTACTGTTGTCTTTCTTTTCATTCCTTTACATGAAATCTACTAAATATATTAAGGCAAAACATGAGTTCAATTTTTAGGGATTTGGAAAAAGGAGGCCTCTGAGAAAATTTCGGATATCCCTTATAGTCATTTCACCTACATAAATGAAACTGTGTGTTTCTTGATTTTACCACTCAGCTGGTACGATTGGACATGACATCCATGATGATCCCGATTGTGAGAAAAGATACTTAAGCCCATTGACCAGTCAGTATATGTTGTTACTTGCTTCTATCACTCAGCTGGGCCGCCATAGATGGATCCACTATGGCCCCATTCTGAAATAAGGGCACTTAAGCCCATTGATGGTCAGTTATATAATTACTACTACCTGTTTTATTTTCGTTGATTGAAAGGAGAGCCTCAGCTTCAATCGAACCCAATCAACTATTCAAGGCAAAAAAACCTAGCTACTATTGTCTTTCTTTTCATTCCTTTACATGAAATCTACTAAATATATAAAAGCAAAACATGAGTTCAATTTTTAGGGATTTGAAAAAGGAGGCCTTTGAGGAAATTTCGAATATCCCTTATAGTCATTTCACCTACATAAATGAAACTGTGTGTTTCTTGATTCTACCACTCGGCTGGTACGGTTGGATATGACATCCATGATGGGCCCGATTGTTAGAAAAAGACACTTAAACCCATTGACTAGTCATTATATATTGTTACTTGCTTCTATCACTCAGATGGGCCGCCATAGATGGATCCACTATGGGCTCATTTTGAAAGAAGGGCACTTAAGCCCATTAATGGTCAGTTATACAATTACTACTACCTGATTTATTTTGGTTGATTGAAAGGAAACCTCAGCTTCAATCGAACCCAATCAGCTACTCAAGGGGGGAAAAAACCCAGCTACTGTTGTCTTTCTTTTCATTCCTTTACATGAAATGGCACACATGTTTCGACGGGGGATTATGGCTTCTTGAGCACCTATTGGTCATTATCAATCTGTAAAAGTTGGATTGGGTCAAACATCCTAGAAAATATGTTATGCACTCAATATTAATTGTTATGGTACTTTCTCTATACGCGAACAAGAATATTGAGATTTTTTTTGTCGTCCTATGTACAATTGTAAAGTTCATTTTATTTTTTATTTTTGTGGGTCGAAATAATGTCTTTTTCTGTCATAACTATGCGAGTAAATTATTTTATTGTCTTTTATGATTAGGGTCATGCGGTTTTTTATGCTTTGCTATTGTTCGAATCTGAATTTGGCAAGCACATTCTTTACATGACAATAAAAAAGAAATTCCAGTAATATAATTACCTTAGCCAATTTCCATGTTGTGCTCTGACCTTCAGTTCATTCTTTTGAATAATAGATTTGGTTGGTGAAGTTCATCATACGCAACCAATGATTCAACTGTGTGAAGAATTTTTCACGAAAAGTTCAAAAACGTGTTCCTACAACTATTGGAGTTAGTTCTCTCACCTTTCTTCGGACTTAATATTTTGTAGCCATTTTATTGTCTTGTGTCCATCTCACTTGATAACCTCATGTGTATTAGGGCGTTGATCAGAATGGTACTCAAAGACCCTTTTGATTTTTAAACTTAAAGTTGTAATGCCCAATCAACCTCAACTTGTTTTTGTTTATGTACTTACTTCAATATATGTGTAAAATCACATGGTAAGGTAAGCCATACCTAATGGATTTCTACTTTTCACCACTTACATTTTCATTCCACCCTTAATAATATAATCCATCGACTAAGTTTTTTTTTGTTTATGTACTTACTTCAATATATGTGTAAAATCACATGGTAAGGTAAGTCATACCTAATGAATTTCTACTTTTCACCACTTACATTTTCATTCCACCCTTATTATAATATAATCCATCAACTAAGTTGTTTCATTGTTGATAGGGAAGTACTACTTGATGTATCCCCTGCGTCTAAAATATATTTCAACTTGAATTATCCTTTATTGCACCCTTTGTTAAATCCGTAAGTGTTTTTTTTTTATTCATAGTACACTTATTTACATACTCATGGTGATGGTTGTGTATAATTAACTTAGTTATGTGTCATTTTCTGTATCAAACTCAGGATAATGAAAAATAACACTAAAGAAGACTCTTATGAAGTTCTTAAACAACGTGCAAATATTGGTTCAATTGTAGACTTAAGGGTTCAATTATTTGTACCAATACGCAAACTACTACGGGAGGTTGGATAATCATTTTCCAAAAGTTTAAGGGTGTCCCACTACCACTTTGCTTTTATGCAAACTACTATTAGAGGTTGAATAATCGTGTTTCCAAATTTTAGTGGTGTCACATGCATGTATCCGGCGTTGTCCTTGTCTTAGTGTAACTTTGTAAACCTAGGGCTCGAGCCGTATAAGAGGGATGTAGGTCGTTCGGCCATTGTAACCTTGTCTCAATAATAATATCTCAGTCGGAGAGGCTGTCCTCTCCAGTGGATTAGTCTTGGCAATCAATTGACTGAGGATACCACGTAAAACTTGTGTGTTCTTGTCTACGTGTTCACGATTTGTTATGGTATCAGAGCACCGGTCTTGTTAAATCGTTTGTTGCGTTCCTGATCGATCGTTTTCATCATGTTGTGTATTTCTCATCCAAATATCATCGAAATCATTCATCATGACTTGAAACACACAAAAACCACAAACCAATCGTAAAAGTGGCCAAAACATAGGATTATTGTCGAAATGACCAAAGCAAAGAGGGTTAAAAAGGATCCAATACATGAATCCCACCACACATCAGAATTTTAACACCACCAATCTGGAAAATGAAGATGGGTGGGAGGAGAAAGATCAAGGAACTCCATGATTGCATTATGCTTTATATTTTGGGGTGATTTGTTAATTCGTTAAGATGATTTGGTTTAAAATAACTATGATTGTGGATTGATAACAAGTGTTATGGTTTTCGATTTCACATATGTGTGACTATTGTGAGGTGTGTTATTATGTTTTGGTGTCACTAATTATGCTGTTAAGAAGTTATGGATTCCCTCTACTATGATTGTGGATTGAATTTGTGGATTTTTACGGTAGTTTGTTAGATTTCTATAGGTGTATGATATTGTGGGTGCAATAATGACAACCAATCGAAATTTAAAGGTTGACTTAAATAAGCAAAATCTCAAAAAATTGTCATCTCATTTTCTAGTAAGCGTAGATCTTTTATTTATAAAGGTCGCGTGTATAGCCAACACTTATCCTATTCACTTCTCTTAGTTTGAGTGAATTTTTCTTTTGGGTAGACCTTTCCATTTAGATGGTCGACCACTTTGTTGCTATGGTTGACCTCGTTATGGGAATGGTCGACCTGTTATCTTATAATCCCTTAAAACGGTTGACCTTTCCTTGTTAGAGGTCGACCGTTGTCTTCCACCAGAATGCCTATATTAATGTAATCTGTTGGCCTCAGCTTTATACCGACTCACCATAGGCTCACCCTAAATTTTAAAGGTGAGAGAAATTAGTTTCTCATCATCACTTTGATGTTTTGGTCATTGTTTTCATTGTAAATTTTTGGATCATGCTACGTCTTGTGACATAAAAAGATCCTCTCATCAAAGTTCTACTAATCGTCGATTACCATGTTTTTCTTGTTTCTCAACTTTCTAAACTTTGATTTAAAAAAAAAGAGTAATGTCTATTTTTTATCCAAACATTATTCAAAATTCTTTAATATTATCAAAACTATTAAAATGCTATTAATTAGCCAAAACTTTCATAATGCATCAAAATATTAGCCATTTTTACATTATCGTTAATAATTTTGTAACTCTTTTCTTAATTAAAATACTAAAATTTTGGAATGTTGACCTTCATGTGTCTCTTCCAAGTCAGTATCATGTTGCCAAGTCAATATTACTAACAAAATTACTAACTAAAAGTTAACATTCGGCTGATGTGTGTGGTAAGATCAGGAGACGGGCTGAAGAGGAGAATGCGCTCAACTTTCACTTTGTGGGCCGAGAAGCAAACAGAGCGACCGCCCATACCCTGTGTCATTGGGAGGAGGAGGAAATTTGGTCTGCCAGACCACATAATTTTCTCATTCCTATCCTCTATGCTAATTGTAATTCATACTTTTTGAACCATTAATAAATGATACAAGTATTTCCAATAAAAAAAAAGTTAACATTTGGCTAATTCTTAATATTCCGATAGATTTAAATAATTAAAAGAACATGAAAAATGTTTAATAAAAAATAAACATTACCCTAAAAAAAGTTTGGGCAAGATCAAAATTCATGGCCCAAATCACAAGCAAATGAATGATATAGGAATCAGGAATTAGTAAATAAGAAATTACCGCTACTGAAATTACTATACACAGTAAATTAAAGAATTCAATCTCTCCCAACTAAATTTCTAATCTCCACCATCTTGACATTTACATTTCATAAAAAAAAAAAAAATTGGCATGATCCTCAAGTCATCACTCATCACAAGCAAGAACTAAGAAAGAAGCAAAGTATAGAAACGCACAAACCCTATTGTGAGATCCAGAAAAAAGAGAGAGAGAGAGAGAGAAATCAGACCCTATTGGGAAAATCTGAAAAACACATCTCCTAACTAATAAATTGTTACCTACCTAGCGACATGAACGGCCAGCGGCACCAGCTCCGACAACGGAGAAGCCAGCGGGGTGGGACCGGGGGACGGGGCGGGAGAAGTCCGGCAGAGAGGACACGTGGCGGTCACCCGGAGCCACTCGTCCACACAATGCGCGTGGAAGCAGTGGTTGCACTCGGGGATGCACCGCAGCGTGTCCTTGGGCCGGTAGTCGGACAAGCAGATCGAGCATGGGCCGCCGTTGTTGGGCCTGGGCAGCCGCTTGCTCTCCCCCAATAAAATCTTGGGCAGCGACTCGATCGACGTCCGATCCAGCCCGGCCACGAACTCCGCCGCCGCCGACTCCGACGAGGAGTTGTCGCGGCGGAGCTGGTGGTGGAGCTGGTACCGGTAATCGCTCACGACGACATCGTCGTCGTTTCTGTTGCTGTCTCTGGAACCATGGGCGCCGCTGCTGCTGGTCTTGAGCCTGACGCAAATGTAGGAAGCGAGCATTATGGTGGAAATGAGGACGAGGAAGCTGACGGCGATGGCGATGCCGTAGCCGAGGCCGACGCCGGCAGGCGAGACCGGCGGATCGGCGGTGGACATGAGAGAGAGAGAGAGAGAGAGAGAGAGTGGGGGGAAAGTGGAATGATGTAGTTATGAAAGCGAATGGATGAGTGGGGATGGAGGGGAAGCCTTGGGATTGATGTTCAACGCTTTGAGAATGATAGAAGATTCAGATGTACAGTTGTAAAATTGCAATTAATAAGGGAAGGGAGAGGAGGGCGATGGTTATTAAATACGTTACGTAGGAAAAATAGGCGAATACATTAATGAAACAGCGCCTGAATTTCAGCTTCACTGTTCCTAATTGTTTACTCTGTTGATAATGTGTAGATTAGATAAGTGTTTTTCTTCTTTAGTTGACTGGAAGTAACCGTTTCAAATGGTTACCATGAACTCGCAATTTATATATATGTAATAAAACATAACAATCAATATATTTTATAGTGAATCCTTAACATAAATACATGCAATTAATTAATACAATTATTTTACCGTCAATAGAAGTATTCATCTAACAAAAATGCATACAATGGTATGAAGTTAATGAATTGTTTTGTTTGTGTGAATTGACTTTGTCTTAGCAATTATCATATATTGAAAAAGACATAGGTAGATCTCGAAAAGTTATGCGGAATAAAAGGGAAAAAATTTCGCTACGGTCGGATACCCGAACACAAAGATACGTTCGTTTGAAGTTTCCACCTAGGTTAGGATTTATCGAATTACTAAAACATGTCACATTTAGTCACTCTCCCGTTAGCCTCCGTTCAACTCCGGTCACTCGAATTACTTTTTTTTTATGATAGTCACTTGAATTACTGAAACATGTCACATTTAGTCACTCTTCGTTAGCCTACGGCCAACTCAGTTTGATGGTATGTCGAGTGATGTATCGAAACGAAAGGGAGAGCGACTAAATGTGACATGTTTTAGTAATTCGAGTGACCAAAATTGATATTAATTTTTTCTAGTGACTAAACATGACATGATTTAGTAATATCAGTGACCAAATGTGGCATTTACCCAAATAAATTATATGAACCAAACCATTGGATAGGGCAGCGGTTTTGGACCAAACCGCCCCTGACCCAAGCGGTCTAAAACCGCCCAAACCCCAAGCGGTTTTCGTGTAAACCGCGTGGTGGGGTGGCGCTTTTTTTAAAGGGTGCTATTTTTGAAATTTTTCGGGATTGAATGCTATTTTTGTTAAAACAAAAATAAACAGTGTTGTTTCTGGGGAAAAAAATCAGATATTTTATGCACTTCAAAAGCACTAATAGGCTTACCCACATCAGTCACTCCAAAACATATTTGGCTAAAATGTTATCGGTTCTCAAAGTGAGAATGTGCTCACAGTAGTATATAGCTATTTGGTCAACATTTGGACACTTAACATCCGTTGAATGGATGCAGTGACGATTTCATAAATAAAATGTTATCACATTCATCTAACAATTGTGAACCATCTAACCATCGAATTGGCGATAGTGCGCCATGTGAGCACCATAATTGCGTTGACCCAAAACTCACCGAACACATGACTAGACAACAATGTCACATTTAGAGCACGAAGGAAATAAGAAAGAAAGAGGCCATAGATTCGGAGTTGGGAGTGCATTGGCGGCAGATGGAGAAACGGAAAGAGCAAAATTCCAACTAAGAATTTGGGTCAGGATACATGAGATTGAGGAATCCTAAGAAGCCCAAGACGTAACCATGGTTTCTCAAGTTTCAACTTACTTAGGACGTGACACGCAAGCCACTTGCTACGCTTCCATTTCGCACCACACAAACTTCCCACCTCAATCCGAAAACTGGAAGGACCCTCTCTCTCTCTCTCTCTCTCAGATCGCTGGAGTGGGGTTTCGATTTCCCCCGTTCATTTCTGCCAGTCCAGCTGTTGAATCAATTCCTATCGGACTGTCGAGGTGAAGTCTAGGAAGGGAGAGAGGGAGAAAGGTCATGGCTTTGGCAAGCGCTTCTTCTTCCCAGGCAATCATATCATCAGCCAACGCCTGCTCCTTCACAGCTTCAAACAGGGGATGGCCCAGATTCCAGAGCGGCAGGCGGCCAAGTTCGAAGCTTTTCACCGTCCGAGCTTCTTCTTCCGAGGTCGATTCCGATTGCAACACCGAAGAATGTGCTCCTGAGAAGGAGGTGAGAGTTGGGCTCTATCCAAAATCGATAATTTATCCCTTCTTTCGCAAAACAAGTCTGCAGTTTTTTGTGCTTCTCTCGTTCGTGCCTGTGAGGTGTTTGTTATTTTGTCTAGCAGAGAATTTAGTGGCTGATGCGATTCAGCGATTGCTGTTTGTGGTCTGTGGGTTGGGATTCGTTAGGTTGGGAAGATAAGCATGGAGTGGAAGGCCGAGGAGAAAACCAAAGTGGTGGGCACATTCCCACCTCGCACTCGCGGTGGTCGGCAATACACAGGCTACGTCGAGAAAGATACCGCCGGCCAGACCAATATCTACCCCGTCGAGGTACTGTTTGTGAATCGTGCTACACTTGTTGTGTCCCTATAGATAACATGAACCATCCAATTTCAATTTTCAACCCTTATTTGGGTGGTTGTTTTTCTTTTGGGCTCCAGCCGACGGTTTATGTAGCCGAGAGCGCTATAAGTTCCGGGGCAGCAGGTTCTTCATCCAGCGGTGCAGAAAACACAGCTGCAATCTCCGGCGGACTTGCCCTGATTGCCATCGCTGCAGCTTCGTCGATTCTGCTTCAGGTCAACAAGAACGCACCACCGCCTCAAGTGCAGACAGCTCAATACAACGGTCCATCTTTGACATACTACATCAACAAGTACAAGCCACCGGAGGTCGTCCAAGCGGCGGCGGTGCCGACGGAACCGGAGTCTGCTACGCCACCTGTGCAGACAGAATCTGCTGCAACAGAAACAGATTCCGCTGCATCAGAAGCTCCTCAGGTAGAGGTTAAGTCAGAGATCCAGCCAGAAGAATCTTCAACTGCAGCCGAGAACTCTGCGTCTTGAGGCTAACCAAGTTTTGCTCGATTGCCACCAACTTTTATCACACCTATACCCAGCTGATGTATAGATAATTTTATCATTGTATCTTTCGTATCGTGAATGAGAAGAAGCAGAGATTATCGTGATATGCAGTGTGTTGTTTATTCGTTTTTAGTTCGTTGGATTAAAAGATATCTCCAACAACAAATTAGGTTCATGTTTTGTCACTTCACTTCCAATCTTAAATCTTAGACCTAATTCTGTTTCTGCAATTCGTCTATTGTAGGGGAAGTAAATAGGACACATTAATTGATGAAACCAGTGATGAAGAATGGTTTTTGCAAGGACCTTACCTGATCATTCATCATACATGGTGGCCATTCTCAAACTTGATCATAGTCTCCTAAAAGCACGTAGCTACCAGTTCAAAGGGAAGATGTAATGGGCGTCTTGCCCAACAAAAATACACAGATGAATACACCAAATTTCACAAGCAAAATGGATGGCGGTAAAGCTAGAATACAGACCTCCCATTGTGTTGCAGAAGTATAAAGGCGTAGTAGCAGATGACCGAGATGGCGGTGCCTGGTAAATAAGTGAACAAAATCTATTTGGACTGGTGGTTCTCGAAGTTAGCAGGGTTTCATGCACTTCCCTGAGCTAAGGTGGAGATGCCAAACTTTGTATACATCAGCGATTTTGCCAGATTCTGTCACCAAACTACGGTCTCTCACGCATTTTTGCCCTGGCGAAGAATACTCCAGCCACCAAACCTGAAGAGAAAGGAGGGCAAAACGTTGTTTAGAAGTGACATTCTGCATATGCGGAGAGAGAGAGAGAGAGAGAGAGAGAGAGTACAAACCGAAGAGGATGCTAGCAGAGTTCTCCAAGCTTGTAGGTACTTTAAACAACAGGATGCCAGCAAGAGATAGAGGAATCTTGTTCAACGATCCAACTAGGCTGCAGAGATTTCCAACCCAAAGAAAGAAAATCGATGACGAAACATGATACCTTAGTTTGGTGTGTAGCAATCCACATTCACTATTTGTATGTTACCTGTATGTGGTAGCCCCAGTCTGGTGAAGAAACCACATAGAAGTGAAGCTGATAGCAAGACCCAGGAACCCACTCAATGTCATTACTAGCCAGAAGACTGGTAATCTCAAAAGGGGACTGTTGATATGAATTCGGAAAATTAGTTACATGAAGCAAATGCTCCTTTGAGGAATATGAAACAATAACTGAAGAAAGGGGGTTTAGGAACGCGAGTTCAGAATCGATTTAACCAAACACCATTTTCCCACCGCTGGAAAAAACTAACTTATGAAAGGTGACGTTGGAGAAGAAGAAAGAAGGAAACTCACGTTGTGGTGAGGTAGTCCACCTCATTGAATACAAATATGAGAACAAGGCCCAGGGGAAGAGAAAGAGTGTTGTTGAGCATGACCATTGAGAACTCGTTTAGGTTCCCAGATCTGGTAAGTTGCTTTGCAGTGTCCATCACCCTACGTAGAGTGAGCTGCAGTAACAGTAGAGAATGAGAATCACAAAGAGAACAGTCACCAGACTTCCAACAAATCATCACTAATTTCCCCCCTTCTACATTGGAGTTCAGAGATTCAAGTTTTTCACTGCAGATGAGGTAGGACTTGTATGACTTACTTAGCTAAGTATTTCACCAAAGCCTTTGACTTATGTACTCACCGAATATGATGCAGTCAAAAAGCAGTTTATGATTTGCCATGTGTAGCCAACGGCATGAAAAGATAGATCGGTGAGGCCTCCAGAAATGGCTGAAACAATCTGCAACCAGCAAAAATTTATGGTCTAGTTGGACCATTGAACAAAATTTATGGCTGAAACCTTCAGCAGAGCCATACATGAGAAGTGACTAAGTCTAAGAAGGTCATCAAGAATTTTATCAAATCTATGGTCATCCCATATTGAAAGCAGAAAGAAAGGAGATTATGAGGCTTCAGTGTAAGGGGAAATTTTGAACGATGATCTTGCAAAAGCATCCAAAAAGTTATTAGTCTCTCCCAGGCTCTCCACTCTTAACACTTTCTTCAATCCCCTTTTCTTCCCAAAAATGCATTTAGGGAAAGAACATACCATTAAGAATAAAGCCACCCACACTCTATTATCATGGTGCTTCTGGAATAGATACATCTCGCCTACTGCAGTGATAACATTAGTCACGTTCTTCAAAACTGTGACCATGGCGACATTGATATACTTCAAACTGCAACATCACACAAAACAACAGTCAGGAACAAGATTCAAAACGAACCATCTTTCCTGTGGGAAAAACTAACTCTCATGATGATGAATTACCACACCTAAACATGCTTGTTATGAGCATTCCGACAAATATGACATTAACAGACAACCAGACTTTGATTAGTCTCCATGTTAGTGGTTCTGTTGAGATTATACCCAGGAAGCTCAACGTTGATACAATGATTACTGAAATAAAGTTCTGCATCATGCGAGAAAGGCACCATGAGTTGGTCAGAAGTACACTAAAAGACAATTACTCCTAGTTTTGGATTGATTTAGTTTCAGAATTTCACCTGGTACAACATCAAAGATATACCAGCATTGAAGTTATAGCTGGAAAGCACAAATTTGTTGACCAGTATCATGCTGCAGGAAGAAATACAATATGCTAGGCCAGCTAATAAAGCCTGATTATGCACCATAAGTTTGTTACTGCGTATAACCTTATCTACAGGCTTTTCTGACTTTCCATCTTCCAAATCAATCTCTCCATTTTCATGTGACTTCATTGCAAACGGTGACCTGTCCCCACAGAAAATAAGACATCAGACTGGAACTTATTATTGCAGATTAAGCTTTATAATACCAACAAACAACGAGAGTACAAGAAGCAAATTTCTACATATGAAACTGAGAATCCCTTTTTTCATAGGTATACTAGTATGTCCAAACTGTGAGTAAGTACAGCAGTGCACAAAGATTCTGAGTCATTAGATTGACCTTTACATTAAATAAAATTATACTGAACATCCATTCTAAGCAAAGGCTGACCTAATTGAACGTTTCCACACAAAATATGAGTATGAGTACCTGTTGACTGCCTCTCTTCTCACTGGACTAGACCTCTGCTCTACCACCAAACTGGACTCGTGGTTTTTGAAGCTTCCTCCACCTCGGCTAACTTTACCAGCTCCCTCTACCAGATCTCTTTCATAAAGAGAATCAGGAGTATCGACGGAAAGAGACCTACAACAGATAAGCAGTGGAATCAAATGACTCCCATAGAAGCAGAGGCTAAAAAGTTTCCTTTCTCCTGGTTCTTTTAATTAATAAACTAGTTTTTTAGCCCGTGCTCCGCAACGGGTATCTATTATGTTAATACTTTGGAAGTTTTAACGTGTTAACAATCTTTTAATCCAAGTACTCACACTGCAAAAACGTGTGCGCCAATATTATGAATAACTGAAGTAATTACTTCGAACAAAATAACAATATCATAATCTAAATGTTCAAAAGGTAGTGTTTGTGCTTTGAGGGAAAGAGAAAACAAAATCTCTATATACAAATACAATTATAAAATAGAGTTAAAATTGTTCTTAGCATGGCGGTAACTTGTTCTCCATGATTGACAATGAAGTTCCTTTTCCTGACAGCTTGAACATCTGAAAACACAGACTCATGGAGGTACAATACGAATTGCTTGTTGGTGATCTAGAGAGAAAATGAATTATTCAAAATCAATAGTTAGTTAAGAGCATGTGAAGAATAAGGGAAAATATATTTATTGATGAATTAAATTACACAATTTTATCCTTAAACAATACCGTTGTGAAAAAAATTTCTTGCTTTATGATGAATATTTTCAGCTGAATAGTAGTGTTATTTCGCACTTTATATAAACTATTTTCACCACCAAATTAACCTTGTATCCTCAATTTATTCTCAAGTTGGTTCCTTCACAAAATTTGTTCGGAGTCTCGACTTAACAATTGAATTATTCATTTTTCAAATGGATGCATCAACTCTTTCTAATTAGCAAATGTAACAGTTCTCGCAAATCATTAAATCATTAATCAATTCTTGATGGGTGTGTCGGTGTTTATAGTCTTCATTTTCTAATTAAGAATTAAAAGCTATTAAAGACAAATCTGCAATTCTGCAAAACGGCAACAAAGAGAACGGTAGCAAAGAGCAAAGAACCTAAAAACAACATCGAAGGAGCCAAACATGCATACAACAACAATCCTTTGTACAGCATACTCTCATAATTTTGTCAGCTTAACTGTTTCTCTATTCAGCTTGGTAGAATGCTAAATTGTTATACATACTTGTTTTAAAACTCTGGTTCATGATCATCCCTTAAATAGACAAACCAAAGTTGCATAGCAAATTACCATTGTGAAATGAGAAACATGTATTCACAAAAGCAACAACCGAGCCCTCTGGTTTGATCACGTCAACACTTTGACATGTTACTGCCTAACACTTATAGATAGCGGCTGGCAGGACAACTGAAAATATAACAAATAAATGAAACTTTTCTATAAATAAGAACCCAAATGTATAAGAAACACATAAACCCCAAGCTTAGCAGAGCAAGTGAAACTTTTCTATATCAAGATGATGGTTAATGTGTTCCGCTAGTCTCTACTTAGGTTAGAACCATAACAGTCGACAAAATCTTGATTAGTGATGGGATAATCATCATTGTCACTCACAAAACCTTGATATATAATTCCAATATATTAATCAACCAGCATATACAACCAATACCAAGAGCCAAATATAGTGAACTGGATCTAATTTACCTGAAATTCAAATCAAAGAACACCATTATCAAATTCTAATTAACTAAGGCCACGCTGCTGCTATTTGCTTCTCTTGCCTTCAGCTTTTGGTGCATATCAAGAAGCCAAATCGGATGCACATACAGTAATTACTAAATGTATTTGACACATGTGGTTAATAGATCAAGAATTCAAGATCCAAACTTTACCTTGGTTGCATACCTCCCATTAATGAACTGCTCTTCACCAAGTCTGATTGTTGGTTCGAATGGAGCAGAGGAAAAACGTGGTCCAATTTGTCATAACTTGCATCCAAAATAACAATTCATCCAAGCAGAGCAAGAATCATGATTCATATAAGGAAAGAGCATAATCCACCCAAACCAAGTTAAGCAATCTAAAACATAAAGAGCTGGTAAAGTAATCTCAGTCCATAGCCAACTTTCATATTCATAAGTACAGAGCTTTGTGCGTTCTAATATCAGTTAGTACCAAGACAAACCACTGCTGAAAATAGATTTTTCAAACTTCTAAGGATAGTGTGTGAACTGGCCTATGAAGAGAGCTCACCAGGTGGTTATCTTCACTGCCACCATAATGGTAAGCATCGAGCTAGCCCTCTGCCGAGCATTGGCCACAAATAAACGTCCATTGCCGGAGAATGTCTATTCATTATTCCTTAGTCTCTTCCAGGAGGCCTGTCGTAGATATTTCCTTGCTTATAGACCTCTCGAAGTCCACTCAGCTTCTCGACTCATGATTGAATGGAGTCTGGCTTGGAGATTCTCGTCTACAACCCAAGCTTAACCTGAAACCCACTTATGATTCCATCCTATCATACCCAAAAAGACCTCATAGGTCTTCCAAAATCAAGAGAAGTCGAGGGCATGTAGGGGAAAAACATCAAACTAATAAGTACATTAAGAAGAAATAACAGTAGGTGACCACTATCCGGGGGAATTAAAAAAACAAACATGCTCTAACTAATCAATAACAAACCTAAAAAACCTCACAAGTGTTTCTGTGAAAAATCACAGTAGTGATGGTGATTCCTCTATTCTTCTCCTCATAGACTTTTGTCAATCTCATCAAAAGCAATTGACTTTGTTAATCTCATGAGATTGACAACTTCCCTAGCTCTACCAACCTCCTCTCTGTTGTAATATTACATGATCACTTACAGGAAACCTACTGCAACAAAGAATACCATGCTAATTACACATACAGGAACAAAGAAAATAATGCCTCTCTGTTGTATAATTATGCAGATGCACTAATCTCATTATCAACATAACTCTAACTAAGTAAAATGAGAACACTTGGATTAAAAAAACCAGCCCACATCATTCATTATCGAACTCAAAAGGTTTGAGTTTTATCATTTCCCTAGAACTCTAGTCATAAGAAGATATTCAAGAATTCAATCTATAAAGTCGATTTGAATAAGAATTTGAAAACCTAGTTTGCTTGGAAGTCCAAGAGGTAACTCAATGTATAGGAATCTTTTATGAGCAAACAAACGATTGATTATAGGGACAAACCACATAGCTCTATCGCCACCCACCACAATGAATCTCAAATCAAAATCCACATCCTTGATATCCATAAACCATGGTTCTGTTATCCCTGAGTTCATCCAGCCAAAGGGTGAAATGAAACAGGGTTGTCAAAAACAGTGTCAATTTATTTAGATATCTATTAGAAAATAAAGGAATCAAATTGGTTTCGAGCTTAGCTATTTGCGGTATGGAACATACACGGGAGAAGATATTGATTAGTAAAGAAGTTAGAGGATTCAAACAATAGCAAAATTAATTAATATTTCTAACAGTACAAAGCCAAGTTGTGTACTCACCCAATTCCATCAACTCTCAACTGGGGAAATCTTTGCCTGAGTTTCGGAGATGTGGAATTACTTTGCTCCGCTGGTCTTGTCGTCCCGATGTATGGAAGAAGTAGGAGAGCAAGAGGCTTGGCTAGAAGGAGACAGGTCGAGGCGGCGGCGGCGTGGCCGTGAGGGCTTGAGCTCACTCATGCCTGCTTGCTTCAACTTAATCAAGGGAGGAAGGAGACAGATTGAGGAGCTGACAGCGAGGGCGAGGGATTGAGTTCTCTCATGCATACTTCCGTTGAATCGAAGAAGGAAGGAAAAGCAAAAGAGGGAGGGAAAATAGAGGTGGACACGACAGAGGAGGGGTTGCGGCATCCGATGCCGGCGACCACACAATCTGGGTAGCTCCTCTTGAATCGTCAAATCAGACTCGCCGCCGCTGTCGAGCCCTTGGTTTTGGTTTTTGATTATGAGGGCGGAGAACAAATTGGAGAGTAGGAATGGGAAAAGACAGAAGGAGAGAGAGAAAAGAAACCGCAAGGGAGAGGAGGTTTAGCGGCAGTGATCCAACGGTTGGGAATTCTATATCCAATGGCTACCGCTTGGCAAACCCAAAGTGGTTTTACATGGGATTCAATAAAAACGACCACAGTCTATCAATGGCCCACCATGAACAGTAATCTCCGAAAATTTCTTAAGGAACAGTAACTCCGAATTTTTTGGGACTTGAGACTTAATAATTCTAACTAATTTTTGGGACTTGAGACTTAATAATTCTAATGATTTCACCTTTACCATAGAAGCAGAGGCTAAAAATCCAGATAAATGCACATTGTTAGAAGAAGGACCATTTGAGTTCATTACTCAGGAACTTGAACTATCATTGACAATGAAAAGCGAATTATCGTTGCTCATTCATAAAGAGTCAATCTTCAGCATGGGATTTTTGGTCGACTTGAGCATTCCTCTACCAAGCCAAATAGGGAAGTATACAAGACCATAGTTTCATTCCCGGATTTCTAATTCAACTCTCTTCAAAGTTCAGACCAATTATATGCAACCACACAGCTTTTCTTCGTCATTACATTAGAGTATCAATGAGAGATTCTCCGCCATCAAACCATGACCAATTCCAACACCATGGAGACTCCATTATTTCCTTCTCGAGAACCGTTAAATTAGGGGGGAAAGCATTTTTAACTGAAAAAACTTTCACTAACCACAACCCAGCTGGGAATCAATCCGAAGGCAATGGCTCAAGCAGCCCCTAGAAAAATATGAAAGGATGATTATATGAACTCTGAAGCATTTCAAGCAACCAACTTTCAGCATGAACATGGAGTATCTACCATCAGTCAAAAGACCAGACCAAAAAGACCATTGGGGATTCGTGCTTTTGATTCATTCGAGGAAGAAATCGAACAAAAAGTGCAAAGGTTACTAGAAACAGAAAGACAAAATAAATTACCTTGTACCCATTAAAATTCAAAAGTTCAGCATTTCAAGGTCCAGAAGAAGTACCGGGCGGGCAACCAGACTTCAATTGACCAAAATCTCCCGCCAACCCAGTTGACCTCTGAGAAGCCGATGATTAAGAATGAAGAAAGCAAGGAAATTTCAGGGTACTAATCAAGAGAGACACTTGTGGATAAATGACACAAATATTGTTTTTTTTTTTAATTTACCACCAATATGGCGGATTAAGAAGTATTTACAGAGATATTGTGTTTTGGACACACAAAATGGCGACAACACCTGGGACTTAGGCGCCGCCGCTCTGGATGATATTTTGGATTAAGAGACAGCGGCGGCGCCGAAGAGTCAGGCGGCAGCGCCGGTGAGTCCAGCGAGTTAGGTAAGAAACTGTCCCAGGTGGCGGCGCCCGAGACTAGAGTGGCGGCGCCTGAGTCATCAGCGAGTTAGGTAGCCTCCCCCCTATATAAAAACCCAGCCAATTCATTTCAGTTTCACACCACAAAAAAATCGTTCAAAAAACAAAGGAGCTTTGGAGCTCTGGTTGCTGCTGCAAAAATGGCTAATAGGTAAGAGAGCATTTATTTTTGTAATTATATTATTCAAATGTTATTATGATTGTGTTTAGTTTTAATTAGTGAGTCTGTTTTTTTGTAGTGATTTTAGAAGATTTGAACTAGTCGTTCGATGGAAATCGGAGAAAGTAGAAGATAATTTGGGCGTCAAATTCGTTGGTGGTAGTAGTTTTCAGATGACGATTCCATCCAGGGTCACATATCATTATCTTTGTGAGAATCTAATTCCGAGAATACGGCGTAGAGACGAAGCAGTACAAGATAGTGATGTGATCACAAGTTTCATTTACCGTCTTCCAGAATGGCAGAATGGTGTTTTATTTCATTATGCAATGCCTATTGTGGATGATGATAGCTTGAATGTGCTTTGGAATTTTATGGCACAAAATCCTTATTGTTTGGGTGCTGAGATACATGTTGAGCTCAGTGAGGATCAGGGTGGAGAGGTAGAAGATGATACATGGAGCGTGCCATCCGATCATGCCTATGGTGACGGTGATGACGGAGAGGAGGAAGATGAGGAGGAGGAGGAGGAGGAGGAAGAGGGGGAAGAAGTGCCTAATTATCCTCCATATTTTTACTTGCAGGGTAATGAAGAGGACGAAGAATACTCACTTGTTGATTCATATGGCGTAATTCCAATGCATATTGTTGATAGTTTTGAAGGAGAATTCTACAAGGGGCAGATATTTCACTCGAAACAAGCTGCACAGATGGCGATTAAACACCACGCACTACAACGCAACTTTCAATATGGCGTGGTGGAGTCGTCACCTTCAATCTGGAAGGTCAGATGCTTGAGGCACAAGGATGACAATTGTCCTTGGATGGTGCGGTTTGGATGTCGAGATGCTGGAGGCGAATGGACTGTGAGAAAGGCTGAGTTGGTGCATTCTTGTAGCAGTACGACTCAACCGACGGATCATCGCCATCTTGATGTCGACATGATATCTGAGGCCGTCAAACATTTGGTACGTGCCCAACCAAATCTGAGTGTTCTAACTGTGCAAGCTGAGTTGAAAGATAAGTTTAATATGCAAGTTACTTACAAGAAGGCTTGGTATGGGAAACAAAGAGCATTGGAGAAGTTGCATGGAAATTGGGAAGAATCCTACGATTTTTTGCAGACATTCTTGCGGGTAGTCAAGAGAAAAATGCCAACATCGGTGATTGATTGGGTAAGAGTTCCTTCGACTCAACCAGGTCATTTGATATTTCAGCGAGTATTCTGGGCTTATGGACCTTGTATAGATGGATTCAAGAATTGTCCGGGCGTCATGGTTGTTGATGGAACATTTCTTACTGGGAAGTATAAAGGAGTGCTACTCATGGCGAGCTCATTTGATGGTCGGAAGAAAATTTTTCCAATTGCATTTGCCATAGTGGAGAGCGAGAATACTGAGAGTTGGCCATGGTTCATAAGGAACGTTCAGGGTTTGACTGATCGAAATGATGTATGCATCATCTCAGATAGACATGCAGGACTCTATGAAGCCATGAATAACATCGGAAGAGGTTGGGAGTGGAGGTGGTGCATGCGACACTATGCAAGCAATTTGCAAAGGAAGACTAAAAGCAGAATTATGTATAAGCAACTATTTCGAGTCGGTAAGCATTCTTCATTTAATTATGTTATTTATTTTCATGTAATTTTGTCATGAATTTATCTAACCCGTGTGATTGTTTATTTTGTTAGCTGGAGAAAAACGGTTGGAGAAGTTCGATCGTCAAGTTGAGCAATTTAAGAAGGTGGCCAGTGATAGAAATATTTCATGTGATAACTGGGTGGATCAACATCAGATTCGTTGGAGTTTAGCACATGATAACTACAACGGTGGGCGTCGTTGGTCTATGCTGACATCCAACATGGCAGAAAGCATCAATGGTGTTTTCAAAGGTATTCGTGCACTTCCTATAGCTTCTCTTGTGCAACATACCTATTGGCGATTGGTGGAGAAATTCGATAAGTACAGGTTGGAGACAGGAGCAGAAATTAGAAGTGGTCCTTCACAGTACTCCACCAAGTGCGAAGAGCTGATGAAGTACAGGTCACAAAAGGCAGTTGGACATTCTGTGACAGCTCTTGATCGGAGTCAAGGCATCTATGTAGTTAAGACTCCCCCCAACAATTTCAACATGACGGGGTCAAACACACTCACAGTGCACTTTGACGACCAAAACCGGGAGGGATTTTGCACCTGTGGTAAATTTCAAGGAAATAAAATTCCTTGCTCTCATGCTATTGCAGTTTGCAACCGACTGGGGGCTAATGCGTATGGGTTTGTAAACAATGTCTACAAACTGGAAACAGTGATGGCTTGTTATGGGACAAGTTTCGCACCTCTTGGTGAACCTAAGGGTTGGAAGAAGCATAATGGTCCTACTCTCCATCCTAATGTGCACATGCTTAGGAAGCCGGGGAGGCCACGGGTTACAAGGATTCACAACGAGATGGATTGGCCAAGGGAGGGTGCATCACACCAAGTGTGTAGCAACTGTAACCAAGCGGGACATAATGCATCAACCTGCGGTGGTCAAGCTAGTGGGAGTGGGAGCAACCGAAGAGGGAGAGGTGGTCGAAGAGGAAGTAGAGGTAATAGACGTGGCTGAGAAGTTTGTTCAAATGTAGTAGTTGTTGTATTTCGTTCGAATAATCATGTAGAAGTTGTTGTAGTTTGGTATGAAGTTGTTGTAGTTTGGTATGAAGTTGTTGTAGCCTGGCGAAGAAAAAACCTAACCTCAGCCTCAGGATGTGGCTGATGAGGCTCATGCTGCCTCATGCCAAACTGCCGGAGCACGCGGTCTGGATGATGCCACATCACCGATGAAAAGCAGATAAGTGGCACTACTGCTCGAAATGTCTCAGACTGTATCACACTACCTCTGAGATGAAGTGCTCTCTCACGGTAAGGTTGCCACTACATAGCAAAAATTTAACGTTATTATCCCTAATTCTAAAAAAATAAAACAAATGAAAACTATTCTATAAAATGGAATGTTATATACTAACCACCACGGTGTCCATCGCGTCTAACCACAGCTTGTACTGGAATAGCTGGTCACCATACTGACGACTGCTGGCCGAAAGCCATCGAAGACCACGTGGATGTGCATCCTCGGTGGCCTGTGCCCTCGTCTCTGAATCTCGAGGAGCTAGATGTGGGAATCGCTCCCACGCCCAGAACTGCAGTAGGGCGACCCATCCACCAAGGTCACCGGCTAGAGAAGTGCCGGTATGCGAAATGTGCAAAGTCGACCTACCCATCTCACGGTACAGGTAGGATAAAACAGCAGCTCCCCATGCGAACCCTCCAGCCCTCTCCCAATCCTCAATCAGAAGTAGGTACTGTAGGTGCACCGTAGATCCAGACCGATCCGGGAAAAGTACACCTCCAATCAGAGATAGAGCATAAGCTCGTGCAAACTGCTCTATAACCTCCTGTGATGCATCATCCGGCAGATGGCTGAATTCAACCCTCAGCCATGTAATCCTAACAACAGCGACCCCGCCTACAAGATCATAAGGAACCCGTCCTAACAGTCGCAAACAGATCGCCGACCACTCCTCATCCGGTATATCAACTACGACGGCATCACCGTCGATCGCCAAACCGGACAGTGTAACAACGTCCTCTAACGTGATCGTGACCTCACCACACGGTAGATGGAAGGTCGACGTCTCGGGTCGCCACCGCTCTACGAGTGCAGTAATCAAACTCGCATCGGGGTTCATAGGGACTAGGGGCACGACACTTAACAAGCCTGCCGCTTCGAGATATGGCCGATAAAGCTCACGGTAAGGTACTAAAATGGCCGTACCTCGAACATGGAAAGATCGATCACCAGCCTATATAGTGCACAAAACTTATATTAATTTATCTTCATTCGTAATAATTCTAATTTCACCTAATTAATTCTAATCTATCTAATCTAATATCAAATTATACTAATTTCAAAAAATCTAATACGTAATCCTATTCTCTAACAGTACAGTTCAGTTCACCAACTAAAATAATCTAATTAGCTAATTAACTTTACATGAACAATTATTAAATACTTACCTCGTTTGTCCAAACAGAGTCAATACGATGTTGGCCATGTCCCCAAAGAAGTGTCGCATCGACCGGACTTGGATCAATTGTCGCCGGCGGTAATCTCATCGAATAAGGATCCATAAGCCTAGGAACTGCAAAAACAAACAACAAAACATCAATAAAAAAACACAAACCATTAAAAAAAAAATTCAAGCCGCCGACGAGAGTCTCACCGCGCAAACGGCTGCCACGACCTCGCCGGCCTCTCCCCCTGCCTCTGCCGGCGGCTTCTTCGTCGGAAGACATCAGCGGCGGCGCTTCAGACTGCAGCGGCGGCTCCCCTCTCTGCGGCGGCGGCGCTCAATCCCCAGCTGCGCCGCTCCCAGCTGCGGCGAGGGCGCTCGACTCCCCAGCGGCGGCGCTCCCTTCGACGGCGGCGGCGCTTCACTTGCAGGCGCCGGCGCTCCACTCGCAGGCGCCGGCGCTCAGTTGCGGCGGGGATCTCTGTTCGGGCAAAGAAAGAAGAAGAAGAGGAGGGTTTTGGGGGGGGGGGGGGTTGTGTGGTCTCGGGAAGAAGGAGGGGAGGAGAGTTGTGTGGCTGGGAAAAGAGATAAGGGTGGAGGGGAGGGGGGGGGGCCCGAGCCCGAGGGAAATTTTAAAAAAAATTAGTTTGAGGCGGCGGCGCTCGGGACTTGGGCGCCAGCGCCCGGAACTTTAGGTTCGGCGGCGGCGCCTGAGTCTCCGGTGTGGCCGCTAAAGCCTTTTCCAAAAACACAATATCTGTGTCATTTGTTTTTAATCCGCCATATTGGTGGTAAATTAAAAAAAAACAATATTTATGTCATTAACCCGACACTTGTGAGGTTTTGAGCAGCAAATTGACAACACTTGATCTGCTGGTTCAGTGGGTGGGGAGTCGGAATTGGGTAGAGAGGCCTTTTCAGCACGGGATGAGTTGAAGCTGGCCCGAAGAGCAACTCCACTACGCAAATATGAGAAGAGATGAGAGCGCAGAAATTTATCCCCTTCAGGCTTCACCTTTTGCTGCTGCACTGTCTATCTGTCTGTGTCTCTCTTTCTTTGCTGCTTCCGCTTGCTCTTTCTACCTTTTTTCTTTTTTTTTTTTTCGTTGAATAGGATGCTTTATTTCCAGAAAATCAGATCCATACAACGAATGGGGAAAGTCCCCAGAAAAGCCTCTGCTATATCTCTCTACTATCTTCTATATCTTTCTACATATAACGATCAACTAAACACAAAAAAACTATAAGTAATGTAGTCTAGTAAGTGCATCCCTCAACCCTCTATTCCCACAAGCCAAAAATTGCAGGTCTTCACGAATTTTAACAGCAACTTGCTCCGGCAGATTTCTGTCCCCGCCATGAATCACCCTGCATCTCTCCCTCCAAATAAAAACAATAATCATACACCATAGCAAAGCATGCCAGGCGCCTGCACATGTATCACTAAGCAACAAACCACTTAAACCCTGTACCATTGCATCCCAACTCCGATATTGGAGATGCCTGAACTGCAAAAAGTCAGCAATCCTGCGCGAGAAAGTGCAGTCAAGAAACAAATGGTCACGACTCTCAACTCCATTATCACACAGAGGGCAAGAAGCATTAGTAATCTTCCCCCATTTCAGAAGTTTATCCCTGGTGGTAATTGCATTCCTCATTATCAGCCAAGCTATAAGACTGTATCTCGGAGGGCAATGTTTTGTCCAGACAAGCTTATGCCAAGACACTGTAGCCACCCTCCTCCTAAGTGATTCCCAAACCCTTCGGACCGAGTAGGTATGCATCTCTTTAGAATCCCAGTAGAGAGCAGTTCCTTGCTGAGAAATCCAAGGCAGAATAGTGTCCCTGAGCTTCAGCAGTCTTCTCCAAGTCCATGAGTTGCTATACTGCACCTTCATACTCCACAAATCCCCTTGCTTACACTTATATGCCAGCATCCATGCAACCCAAATAGTACCAGCCTTCATTAGGAAAAGCCATAGCATTCTGATAGCACAAGCTTGATTCCAGGCAAGTAAATCCCTCACTCCCAATCCACCCTCCTTCCTAGGTAAGGCTACTGATTCCCAGGCCACTTTGGCTCGCCCAGAATCAGTACCATGCCAAAGAAACTGTGAACAAATCTGCTGGATCCTCTTCAGGGCACCCTTTGGGAAGACAATTAGTTGCATCCAATATTGTATTATTCCCATCAGAACTGAATTCACTAGTTGTAGTCTGCCAGCATAGGATAATTTTTGAGCTCTCCAGGACTTAACTCGCTTAGTAAGCTTCTCCACCAGTATATCCACCTCCCTTGAGGACAGTTTACCTGTCATTAATGGAAGACCAAGATATCTGACAGGCAGTGCTCCTTCCTTGAAACCAGACAAAGCCAATGCATTATTCTTATACTTAACTGATTCACCCCCAAAGTAGACTTCACATTTAGCAGGATTACAGTTAAGCCCTGACAATCTATAAAACTGCTGTAGAACCTCCTTCACTTGAAGAATAGCATGAGATGAACCAGTAGTAAAAACTAGGATGTCATCAGCAAAGCACATATGGTTTAAGCTAATTTTCTTACATTGGGGATGGTAAGGTATCTTGCCTGTTTGACTAGCAGTTATAAGCATAGAAGTGAGTCCCTCCATGGCAATAGTGAACAAATATGGTGATAAAGGATCACCTTGACGAACCCCCTTCCTAGCTCTAAAGAAACCACATAGACCCCCATTTATGTTTATGCTGTAATGAGCTGTTTGTAGGCAGGTCCTTATCCAAACCATAAACTGAGGTGGGAAACCCATAGCCAGCATCATATGAAACAGGTAATTCCAACTAACTGAGTCAAAGGCTTTCATAATATCAATTTTTATTGCACATCTAGATGATAATGCAATTCTGTTATATCCACTTACTAATTCCTGAGCCATCAGTATGTTATCCATGATGCTTCTACCTTTAACAAAAGCTGACTGGTTGGCACTAATGATTAGAGGCATCACCTCACTAATCCTCCTAGCAAGTATCTTTGCTATTATCTTATAAAGCAGATTAACACAAGAGATAGGCCTAAAATTTTTAAGATTATCAGCATTCTGAATCTTAGGGACTAAAGAGACAGCTGTAGCATTGATCCCACTAGGCATGTTACCTGTTTGAAAGAAGTAAAGTACTCCTTGTGTCACATCTTCACCAATAATCGACCATGCTCTCTTATAAAAGCCTGCAGAGAAGCCATCGGGGCCTGGCGCCTTCTGTGCATTCAATCCAAAGACCACCTGTCGTATTTCATCAGCTGTAACTTCCTTAACAAGGTTCTCACAATCAGGAGCAGGTATGTGATGTCTAACCAAAGGAGCTATTTCCTCTCTACTAGGCTGAATGTCCTGATTTGCTTCCCCCAATAGCTTTTTATAGAACCCAACTGCTTCTTCAACAATCTGATCAGACCGATACAATTCCTCCCCAGACTCTGTAATCAATTTTCTTATAGCACGCTTAGAGTTGTGAATCTTTATCGCCTGGTGGAAGAAGTGGGAACTTTGGTCACCAACCGAAAGCCAAGAGACTCGTGATTTTTGCCACCCAAAACTTTCATACGCCTTAGTAACATGGTCATAGTGTTCCTTTGCAAGAGCTACTTCTTCAAAATGTTCTGAGGAGGGGGTTGAAAGTGCCTTCAATTGAATTCTTGTTAGCTCAGCTTCAGCCTCCTGAACCTTATCCTGTAAGTCACCATATATCTCCTTATTGAACCGCTTCAGAGACTGCTTAACCCTAGTCAACTTTATCTGAATGACCTGTAAAGGATTGCCCATTTGCTCACCACTCCAAGCCTCAGCTACAATGTCCAAGAATTTCGGGTGATCTGCCCAGAATTCAAAGTACCTAAATGGTTTAGGAAGGGATTTTAGTGGAGCAACAGTGCATACTTGGATGGCACAGTGATCAGAGAAGTGGCACGGGAAAGCTTCCATTGTGCAGTTTGAGAACTTATCTATCCATTCCAAGTTTACTAGGCCTCTGTCCAGTCTTCGTGCAATAGGTTGATTGGCCTGCCTGTTTGTCCACGTGAACTGTGGCCCTGTAGTCTTGTAGTCAACCAGTTCCATCTCCCCAATCCATTGATTAAAGTCAGTCATACTTTGGCTCAGGATTCTCTGATTTGAGGTCTCCTGTGGATTCCTCACCGTGTTAAAGTCACCCCCAACGATCCAGGGAAAGCCAACAACCTTCATCTGAGCGATTTGCTGATAAGTACATCTTCTTTCCGATTCATCATTAGACGCATATACTGCCGTAAGAAAAAACCTATCCTTATTTAAGTCCTCCACCAGGCAATGAAGAAAGTTTTTCCCTGGTTTAAGAATCTGAACCCTGACAGCAGGATCCCAGAACAGCCAGACTCTACCCAACTTTGATTCATGACAATTCAGACACTTCTCCCATCCAGCAAACACTTCCTCTACTACCTTCTCAGCCTTAGCAGCTTGTACCCGAGTTTCTAACACTGCAACTATATCTACTTTTTTCCTACGCAGGACCCTTAGTAGGTCCCTTTGTTTAGAAGGCTTGTTAAGCCCTCTAACATTCCAGAATAGCACGATCATTTTGAAGTTGGAGGTTTCCCCCCACCCTTCTTTACCTCCTTTTTGGTTTCCTTCTTCTTAGGAGCATCATGAATACCCCCTTCTTCCTTATCACTGAGTTTCCCTAGTACACTGAAAGCAGAATTGGTTATATGTATTCCCTTGGAACTCCCCTGAGAAAGCCAGACCCTAGGCTTAGCACCATTGACCACTTGCTGAAATTCAGTTTCTGATGGGAGCTTAGGTGAGGGAGAAGTGGCCACCTCTTGAAATGACTTCTCAAGGTTTTGCACCAGACCCCCATTCCCCACCATAGGACTGGTAAATATGGCTGTCAGCTGTGGATCATCATCATAAACAACTATCTCTTTACCCTTCTCACTAGCTGTAGCTCCCTCTGGTATAACATTCAGATTCTTCTCCCCACTGCCATTTCCTTGATCAATACCGGTAATACCCACATCCACTGACTGCTCCACTGGCCCTGATTTAGCCACCCACCTCTTATCATGATGCTCAGAACATGGACCCGTGATCCCAAATAGATGGCAAACTTGGCATATTGGAGGTAAATTACAGTAAGAGACTCCAATTCTAATAGATGAATCATCGTCAGGCCACAGTAGGATGTGATCAGGGAAATCACTATCCACAGTGAGTTCCACCAGTACCTTCGCAAAGCCATGTCTTCCTCCCATCCGAGTAGTGTGATCCATACCCAACGGAACACCAATCCAGCTTGCAATTCTACTTAAACCCTGGAAATCGTTATACTCCAACGGCACGTTAGCTAAGTGCACCCAAATCGGCAAAGCCTTCCTGCCCAACTCCTCCACACTGATACCAGGCACCCAAGGACGCAGATATAGCAGATTATTAAACCAGAACCAGGGCCCATTCTCTAAAATCCATTCACAAACCTTCGAATTCGGCAATTGAATCAGGAGCATCTTGTCGTACAGCAACGAAACCCTTACCTGACCATCTCGACCCCAGAGCTTATTGACCCAGCGTCGAAGAACATACAGCGGCGGCGGATCTTGGAGGAACTGGCCAACCAGACAGTTTTTCCATCGAGCCGCTCCCGCCTCCCGAACTGACTTAGGCATCCGCAACCCACCATTAACAACCTCCGGAGGAATGTACTGCAGGCGATTGGCTTCAGAGATGCCGAATAGCGAAGCCCAGGGTTTCGACGGTATCCCCCTAGGATCGCTACCCAGCCCCTCTGACGCCGACAAAGGAATCGCAACACTCTCTACACTCATAAGAACAGGAAAGAGGGGGAAGAGAAGGCTGCTCCGGCGCAGGTGCCTTCTACCTTTTTTCAGTACTAGTTATTTGGCCCGCGCTTCGCTGTAGTAAAACAAAATTTATAATTAAAATTTCAACTAATTTTTTAATGATTCGGTTGAAATAGAATAATTTAAAAAATAATTCGGGTAAAATAACCTTTTAAGTTTTATTCAGTATCCAAAATTTATGTTATACGTTTGTTTAACTTATACATAAAGAATCACTATCCCTTTATAAGTTTTATGTAATGTATTTGTAATTTACTTAATTGTTATAGAATAATGTTACATAAATTATTTTTTATGTGTGATCTAATAATGAAATTAACTTATAAAAAATTATCACATTTGATTTAACTATTGCATAAAAGTTAGCTTATCTTATGAAAACTTCTACGTAATATAAATTGATGAAATGATGAATATTTGAGGCAATAATAATGAAATTTTATTGAAGAATAATGTAATTAATTTAGAAAAGGTATTTAAAATCTAAATGACCCAACATAACATTTGTAATGTGAATTAATGAGATGGTGAATATTGTTGTCACTAATGAATGAGTTAATTTCTACCAAAAAAAATGAATGAGTTAATTCATGAATACTGCCACATTTGATTAAATTGTTAGGTAAAAAATAACTGACCATACAAAAAAATTGTGTAATGCATATGTATAAGATTATAAGATGGTCAAATGTTAAGTTGATAATATATGAATTTTTTTTCAAACTTAAATATATGAAACACTTAATTAATATGCTTAATTCACTATTCATCTATATGTTTTGCATAGTGTCTTAATTATAAAAGAAAAACTACGTAGTACATTTTTTAACTAATATATAAGAAATAAAAAAATCTTCATAATTTTTACATAATATATTTATAATTAAGTTAATGTATTTGTAAATATTTCGTAATATGAAATAAATATCTTTACAGGGAGTAAGGTTTGCCGTAAAATAAGGTGTAGGGAATGAGAACAAAAAATTACAAAAGACAAATGTGGCTAATTGTGGCTTTGTGATATTAGTCGACTGTTTTTTTTTTTTTTTTTGTAGTCTAAGGTTGTGATAGTTTTCGTATTTTTTGCGATGTTGTATTTTATTAGTGGCTAATTGCCTTTTGAGTTGTTTGGCTAAATTAGTAGTCTTGTTTAGTGTTTTTTTATATATAGTTTTGAATTTTTTTCGTAATTGATTGTCAACTATTTTCCTCTTCTAACTTTTTATGTTGTTGTTTTCGGTAATTCTGAATATTGCTTATGATCTCACTTCTATCTCTAATGATAGAATATTGTATTTCCATGTATGTGCTTGTTATTTGTAATGTTTTGCAGGGAATCTTTCCTTCACTTTTGCATTTTGACGCGATCACAATGATTTATCCCTCTCAGACGTGGTATTCGCGGGGAAGTACTCTCCTCTTTCTCTCTATCTGAGTATGTTTCGCGTCTTTCTGCTCTTTGGGGCTTTCACAGAGCTGCCCACTTTGTGGCAAAAAAGGCTCTTTCATCAGTATTCTGGTTGCTTACGGACTACCGTTCTTTATTATTGTATGTCTTTTATTATTGTTGTTCGGCCATGCCCTGGGGGCTTATCTTGGATAAAAAAAAATGACTATTGAAGAAAAAATACTTTCAATAAAATTGGTATAATGGTTGAAAAAAAGTCTTATAACCAAAGTGTCCAACTAAAATCAATGCACATCCTTATTGTAAACCATAAATTTCACTATATTCTCAAAATTAGTGTTGATCTTATAGCAAGTTTGGAAGGAATAGTCACAAATTTCTGTTGAAGTAGTAACTATAAGAGCTAATTATTAGTTAGCGAAGGCAACTAAATCCGTAAATTGAAGAGAAGGAGATAGAAGAAGATTTGGCTTCCACCAACAGTATAATTTTGTTGGTGTACACGTGTAGGCTCCAATTCATGCAACAAATGCACCTGAGCCGCTTGTCCATTTCCCTGCCATCCAACTATTTGTTGCTCTCTATTAGCTAGACAGCCAAAAAATCCCCTCTTGCATGCATTAGTTAGATAGTCAGATGGAGAATGGAGGGGAGGTGATGATCCTCCACCACTTGAGGCCCTCTTATAGTTGTTAGTGCTATTTCCTTTTCAATTCAGCTAAGGTATCCATCACATCTCAAGTGGATCTATAAGATTTAAAATTGAAATTCACAAAATCTCAGCTCATCTTCTTCTTTGCATGGGAGACTTCTCAGAGCCAGAGCATTATTTCCATCCTTGCACAACTGGAGGGAGGGGAATTGGGCTCTACAATAGTTTTCAATCCTTGTCTTTGAAATCATTTGAAGTCCCGAAATCCTAGCCGATCGAGCTATGCATGTTAATTTCCATCACTCCTCTTCAACTGGGTTTTGGCACGGACTGGGATACATAGACAATTGTTATTCTGTTCCATGTAGCATATCCCGGTGGTCGGCAACTGATTATAAACATCCGGCTCGGTTCGATTGGTGACTAAATGCTTCTTTAGTTCACCTTCTCGCCTCTTCTTCATGACCCCATAGGGTAAGTTCATCCGATGTTGGCCAACCGACAAGGTCTTCCCACGGAATTACGCTATAAAGGGCCACAGGAAATTAAACCGTTCAATATCCGGTGCAGTGTTTCCCGACGAAAGTGCCATTATTTTCGGTAAAAGTGTGTCTTACGGCGCCGTAGGGGTTAGAGTTTCCGATTAAAGAGTGGTTACCGCTATTTTGTCGTAATGAACAGTAACTTTATTGTTTTGGTAATTTTGATAACTTGTGTTTTAATAATTCTAATATTATTCAATTTCTCTCCTGCTCTGTTTGAAATGGCTACACAAATCATAAATTTGATTCGGTTCAGTTTTCCTTGTTAAGACGTTTGCCTTTGATTGGACGAGTGTTTGCTACTTGCTAGATTACGCTGCTCCAATGGCGCAGTTTTAACACTCGTGGACTTGGAATTCAAGTGAAAAAGAAAGGGAATAAAATTGTTTTCCGTCTAAATAAATTTCATAAATTTAGAAGAATTGAGGTGGATTTTCAAATGAATTTTACGAGTATTCTTTTAATATATAAAAGCTAGCTACGCTTTTTGCTCCCACTTTTTTGTTACTGTTTCATTTTCTGTCTTTTAGCGGCAATTGGTGAAAGGGCTTGATGGAGGAGCTCCCCTCCCTCCATGCTTTCCTTTCATGCTTCTGCTTCTCCTTTGCTTTCCCCTCTCTTTGCTTTCTGTTTTCTCCCTTTTCCAGCCTTTATGGCCTTCCAGTTTCCAGCCTTTATGGCCTTTCAGTTTCCAGCAGATCTGGATTTTCATCTTTCACTCCTGTTGAGCTTTATGCTCTTCGGTCGTTGATTGGGGTTCCTGTTCGGGGCTTGCTCGTGTTGGGATCTAGAGTTGGCAGCTTGGGAGCCTCATCGCGCTCTGTTTTGGTGGTTGATGCTCTTGGCCTGGTGGTTTCATCTTTTGGTGTAGCCATTCCTTACGTCTCCCCTTCCGATCTCCCCTTGCTGTCTGAATGATGCTTGGCCGTTCATCGGATTGTGGTGGGTAGGGTCTCCTCTAGGTGGTTTTGGCTGTTGTCCGGTGTTTCCTCAGAGTTTGGGGGGCTCGATTCCGATCTTCTTCTCTCCATGGATTGACCACTCTGCCTCAACTCCCTGTGCCTTTTTCAGCTCGGAGCAATCTGTTTCACATCCTTGCCCACCGCCATGTAATTTCATTTCTGAGATTCACTGTGTTGGATACCTTTGAGTTTTCCCCAGGAGGCGGCTTATGACATTGCTTTGCTCAATCGTCATGGACTTCGGCGTGATCGGACGAGCTGATCTTGA
This sequence comes from Linum tenue, assembly GCA_946122785.1. Classification (NCBI taxonomy): domain Eukaryota; kingdom Viridiplantae; phylum Streptophyta; class Magnoliopsida; order Malpighiales; family Linaceae; genus Linum; species Linum tenue. The sequence goes on from CAMGYJ010000009.1 coordinate 15,518,967, forward strand.
TCTTGTTGCTACTCTGTTTGGTTCGGATGCATGAGAGGTTTGGAATGTTTTCGTTTTGGATCAAGTGTTCGGTCCCTTTGGGTGGTTGATTTCACTCAGTGTTTTGCTCTTATTTGATGTATCTCTCAAGCACAGTTTGTGTCAACTGTTTGCTCTGAGGTGCCTGTGTTTGGTTTGATTCGATTGTTTTTCATTTTCCCTCTCTGTAACCGATCTTTCATAGTGCAATGCAAGATTGTTCACTGTCAAAAAAAAAAAAACATGCAGGCTCTTGCCTTTCCTCATAGCAGCAGACGCCCATACATCCCTTACCTTCCGTACTCACAGAACTTCAACTGCCACTTTACTGTAATCTGCAAAACATCAACAGCCCTTTCACCTTCCCTCTTTTTTCGCCAACCACCTCACCCTCATAAATCATTCTACTCCCACACTCTATCCTCTCCTGTTACATCACTGCTCATTTTCTTCCACAAAATCATACCTCCATCCCTCTATACCATCAGTGTTTTCTCCGTCTCCTTCTTGCTAATTATCTAACCTGCCATCTTCTAACTCTCATCCATGTCCCAAACCTTTTGGTTCTCCCTCTCTCTTGGACTCCAATCACGGGGCAAAATCAGAGGCAACGATGGTGAGAATTCTCCATTGGCACCAGGGAGGACCAGCTGTGAGGAGGATCATTGGTTTTTCCATGGGTGATTGATGAAATTTTGATTTTTTTCAGTTGTAGCAGAAAAGAGCCAAACAAAAACAAAGATTTCAGCGCTGCTGGAGTTTTCAATGGTCTGGTGGTTGTCTAATGTCTTCCCTCTCCTGTCGTGTTTGGATCTCAATTGCCTTCTCAAGATAGGAAAATCGTGGGGGAAGATTTCTGTGTTTTGATTCCTTTTTCTGGTTTCTCTTTCTTTGAAGCTCCTCAGCTGGGTTTGTTGAAAATCCTTAAAAGAAGAAGATGGATTCAGAGCACGACGACTGAACAAACTTCCCACCAGCGGAGCCGAAGCTATTCGCCAGTGGCTGCTGTTTTTTGGCTCGGCATCCAACATGAACCTCTGCTCCAAGTGGTACAGGGAAATATGGGTCTCCGAGGAACAGGCGGTGTCGGCCAAGGACGCCACGGGAAAACCCTAACCTTTAAATCAGAAAACCCCATGTTGGAAGCTGAATCAATCGCCACCGACATTAACTCTGCAGCACTGGCGGCGGATCAAGTGGTTGCACTTGATAGATAATCGGCAACGGGGGCGGTGTCATGTCGTCGGATGCGACGACAGCAAAGGTGGTCAAGGCGGCGAACAGGTGCTTGACCTACAACGTGAGAGTCTGGTTGACGGGTTCAAGTGCAAGTGCGGCAGCTCTTTCTGCGGATTGCCCAGAAAATATCGATTGCGACTACGATTTCAAGAAAGCTGGGAAGAATACAATTGCCACGCCAATCCGATCATCAAGGCTGATAAGGTCGAGAGGCTTTGCGAGATGATGAAATGGAATGATGGGTTCTCATAAATTCGGTACTTCTCGATGAACCATTTTTTTAGCTTTTCTTATAAACTCTTTTCAGTTTGCTTCTGTCTTCGTCAAACTCAGTAATTAGCAGTAGTGGGTAGTTTGGTTGGTGGGTTATGTCTTGAAGTGGTTTGCAGTGGAATGGTGGGTCTTGGTTGCACGATGGAATTGTGGGGATAAGGGTTGATTCCAGAATTAAAGTTCATCAAGTTTCTTAAAATGCATCTACTATAGAGAAAGAAACAGCTTTGCCACTGTAACGCAAGTTCAAACCTTCTACTATAGTGGCAAACAAGTTTGTGCACAGCAGCCGCCTGACTTAGGTCTTGAAAGCTTAGGAAGTAATTCAGAATCAAAGGCTCCATTTCTTCCCGAGCGAAAGAAGCTACATGAGGGTCAAATAAGGAAGGTTCTCGCTAGCACAATCGGCTTTCTCGAAAGCTTCTCTTAACCTCTTTTTAGTTGTTACCTTTAATTTTGCCTTTATGATTTCCTTTGGTTCTGGGACAGGTGTTGCTGATAAGCAATTTCTTAATTGATAACATTGATAAGTTCCTCACGTCGAGCCCTGCATCTCCCATGCATGTCCAACTGAGTTCTCAAAGATTTGGATCGACCAACTGGTAGGTTTATCTCCCTCCTCCATGTGTTCAATTCAAAGTTCGAGACTTTGTTGTATTTCCCTCTAACGAACAGATGAACTGTAAGTAAATGTTTAGTGGCTGTTATTTTGACCTCTGAACCTAGCCATTGTATCGTTAAGGTTGAGTCTTTTTCCAGTCTTTAGTTTGGTCCATCAAAAGAAATAACATAACAAACTTTAATTGAACTCCGGACTTGGACATTCCTGTTTGTGTTGCTTTGTTAGTTGTTGCATAAACAAAATCACCATCCTTTCTGCTCAGCATGGGGTCCGAGAGGAGTTGCATAATTTCTATGCCGTTCAAAGTTTCATAACCTTTTCCGAAATGATTGGTTTTCATGGATTTGTTCGCTTCAACTCTCATCTCTGGACCTTTCAGCTTCCAAATGAAACTAATATATTTACCATCAAATGCTTTTATAGGTCGGGACCTGTATTATAAGCATGCTTTTAGTGCTCTGCTAAATTCAAGAAACTTGATTCTCCTACACATCATTACCCGTTCCAGTCCATTCCACGTCTCTTTGGAACTCTTCATGTAGGTGTTGTTTATTCTAATATTGTACTTATTTTGAGCAGCATCCTTCCATATTCTTATTTGATTTCATGATCCTAATGGTAAGGCACTGTGAGTTTCTGTTACATACTCGAGAATTCAAAACTGATTCTAACTGGATTCTTATACTTGCAATCTTACCTTTGGATTTAATTATAAATTATTGCAGTGCTCTTATTACCAGTAAACACAATTGTTTGAACATTACATTATAGTTCTCAAAAACTTGCTCCGTCGTTTTGTTTTATCGAGAGATGCTTTAAGCATTAAATTGGCCACGTATTTCATTCTTTTCAGAGTATTTCAAACCAAAGCAAAACGGTTAAGGTTTAGTACTTTATCTATTTGCCATATGTTGACAAGTGTTTGACTCAAGGAGCCTGCAAATATCTGTCAAGTCATTTCTTCTCTTAGGTAGTGCTTCTTTTTTTACTTTTGAAGTAACTAGGTTATGTCTCTTTTGCTTCTACATTCTTATAATTACTCAATAGATACATCACTAAGAACCTTGCTCATTCTGCTTAGTCGTTTTTATGATAAGGAGATGCAAGCTGGACAAGCAAGTAGAGGATCGAAAGGAATGGCCATATCATAAGGCGATGCAAGCTGCTACAAATCTCAGGACCATTGAATTGTTTCGGTTTTGTTCTAATTCTGCTTAACTGCACAGCACTGGTTGCCAACCTCCTACTTTCCAGAATCAGTAGCCAGGTTAGGATGCTTGACGTGCTTGCTAAATATTTTGGTTATGCAAGTTATCCATTTAACAAGGCTTTCACATGATCTAAGACGGCAATAGGTCTGATTTCATGCTTATTGATGGTGTGCAACATCGAAAGTAGAAATGGTTGTTCAATACCTTTTTATGTGAACTTCAAACAGCAACCCCTGTTTATTTTTCTTTTCTAATGTCTGCTTAAAACAGATTTTTCCTTCCTAATGTTCTTGAGAATTGTTGGGATAAGATGGTTTGAAACACTAAGCATATTTCGTGTTTATTTCTATAACGGCGTAGTTGTTTATTACTTTGTGTTTATACTTCCTAATGTGTCTAGGATTTACGTAGTAATCCACAAATGTTATCCCCAAAAGGGAATTTGTCGTGTATTCTTGGTTCTAACGCTAATGTAACTCATTTGGTTGAATTATATGAATCGTAGCCAGAAAGGAAGGGTAGATCTTGCCTTGCCTGTAACTTGACATGGTAGTGAATGGAGTTGAAATGATGATCAAAGTGGGAAGGCGGGAAGGCGTGAACCCTTGGAGGTGGAAAGTGTGTCGGATTCAAAGCGTAACAAAAATGGAGGAGGATTTAGCGGGTTAAAGAGATAATATACATAGAAACAGGTGGAAGCTGCAGTTTTTGCGAGAGTGCAAATGTTATTTGCTGTTTAGTTCGCTTTATTTCTCTGATTTGAGAGTTTCTTTGACGTGCCCACTGTTTTTCATTAAAGGAGAAGATTCATTGATCATTTGATCCCAATGCCTTTAGGACGGAGACACTACAATAGGGAAGCACATTGTGCTTTTCTTTGATGAGCCCAACTCCATTGCAACTCGGGTTTAGTTTCATTGCCCCTTAATTTTGAATTTTTCTGTTGGATGTTAATTATGCCACGTTATTGGTTCTGAATCTCATATGCAATTGTGTACCATTGCAGAGAGGAGGCATTGTTAGAGAAACAAATAGATCTTGATCATGTCGCTGCAACTGCCGCTGTTGGGCTTGCTCTTACCGATGAATGAGTGCAACTGAGAGGGAGGGGTTATATTAGCTTTGCTGATGTTGGACTAACGTCTAACTGAATCGATATTGTTAAGAATTACGACACTTTGTGGGTTAGTCTCACCGAAGTAACCCGAGATTTATGATATTTTAGTTAGTTTGACTCATCGGCTAAAAAAATCGTATTATTTAATGGACTTTGAATGCAAGAGCACAGTAACAATTTTTTTAAAACCATGTTGACGATTGGGAGTGCAGCTTTTATTTGTTTACTTCCACTGTTGTAAGTAACATATTTGTAAACGGGTATTTCCTCGGGTAGGTTTGATATAGAAATTTCAAGCTAATGAAGAGTTTACCCGAGCATTATAGCAATTTTTTTCAACTTCTTGCATGACAATATCCTATTTAACAAAAAAATCGTAAACTATTTTCATTATGAATATACTTTTAAAGATGCCAAATACGGCTAAATGACCCTATGGCGTAGCCGCGGGTATTGATTCTAGTTTTATTAATTGGCGCCAACATTTTATATTTTCGCGTCTAACCTTATTCGCTCAGCTGTTACACCTAATATATAATCATTGCTTGGTTCTTACACCCCTTTTGCATGCTTTTTGGGCGATTCCCAGTTTCATTCTCCTGCTAAACTGCAACGCTTCTACTATAAACATCAACCATAGCCCATAATATTAGATTGATATATATGGTACATCGGTACACGTTTGCCCCTTACATTTTGTTACTTGTGGTTGCTTTTTTATCGAGATTGTTGTTCTTTATTTTATAGTTGTTATGATCTATGTTCCTTTTTCTTTGCTTGATATCAATGGTCAATCCATGCTTAATATTGTGTTGATGGTCTTTCTTGTTTGATAATACCCTGCTTTTGATGACGAGATCAAGATCCCTTGACTCGAGAGAAAAATGGTTTGCGTGAAGATTTCTAAAAGATGAAACTTCAATGAATTACTATTTTTATGAAAATTGATTTATGATTTGTTTGATGAGTTGGATAATAATTATGATACTTTTGGTTTTAGAAGATGGATTTTCAATGAGTAAGAGAAATGTTGTGTCGGTTGGAAATTAATAACGATATAGTTTAAAAAAATTAATTTATTCAATTCTGGGCGTATTCGAAACATGATTTGAAAATTCAATCTAATTTCTTTATAAAAACTTGAAGATGATATTCCAAGCATGGGATTTCGTTTGACAATGAATTCTACAAATGAATTCATTCTAAAATGAAATGAATTCCCCATTCATTTAGTTCTAAACGATCTGTACGTCACTTTCAGGTTCTATTATTTTTCAACTTAAGCTTTTTTTATTTTATTTTCATATATTGTTGTTGTTTTTCGGCGACAAAACTCTTGGTGTTTGAAATCAATGAATGCACCTTGACTTCTCTGGACAATGATTAATGAGGCGGTTCACTCCTCTCCGAACAATGTTCGAACAAGGGTGTTTGATGTTTTGATGGTTTTTTTGTGAACAAGCTACGCTAATTACACCTAGTGCCAGTGGCGGACCCAGGATTCTCGTATAGGTGTGTCAGTCGATAAAATTAAATAAAATAATAAATAAATTTTAATTATGTTTTACTGTGAAACACAACAAGAAGTGGGATCAAAAGAGGTAAAGGGAACTCTAGGGATTTTTTATAAGATAGTAGTCCATATGCAACCGGACTCCCGATGAAATAGCATTTTTTGTCACTAGCTGGACAACTATGTGAAAGCTATAAGGATCAAAAAGAAACGAAACTTATTCAGGTAGAGAGAAAAATGAGAAAACTTCCTTACGATTACCCCTGCCTAAGACCTAAGAGCAATAAACCATTGCGTCTAAATGCTTAAGCAATGGAAAGAACCCCAAATTTGTCATAAGTTAACTAAAATTTAAAATAAATCATATATATTTACGTATTTTGGAAACTTTATGACACCAATTTCATCGTAGTGTATTAAAGGTGTGTCGATTACAATTATTGAAGGTGTGTCGAAAGTTCTAAATTCCAAAAAATTATACCTACAAAACATGGGTCTCTCAAAAAATATTCGAGCGAAGGTGTGTCACCTCCCTAACACATGGGTCCGCCCCTGCCTAGTGCAAGGTAGGTAGGCGACATTGGTATTTGGTGTTTGACCCCCTTGCATGACATCGTGCTTGACATGTGAGTGATGAGACCCCTTGGGTGCTTGACACCCTAGTTGTTGGGTCTCAACACTTATCCAAACTTCTCCACCATCGTGCCTACATAGGTCGTTGGGTCTCAACACTTAGCCAAACTTCTCAACCATCGTGCCAAACTTCTCCACCATCAAGGGGGGTCAAGCGTCGACCACCTATGTAGGCACGATGGTGGAGAAATTTTTTTATACATTGGTTACTTTTTATGAATTAATTACTTAAATATTGTTTTTTAAAATATTTATTCATATATTTATATTGTATAAAAGAGAACACATGTTTCTATCTTTGGCACTGCTGCTACTCACTAGATCCACTTCCTACATGTTTTCCCCCTCTATTTTCATAGCACTCATTCTTAAACATTATTGTCAATATTACTTTATATCTATTTATCTCTCAATTTTCTCATAACTAGTCATACCACACTATTTCTCCCACTATTTTATTCTTAGTCTCAACATTGACACTAAACAAGGCCCAAAAAAGTAACTAAACGTTTCTTTTCCTTTTCTGGTTGTCAACTTCCATGATTTTTTATAATTATCAATTAAACAGGTTCCTATTTTCAATTTTCATGTTGTTGTAGTTGTACATTTGTTATGTATCATGGTTCATCTTCGTTGGAAGATTAATCGTCTTTGGATTTCCTTCTGGTTCTCCTGAGTTTTGACACGACTTTGCCTACTGTTGACCTCGATCATGATCCTCATGGTGGCCATGACGGTCATGGTCTTGAGACTTCACCACCAGGTACGCCTTCTGCAACATTTTCTTCTTTGGCTGGCTCATCGTTCCTCTTCTCATTCTTCTGTTGGGTCTTCGTCTACCTTTACCACCAGCTCTTCATCATATTCATCCTCGCGTTCGATGTCTCCAGGTCCCCACTCTCTAGTTGATTCTTTTTCTGGTCCACCCTTTGTTGGTTTGGAACTCACCACTACCTGCACCTCAATGCTCTACTCGTGCAAACCTTGGCAAGCCACCACTGCAGCTTCATGACTACATAGGTTATTCCGATGACTCTATTCCTGCAGATTCCATTTATGGATCCCCACATTATCACTTTGTCAAGGGAAATCCTCATTAGGACTCTGCCATGCAAGGTGAGATTCAAACTCTTGAAGCTCAGAACACATAGGAAGTTGCTCCACGATTTCCTGACGCTATTGTGATTGGAAGTCGCTGTATTTTTATGATTAAAACTAAGGCGGATGGCACCCTAGATTGATATAAGGCTCGCGTGGCCGCTTATGGTTTCCACCAGGAATATGGTATTGATCATGATGAGACATTTTCTCTTGTTGCTAAGATGCAAACTGTTCAGAGCCTCTTTATTGTTGTTGTTGTGATGCGGAAGTGGTCGATTGTTTAGTTTGACGTTAAGAAAGTCTTTTTACATGGTGATTTGAAGGAAACCATTTACATGGAATGTTTGGCGGGCTACTCGAAAGGGGGTCGGGTGTGATGTGCTAGCTCTTATGTTATTTGTATGGATGGAAATAGGCGTCGTGAGCCTAGTTTGAAAATTTTCAGAGTACTATTATTTAAGCGGGCTTTGCAAAGTCATAATGATCCATCTATGTTTATGCGTAATACAGTTGATGGATAATTGTAGAACTACTTTATGTGGATGACATGATTGCTACCGACAGTGATCGAGGGGGCATCCCCAAATTGACCAAATCGTTGTATCTAGCCTTCAACATGAAGGAGCCCGGTGAAGTAAATCGGTCAGATGCAGGATTGTTTGTACGCAAGAAGAAGTATATTCATGATCTTTTGACTGCAACAAAATACAATTTGGCTCGTCCATGTAGTACTCCAATGGAACATAATTTGAAACTCGGTCGGGTAAGTGGAGATTTCCTGGCGGATCACACCTTATATCTGAGTGTTGTGCGTAGTTTAATCTACATTACTCATACACGTCCAGACATAGTTTACGTTGTTCAAATTGTAAGTTAGTTTATGGGCACAGCTCGCAATCTATTTCGTTATTTAAAGCACACTACAGGCGTGGGCCCTTTTCTTCCGTATTGATGGACAACCTATGATATAAGCCTTTGCAGAGTTAATTATGCAGGTTGTCTTGATATTAGAAGATCGACTTCTCGTTGGTGTATTGGTTTTGACCGGTCATTTATATCTTGGAGGTGTCATAAACAGGACAAAGTCTCCGACTTTGAGTCTTCTACAAAAGCAAACTACAGATCAATGTCATAGGTTAGTTCATAAATGGTTTGGTTGCATAGATTGTTTCTTGACCTTGGATAGCATGCGAGCTACCCATGAGAACATATGGAGACAATACTAGTGCTATACATATCGCAATTAATCCAGTACTGCATGATTGTACAAAGCATATAGAGGTGCATATTTATTACATTGGACAACTTGTGATCGAAGGGGTTATTCAACTTCGCTTTCTAAGCAAAAAGGAGCATACTGTAGATTTGTTGACGAAAGTCGTGTCCTCAAGCTAGACATTGGTAACTATTTTGCAAATTGATATTAAGAATTTGATATAAATTTTGAAGGATGGTGGATGGTGTTGATTATATTAATGTATGGCCACCATTGTGTAATTGTACAGTTAGGCTTTGGAGTAGCAAGCCACTATATATTCTACTGTAAAGTCACGTTGAAACTATAATTGTAAAAAAAAAAAAGAAACTTAAGATATAAGAAAGCATAAAACATAAGAGCATCTCCATCAATGCAATTGCAAAAGAAATTGCATTTGTGTTTTTTATTGTCAACTCAAATTTTTTGCAATCCACATCACATTCATTTCATTCACCTACATCAATGCAATTAACTTGCAATTGAAAATATAATTAAATATTATGTTTAAATTATAGAAAATTAAGTAAAAGAGGAAAGAAAATAATATAAAATACAAAATCCCCATTTTTTAGGCTTTTTTGACTTGCATATGGAATTGCATTTGTTGCAAGCTTGCAAATATGCAATTGGTAGCCACATCAATGCAATTGATTTTGCAATTGCAAACACCTATGCCATGTCATTTTGAAATTGAGAATGCAATACCAATGTGAATGCTCTAAGAGAGAGATTCTATCTGATAAAAGGTAGATTTGAATTTGAGACTTCATTTAAATGAGTTGAACGTCCTATAAATATAATCACCTAGTCTACAACCTTTGATAGAAACTAGTATTTAGCATTTTAATTACTTATCGGATTGTTATTATTTCAGATTATTGGGACTATTTCAAGAATTGGGGAATAAATTATATGTCGGGTAGCAGTAGAGAATTATCCAATTATTATATAAACTACTTGTAAGTGAGATTAGGCCACTAAGCAAGATTAAACCTAAACCTATTAGCCTAATCTCCCTCTCTCTCTTCCTTCTCTCTGCCGAAACCTCCACCCTCTTCTTCTTGGCTGCCCACGCGGCCAACTCTTCCCCTTCACCTCTTCTTCCTCGATCACCCCCAAATCTCCCTTCCATTTCCCAAATTCTCGGATCAATCCCTAGTTGATCCTAATCCCTAATCGACCGATAGAACTCGGACTAGAGTTCTATCAATTGATATCAGAGCCAATCCTTCCTTCGACTGGCATCATGGTCTCCACCAAGTCCCAGGTAGCGGCTGAGAAGGCGACAAAGACGGCGCATGAGCTAGCGGCGGCGGCAGGTGGACTGCCGGAGGTCAACCAGGCGGCGCCGACCGGAGCCCAATCTTCGGCTAAGGCTCCGCAAGGGCGGCCTCCCCTCCCTGCTTCGCGCGGCCCGGTGGATGGCGAGCTGGAGGACCTGACTGAACAGGAGGCGGGGCAACACCGCCTTGACGTCCTCGTGGATCTGGTGGAGCGGGAACGCCAGGAGCGGCTGGAGGAATCTTGGCGGGTGTTGAGCCGACTCGATGCGCTCCATATCTTGATGGTGGAGATGCAGGGGGGCGGCGGCGACAAGTGGAGATGGCGGGCCGGCGGCGAGCGTGGAGGCCGCGGCGAACGGCGACGCCGGCGAGCTCGGGGCAGGCAGCGGCGCCGGGGAGGCCGCGGTGGCGGCGGCGATGGGCGCAGGCGGCGGCGCCGCGGTTGGCGGGGCGGCGCCGCGGTTGGCGGGGCGGCGCCGCGGTTGGCGGGGCGGCAGCGGTGGCGGCGCCGGTGGCGGTGTTGGAGGCTGCGCTGGTGGGGAGTGGCGCGGGAGACCCAGCGGCGACTCGGGAGCGTGCGGGTCACGGCACGTTAGGTCATGGTGGCGGGCCTGGCCTGTTGCCTACACCGTCGGCCCAAGAGCTGGCGGCCCGGAAAGGGAAGGGCAAGATGCCCGACTATGACACGGAAGGCCCACCAGAGACTGTTGGGCCCACGATGATGGACCAGATCGCAAGAAGCACCAATGGGCCGGGATGGGTGGACTTGGGGGACGAGCCCGAGGAGGGCGAGTTCAGCCTGATGGGCCGTTCGGCGCAGTGGGCTGACCCCGGGGTGAACCAGAGGGGTGGCGGACCAAGCCGAGTAGCTGAACCGGTCGGGCGGCCCGAGCCTGGGTGGACCATGACTGGTCGGGCCATCAGTGGTCAGCTCGAAGGGGGGTCGGACCGAGCCCGGTTGGACCAATAGTGGTCGGCCCGAGGTGGGTCGGACCGAACATCGACCGAACCCAACCAATCAGCCGCCTAGGAGCATGGACAGCAGAGGATCGGCCTGTTGGAGAGCTCCGTATGGGCCGCACGACGTTCCTGGGGGATATCCGGACCAGCAAGGAGGCTACCAGTGGTACTATGGCTCAGGAAACCCGAGCAGGGGGCATGGATTCTCACAGGGGCAGCCATGGAGGGCCCCAGGAAACGACAGGTATGGATCGTGTTATCCTAGTTATGAGGGTACTGATGGGATAGTCTTTCGAGCTAAGCCTCCTACCATTGAGTTCCCAAAATTCAATGGGCAAGAGGATGCAGGTCCCTGGTTATATGCAGCTGAGAGGTGATTTCAGAACCACCCAATTCCTGAGGAACGGAAGGCCTACCTGGCGTCCTTCTATTTAGAAGGTGATGCGCTTCAGTGGTGGGAGTGGATGGAGCGATCGTACGCGGCCGCCGCGACATTGATAACCTTGCCCATGTTCCAGGAGGAGTTCCGTTACCAGTTTGGGAAATCAGAAGGGTGGGTTCCAGAGCAGCTCGCGAAGCTGAAGCAGACTGGTTCAGTGGCTGACTACCGCGCAGAGTTCTTCAAGTTGGGGAACCAGTGCAAGGGAGTTCCCGAGGACACCCTGGTGGGGCTATGCATGGCAGGCCTAAAACTCGAGATAGCGGCGGCTGTCAGAGTATTCGAACCGGGTTCTTTGAAGGCTGATTTTCGTCTTGCAGGTCACAAAAAAGAAGAACTCGCTAGCTGGAGGAGTACCATTGGTCGTTACACTAGGCCAAGTGGGGGGGGGCAGCAGTAGTGGGAGCGGAGGCAGTGGAGGAGGAGCAGCGGCGGGAAATGCAGTAGGGGCGAGCGCCGGGAGCGGGAACCCTGCACCAGTGACCAGGGAAGGCCTCTGCCCATACCAAAAGGGTTCTACCGGCTCTCACCGGCCGAGATTGAGCAGAATAGGCGGGAGGGCAAGTGCTTCAATTGTGATGGACGATTCACCATAGGTCACCAGTGTCCGAAGCCGGATTTGATGATGCTAGTTGGGCGATGGGAGGATGAAGCAGAGGACTAGGCAGAGGACGAAGGGAATGGCGAGAAGGAGACCTAGTGAGTTAGAGGACCAACCTTGAGGACAAGGTTGTTTTCCGAAGGAAGAGGGGATGATAGAAACTAGTATTTAGCATTTTAATTACTTATCAAATTGTTATTATTTTGGATTATTGGGACTATTTCGGGAATTGGGGAATAAATTATATGTCGGGTAGCAGTAGAGAATTATCCAATTATTATATAAACTACTTGTAAGTGGGATTAGGCCACTAAGCAAGATTAAACCTAAACCTATTAGCCTAATCTCCCTCTCTCTCTTCCTTCTCTCTGCCGAAACCTCCACCCTCTTCTTTTTGGCTGCCCCCGCGGCCAACTCTTCCCCTTCACCTCTTCTTCCTCGATCACCCCCAAATCTCCCTTCCATTTCCCAAATTCTCGGATCAATCCCTAGTTGATCCTAATCCCTAATCGACCGGTAGAACTCGGACTAGAGTTCTATCAACCTTGCTGAAGATAGCTAGCAGTATGATTTGACACCGCAAATTTGTTAAATGGTAAACTCATACTTATAACAATTTGTTATAAAGCTAGTGGAAATGTAAGCAACTATAAGAGAAGATTGGAGGAGGAAAGACACAAGAGAAGTGAGGGGAATAATTCTTCTTATTCATACACCATTTGTGATACAATAGTGTGCTCTATTTATAGGCACCCTTTGGTAACCATTACATCAATGCATATGAATTAGAGATAATAATATAGGAATGGGAGTTACATGTAACTCCCAAGTGAGCATCTAATGTGGTAGGTCATTGGTCATCCAAATATAAATATTTACATAATACTCCCCCTTGGATGACCACTAGATTGCATTATTACGCTATCTCATGCTGCCTCATTAAAAACCTTACCAGGAAAACCCAGTGGGAAAAACCATAGTTAAGGGAAAAAGAGTGCAGCGCGTATATGCTCCCCCTCATGACCACATCAGCTCAGATCTTTGAGTCGTCGAACTCCAATTTCACGAACAAGCTTTACAAAGATTGTCGTTGGGAGTGACTTGGTGAATAAATCTGCTAGATTCTCACTTGAACGAACTTTTTGAACAATTATTTCACCACTCTTTTGAAGATCATGAGTGAAAAAGAACTTGGGTGGAATATGTTTTGTTCTATCTCCTTTAATATATCCTTCCTTTAATTGAGCAATGCATGCTGCATTATCTTCATACATGATCGTCGGGATCATTTTTCCTAGAGATAGTCCACACGATTCTCTAATGTGTCGAATTATAGATCTTAACCAAACACATTCACGACTTGCCTCGTGAATTGCTAGGATTTCAGCATGATTGGATGATGTGGCTGTTATAGTTTGTTTTGTGGATCGCCACGAAATGGCTGTACCACCACAAGTGAACAAATATCCTGTCTGAGATCTACCATTGTGAGGATCTGAAAGATATCCTGCATCTGCATATCCCACTAAATCCATCTTCGATGCACTCGAATAGAACAAGCCCATATCTGTCGTTCCTCGAAGGTAACGGAGTAAATGTTTAACTCCATTCCAATGTCTTTTAGTGGGAGAAGAGCTATATCTTGCCAATATATTCACAGCAAACGATATATCGGGTCGTGTATGACTGGCTAGATACATTAATGCTCCTATCGCACTAAGATATGGCACTTCAGGGCCAAGCAGATCTTCATCACTTTCTCGAGGTCTAAATGGATCTCTTTTCACATCAAGTGATCTTACAACCATTGGATTACTCAACGGGTGTGATTTGTCCATATAAAATCTCTTAAGCACCTTTTCAACATATCCTTCTTGATGCACAAAAATACCATCCTTCAAATGTTCAATCTGTAATCCAAGACAAAACTTTGTTCTTCCTAAATCTTTCATTTCAAACTCTTTCTTCAAGCAATCAACTGCTTTTGGAAGCTCTTCGAGAGTTCCAATGATGTTTATGTCATCAACATAAACTGATATTATAACAAACTCACTACCCGATCTCTTTAGAAAAACACATGGACAAATAGGGTCATTCTTGTATCCTTCTTTCATCAAATATTCACTGAGACGATTGTACCACATTCGTCCAGATTGTTTCAATCCATACAAGGATTTGTTCAATTTGATAGAAAATTTTTCTCGAGAATGTGTTTTGTTTGCTTCTGGCAAAGTGAATCCTTCAGGGAGTTTCATATATATATCATTCTCAAGTGATCCATACAAATAGGCTGTCACAACATCCATTAGACGCAGATCTAGTCCTTCTCGGACTGCTAGACTAATCAAGTATCGAAACGTAGTTGCATCCACCACAGGGGAGTATGTCTCCTCATAATCAATGCCAGGTCTCTGTGAGAATCCTTGTGCGACAAGACGTGCTTTATATCTCACGACTTCACCCTTTTCATTTCTTTTCCGCACAAAAACCCATTTGTATCCCACTGGCTTTACGTTTTCTGGTGTAAGGACTACCGGTCCAAAAACCTTTCGCTTTGAAAGCGAGTTTAATTCCGCCTCAATGGCCTCTTTCCACTTTGGCCAATCATCTCTTGATTTGCATTCATCAATAGATCTTGGTTCATGATCCTCATTTTCATTCATCACACTCAACGCTGCAGCGTAAGCAAAAACATCGTCGACGATTATTTTACTTCGGTTCCAACATTTTCCATCCAAGACATAATTGATTGAGATCTCTTCATTATCAAAACTCTCAGGTACCTGATGTTCTTCGGGAACTACAATCTTAGTTATGCTTGGGGACTCTTCTTGAGCTTTCATATCCTCGATTTGATCAACTTGATTCATAGCTCCTTTTCTTTTTCGAGGATTTTTATCCTTGGAACCTACTGGTCTACCACGCTTCATTCGTGGTTTAGATTCATTTGCAATTTCAGATTGTCCAACAGGGACATCAACTTTCACTGGAGCATTTACAGCTGGTATGTGTGACTTTATCACTCTTTTCTGGTCAGTAAACGAATCCGGCAGTTGGTTTGCTAAACCTTGTAAATGAATTATCTTTTGAACTTCCAGTTCACATTGTCTAGTACGAGGATCAAGGTGAGATAATGATAATTCATTCCAACAAATATCTTTTCCCAGCTGTTTGTTCTCACCCCCTAATGTTGGAAAAACTGATTCGTCAAAATGACAATCAGCAAAACGAGCAGTGAATAAATCTCCCGTCAAGGGTTCTAAGTATTTTATGATTGACGGAGACTCATATCCAACATAAATTCCCAACCTCCTTTGAGGACCCATCTTAACACGCTGTGGTGGAGCAATAGGGATGTAGACGGCACACCCAAATATTTTTAGATGGGAAATATTAGGTTCCTGACCAAAAACCATTTGCAAGGGGGAAATTTCATGATAACTTGTTGGCCTTATGCGAATTAATGTTGCCGCATGCAATATAGCATGTCCCCAACAAGATATTGGCAAGCTTGTTTTCATAAGCAATGGTCTTGCAATAAGTTGCAAACGCTTAATGAATGATTCTGCAAGGCCATTTTGTGTATGAACATGTGCTACAGGATGTTCAACATCAATCCCAGTGGACATACAATAGTCATTGAAAGTTTGTGAAGTAAATTCACCAGCATTATCTAGACGTATTTTCTTGATTGGAAAATCAGGAAAATGTGCTCGTAGTCGTATCAATTGGGCAAGTAATCTAGCAAACGCCAGGTTGCGAGTTGATAGTAAGCACACATGTGACCATCTAGTTGATGCATCAACTAAAACCATAAAATATCTAAATGGTCCACATGGTGGGTGAATTGGCCCGCATATATCACCCTGTATACGTTCTAAAAATGTGAGAGATTCACTCCTTACTTTCACAGGTGATGGCCGTATAATCAACTTGCCACGAGAACATGCAACACATGGTACATCTTTAAACTGATAAATTTTGTGACCTTTCATTGGATGTCCACATGTATTGGCAATGATTTTCCGCATCATAATCAATCCGGGATGGCCTAACCGCTCATGCCAAACTATAAAATTATCAAGATTTGTAAACTTCTGGTTTACCACTGCATGTGTTTCAATTGTACTAATAAACGTGTAGTACAACCCAGAAGAAATAGCAGGCAATTTCTCCAATATGTATTTTTTATCGGAGACCATATTTGTTATCATAATATACTCTTTATTCTCTTCTTCCTTTGTCTCAATATGATATCCATTTCGGCGAATATCTTTGTAACTCAATAAATTTCTTTGAGACTTTGAAGAGTATAAGGCTTCATTGATATACAACTTGGTTCCTTCTGGTAACAATACACTAGCTCTTCCGGAGCCTTCAATTAGATTTGTACTTCCAGATATAGTACTAACATTTGCTTCTCGCATTTCAAGATGAGAAAAATATTTCTTATCCTTCAAGATTGTATGTGTCGATGCACTATCAATAAGACACACATCATGGTTTTTGATCTTGGTGCCAAGCATGGGAATATTCATTCTTCACAAAAGATAGAAAGTAAATCAATATAAGAAAATATCTCCAAATAAATATAAAAATAATGACATGATTATAATGGATGAAATTTAACCACATAAGGATTATAAAGAGAAATTATATTAAACTGACAAATTAATAGGAAAAACACACTTAAGGAAAACGACAAAGAAGGTGAAATTTCAAATGGGAAATCTACATTTTTCACTTGTGAACAAAGCGACAACGAAATAGAAATTTCAAATGAAAATGCTAAGTTTTTCACTTGCGAACATTTCCATCACCAATCAGGTGATCTATTTTTCCTTCAGGGTGGGCAAAGAAGTCTGACACATCTAGATGAGTAGCATCATTATAGTCTTTTCCTGGATCATCTTCCTCAAAAATACAATTGGTTTCTATCTTCTTCCCTTTCAATGATTCTTGGTAGAGGTTAACCAAGTGTTTTGGCGTACGACAGGTACGAGACCAATGACCTTTTCCACCACAACGGTAACACACATTTTCGACGTGTTTGTTACCATGAACACTTTGTTCCTTGCTTCTTCTACCATCATTTTTTCCACTTCTGGGGAAAAATGAGCCTTTGGAACTTTCACCACGGCCATTACCACGACCAAGATCTCGGCCACGGCCACGGCCTCGAGCATGACCACGCCCACGTCCTCGTCCATGTCCGCGTCCATGTCTTTGCCCATAAGGATATTGGGTGAACGTCGCCGCATTCGCTTCTGGGAATGGGGCGGCACCAGTAGGACGAGATTGGTGATTTTTCATTAGGAGCTCATTATTTTGTTCAGCAACAAGGAGACAAGAAATCAGCTCAGAATATTTCTTGAAACCTTTCTCACGGTATTGCTGCTGCAGGAGCACATTGGATGCATGAAAAGTGGAGAATGTTTTTTCCAACATATCTTCATCAGTAATATTTTCTCCACATAACAGTAGTTGTGAGGTTATTTTGAATAGCTCTGAATTATAATCACTCACAGATTTAAAATCTTGTAACCTCAAATGCATCCAATCATAACGAGCCTTAGGAAGAATCACAGTTTTTTGGTGGTCATACCGCTCCTTCAAATTAGTCCACAAAACAAGTGGATCTTTGATCGTAAGATACTCATTCTTCAATCCCTCGTGGAGGTGATGTCGAAGAAAGATCATTGCTTTAGCTTTGTCTTGATCTGATGCTTCATTGCCCTCTTTAATCGTGTCTCCAAGACCGTTGGCAGCTAAATGAATTTCAGCATCTAGCACCCATGATAGGTAATTCTTTCCAGTGACATCAAGAGCCACAAACTCAAGCTTTGAAAGATTCGACATACTATCATAAAAATATACACAAATTAAAGTTAAAATTCAATAAATAAATATAGATTACTATCAAGACAAACAACTTATGTGACCCATGATATATCAATTTGATATTTTTACAAATATATAAATAAATTCGAATTTCACAAATAAAATAATATATTAAGAAGGAAATTATACCTTTGCATTCTCAAACAAAGATTTCATGTGTTGATTAATAAAGGAAATTATGTAAATTGAAATAGGACAATAAAAGAAACAATTTGGGAGAATTGACATACCTTGAGCAGAACAAATATGGATTTAACCTTTTCAAAAGGAAGAGTCTCGTGCTGATAACGTGTTATAAAGCTAGTGGAAATGTAAGCAACTATAAGAGAAGATTGGAGGAGGAAAGACACAAGAGAAGTGAGGGGAATAATTCTTCTTATTCATACACCATTTGTGATACAATAGTGTGCTCTATTTATAGGCACCCTTTGGTAACCATTACATCAATGCATATGAATTAGAGATAATAATATAGGAATGGGAGTTACATGTAACTCCCAAGTGAGCATCTAATGTGGTAGGTCATTGGTCATCCAAATATAAATATTTACATAATACAATTAAGGAAAGGATTATTATATATACACATCACACATGTCAAAACAATACGAAAATAGTAGGTTGCAAGAGTGCTACAAATGGGCCGAAATCAGAAGTACAGAACTACTAGCTAGCACTCTCCTCCTTTGTTCTCCTGGAAACAAAAGAGTTGGTGCGAGTAATATTATCAATCACGAGGTTTGCCAGAAACAGCAGCATTATCAGCAGCAGCAGCAGGGGTGGAGGCATCTTGCTGTTGAGGAACGTGATCGATTGATTTAGAGTGGGAGTGGGAATGAGAGTGAGAGTGGCCGTGCCTCTTGAACACATTGGTGAAGCCCAAATACTTCTTGAACTTCCTGAACACACCCGGCTGGTGTTTCTGCCGCGCGTTCGGGTCCGAACCGCCCTCCTTTTCTTCTTCCTCCCCTACTGCTGGTGATTCCGGTTCCTCTTCCTCTTCTTGTGCTGCTGCTCTTGCAGGAGACTCCTTGCCTTGCTCATCCTTCCTCCCACCTATTTTGACAACCACCAATTATTAATTAAACACATTTTGCGGTTAACCACATCCAGAAATATAGAATAGAATTATGCTACCCACAACCAGCATAGCAGTGGATTGTGGTTAACCACTATCTACAACGAGTTGAATGTGAATACCCGCAAAAGTTCAATTATTGAATATACTAATATAATAATTAAATATTAATGTTTAGTTCTTCTCACACAAAAACAAAAACCTACATAAAAAAAATTATAAAGTGTTAAATAAACTATAAACCACATTTATTGACTTGATTTTGTTATAAAATAAACATATACCACACGAACAATGTTTATTTAATAAAAGTATTTCACACGAACCATGTGTAATGACTTGGTTTTGTTTTATAAATTAAGTGTATATTTGTTTTTAGATGCTACTTTGATTTTTAGCCTTCCACTTTTTACATACTATAATATTACAAAGTATTATTAATAAATAAATAAATTTAGTGTGATTATTGTGAGTTTGGTAGATTAACCTCTATGGTGTTTTAACCACCAACCACAAAAATCAATATTTTGCTATCCACACCCAACTCACTATACTATCCACAACTTATGGGTATGGTTAGTGGTTACCCACAAAGTGTACGGATTGGTGCAATTTACAGGTTACTCGCACCCCGCAAACCAAACTATCACCTCTAGGCTCTAGTTGAGACACCACGTAACCCTATGGCGTCCACTTACCATACCTCTTTGGAATGAGTTGGGTTGGGCTGGGCCAGAGGTGACGATAATTGTGCAGTTTGATTTGGTTGGTAGTAAGCTTGGCCCAAAAAGAAGTGAAGTGTGTGTGCCTTTGCGGGACTATGGAGATGGACTGGCCAATACTGAGCTGTCTAGGCCTTGCTAACTAACTTTTCTATGGGACAGGCCTTAAGCTCTACTCAATTTTTGCCAAACGAGGCGTGAATATCTACCTTAGAGATTCAATCAAAACTGAAGCCTCCTAGAACTAGTCGGTTTATCTACATGATTGCACATATCCACAGAATGCAGCAACACAGTCAACATAACAATCCATCAAACTGTCTAGCATTCAATTACCGTCAGTTGCACTGTCAACGGGAGCAGTGGTAGTGGTGGTGGCAGCTGCAGTAGGAGCTGCACTGGCAGTGGTAGTCGTGGCTGCAGTTGGATCTGCATCGGCAGTCGTAGCGGCAGCCGGAGCATGAGTCACACTGGCAGCTGCAATGGTTGTGGTAGTAGCAGCGGGTGGATCCACAGCCGCATTTGCCGTACTGGCTCCTTCTGGTGACCCCAACAGTGCCGGCTTTCTTTGCCAGTACTGTTCAAGTCGCTGCCTTGCATATTCCAAGTAATCAAAATCGATCTTGTTGACGTGCTCCTGTGTTAAAAACGAAGCACAAAGACAGAAAAAAGAAAAACATGAGTAACTGGACAACACGTTTAAAGGTGAATGTACTGGTTAATAAAATTCTTATATACTCCAGCTATATATCAACGCCATATAGACGTTTGTAGCTTCGCAACTCAAATCCATCAAGGTAAAAAAAAATTACTTTTAAAAGCAATTGAGAGAGAATTTACCGATATTATGCCCCACAAGCCCCAAAACAGATGGCTTCCAAGTGTAAATTTTTCAACATCTCTAAGAAACTGTTCCGCCTCTTTGTCACCAGGTTTCTCCGCTGCACACAGAGCTCACAGTTTCAGAAGTTAAAAATGGTAGAACTGGAGCTGAAAATTCTCATATATTTCTTCATTACAGAAAGTTAACCATCACTGTCATTCAAGTGAATAATGTTTATGGTATTCGCAGTATCCTAAAACTCCCATTGCATGAGAAAAATGAGGAGGTTCAACATCATACTCATTCTACAAACATCTGATACCGCCCAAAATATATCAAAACTAAAAGAGCTAATCAGTCCCAGTGATTATGATTATTTAAGATTCAGAAAGATAAAATTACTACCTGAAGCAATCAGATATGCATGCACAAACCTTCGGCGCTCCTCCAGACCTGTTAAGCTTTCAGGTTAACTGACTGCCATAAGGACGGCAAAAAGATATTAAGGAGTAACTAAACTATTAGTGTGTTTCAAACCAGGGTATTTAGTGTAGTCCACAACATGGGGTGTATCTGTATGGTAGTCAGCAGTCATCTCACAAAAATGATTTGCTAAATCGAAGGCAACAGGATTGTAACTTGCATACTCATAATCCTGTGAGGTATAGAAAGCAAATTACTGAGTATCATTGGTAAAATATCTTAAGGTAAAATCGTGGAAAGAATAAGTGGAGCATTTGAAATTCCAAACAAAAATGACAGGAAAATGTCATCCAGATATTCATCATGTTCTCGGAACAATACCATCTTTCAACCACTATTTGCCATAACTGATGTCAAGCATTTAAGCAATGCTTGCTGACTCATCACAATTCCAGTTGCAGCTTTCCTTCTCCGCTCACATTTTGTTTCATAAGTTCAAGACTCAAGGAAACTTAGCCACCAAAGAAGTGAAAATGAACAGAAAATAGAAAGCACAACATTCATGGTGTGAGACAGTTCTTGAAGCAAAAAAGAAGCTGGAAATCAGAATTCGAAGCCAAGAGAGTCACATCTGAGTAACCCGGTTTAGATACATTCAACCAAGTCAGCCTTGTATGTTGAACATCTTAATATAGCAATGTCATACCATAGAAGTCTAAGCCAATCCGACCAAAGCAAGATGGGAGAAACACCAATGAATTATGTGCATAACAGGGGAGAAGGAGAAAAGTTTGAAGACTTACAATTATGGTGATTGCTTTGGTTTCTTCATCAATCATTATGTTACCATACTGGAGATCATTATGACAAAATCCAATAGGCTGATCAATGGAGAGATTCTTCTCAAGTAATGTGATTTCCTCATCAATTTCATCCAAGCGAAAGGCTTTAGCTTCATCTGGAGAACACATATCCTTCGCCACTTTGAGCCAATTTCTGAATCATCCACAAATTTCAGGTAAAGTTCTTAACTTTAATCAAAACAATAGTTAATGGGGTCGGAATAGACAGCAAAATACTTATGACAGCAACGAACAAAGAGCAAAACGCACCTTAGTCTATCCCAGAGATGGACAACCTTTTGACCAGGCAAATCAAGGCCATGAAACTCCTTCATTTTGGCTGCTATAAGTACTGAAATCTCTGGATCACGCAGATCAGGAGCAGATAGCGTCTGAACATCACATTTGAAGAAAAACATATTATATTTGTCTGCGTCAGTCATATTGCATTAATTGTTTGAGCTGCTCAGGTCCATCAAAGTGCTATACAATGTTGGCTGAGACATTTTCCATACTCAATTAGTGATAATTCTCTTTTTTTTTTTCTTCCGGATAAGCAGTTGGATCAAATCAATAATCATATGTCCCTAGCTCAAGAATGGGATCCAAAAAGCAAACATCCACAACAACAGAAACATCCTATGAAATAGTGAAGAGTATCCATTCTATTATGCCCATCACACTAGTGCAATAGTATTAAATCTTCAAGACTCTCAAGGAAAACAAAATTATTCAAGAAGGACAAAATTCATTACCCGAGCACGGATGAACTCTTCAATTCGTCCTTTGGAAAAGCGTCCAAGCAGTCGAGGTCCATGCCCCTGTTTGGACATGAACTCAAACGTCTGGATCTCATTATCCCCGTCAAAGAACACCTCCACGCCCACACCATAAATCCTGACCACAACCTTGCGCGAGAGCTCACCGGTCTTTGTTGGCCATTTGATTTGGAAGACCTCATTGGTCATTGCACCTTTGAGAGGGATCACCTGCAATGCATTTGCGTCAGTCACATCTTCCCACTTGGATGCCAATGATTTCAGCATCTCCTTTGCCTCCGCCGGTACCCGCTCTTCCGGCGTTCGCACATCTTTATTGTTGACACCCATATCCAATTAACCAACCCCGGTATCCCTTCTGAGATTCGAATTGCAAGCGAGATTGATTGTGTCACAACCAATGTTTGATCTGAAATGAAATACAAGAGGGAAAACATCAAGACACCTTTCACGCCAAAAAGAAGGGGAAAATCAGCATTTCAATAATCACAATTCTGCATGCGAATCCGAAGAACAGCTGAAAGTGGTGAAACAAGAACGAGGTGAAGAATTTAAATTACTGAATCGAATTCCGCCTGGGCGATCCTTCCCTCGAGAAGACAACGAAACCGACGGGGAAAGAGAAAGATTAGAAGTTCAATCAACCGCGACGCCGCCGGCGAACATTACCGGGGAAAGCCCCAAGGCGGTTCGGACAGTGAGTCGTTTTGATTTCGGTGGTAGAAACGGAGATGGAGAGAGTGAGAGAGGGAGCAGGCGAAAGAGGAGGGTTCTGTTCTTTAAATTTGGAAGGGGAAAAAACAGGAGTGGTAAAAGAGAGGATGATCATCGATCAGAGGTTGGAGAGGCTATGAGTGACGCGCGCAAAATTGGTATTTTGGAAATTGAGCGGAGGAAGATTCGGGTTCTCTTTTCTAAAAGGAGCGTGTCACCGAGAGAGGGAGAGAGATAAGAATGAACTGTTTCCGGTGATGATACTAAAGATTTGGGCCTAGGCCCACGTCGGGAAAGCCCAATTTATTGGAGTTACCGGAGACCCGCTGCCGGCATTGGTACCCAAACCGCCTTTCATTGTCATCCATACACTGCCGGAAAACTGGCAAGCAAAGACTGTAATGGTCTCGGTGGAGGATTGGATCTTTCCAAAGATTAAGAACAAAGAAATAGACTGGATTGAGGAAGAATGGAGGTGAATTTGAGAAGAAGAATCAGAAGAAAGGGAAGAACAGAAGTAGAAGCAGAATAGAAGAGCTGAGAAAGTGTTTTCTGTTATTCAATTGTTCGATATCCTCTCTACAACACAAGACAGCCCAATTTATACTAAACACCTATTACCAATTGATTCCTGAACTATTCCTTATTACTAATAGATCCTAGTTGTTACAATCCTCCCTCCTTGATAACAACATTTGTTCTCAAGACGAAAAAATGGAGAGAAAAAACTAAACACACAGCTCATGAAATGACAACATGGAAAAGAATTCTACGCCACTGAGGGCTTGCTTGGAGGTTAGGATTTGAGATGAATGATTTAGTCAATACATGCATTGAGGAGATTAAGTTGTTTTTTTTTTTGTTTAATTTGGGCTGAAATACATGCATTACCTTTTTGGGGGCCCACTCATAATCCCTCATAATGAATGATTTACAATCTCTCTTTTAATGAGAGATTGAAACAAATTATTGGGGCCTAACTTTCTATTCCATTTCTATCCCTATTTTCTTTTCTTTATACCAAGATTAACCTCATCCTCCACTAACCCTCTCTCCTTCCATCAACACATAGAAGCTAGAAAAAGGGAAAAGGCTATCTTGTTCCTCCCTCGACGACCTGCGTCGGAATTTCAGAAGATCAATCCTTAAACTCATCTACCTCGCCATCCACGTTAATCCTTGCATCCCACAGGAATCACTGCCTTCTCACCATCACGACGGAGCCGTCTTCGTAGCTGTATCCCGCCATTGGAATTCGTCCGGGATCGAAAGAAGAAGGGCCTTGTGTTTTAGCCGGGAATTGAAGGACATCACTTGTTTTGGACTCCATTTCAAGCAGCCAAAGAACCTTCTATTTGGATTACCTGTTGTATGCGACGTCCTAACGGTTGCAGGAGAGTCGCACTTGCAAATTACAGAGATTTCTTCTTGATCGTCGTCGGGGATTCGCCGGAATTGTCGCGTATCCGTCATTTGGCTGGAACCCACTTCTATTTTCCTCTCGCTGCTGCTTTACCCGACCTAATAGCCTTCCCCGCCGACCTGGAATGGATATAAAGGAAGGAGGAGGTTGGTGAAGGGCAATTATGCTCATCAATCTGAAAAGTGTACTATTTTTAGGTTATGTGAAAAGTACAATATACAACACCAAACAAGGGATTTACCAAATACAACAATTTATAGAATGCATATATTTACAATACACTAATTGATAGAATATATCAATTGTATGAATCGCATCCTCCAAACATGCCCTGAGTTCAACAAACAGCTGCCCTCTTACTCCTGCTAAGCCCGCAACAAGAGCTGAAATTCGTCACATCTCTGCAGCTGTTGCAGTAGTTGAGAGTGCTGTCAAATCTTTGGGTGTTGTCTTTCCTAAGTATTGGCCATTTGTTCTCAAAGTAAGATGCAACAGTTGGTGAATGCTCTCTTTTTTTCATAGTAATGAAGTGTGATGTGGAGTGCCTTCCACTAGAAAAAGATATTTGTATGACTCCTTAAAACCGGAAGCTGGTACCCTACAATGAGCATAAACAACAACATAGTCAGACTGCTACACATTCCCATTACTACCTTTAAACAACTAGCAACCCTGCTTCAAATTCGTACCAAAACAACTATGCAATACCAACTACCCCAGCCTCATTGTATGGCTCCTCGAAACCAATGCTATACTGATAGAAACTTGCATTTTAGTACTTTAATTAATTGTCGGTTTGTTACTATTTCGGGTTATTGGGACTATTTCGGGGATTGGGGAATACTTTATAAGTGGGTTAGCAGTAGGGAATTATCCATTTTATTATATAAACTGCTTGTAAGTGGGATTAGGCGACTAAGCAAGAATTAAATCTAAAACCTAATATTCTAATCCCTCTCTCACTCTCTGTCGTCCTCTCTTCCTCCCCACTTTTCCCTAGGCTGTCGAGCAGCCTCTCCCTTCCCCCTCCTTCTTCTGCTCTCGTCCCCCAAATCAATTCCCCTCCCCTTTCTTCTTCCTCGTTCAAACCAACCCCCTTCATCCTCCATTTTTGTGCTACAAGGAGATCAATCCCTAATTGATCCCTTCAATCTCAATCTCTAGATAGAACCCTAATCACCGGGTTCTATCATTTGGTATCAGAGCCACGCTCGCGATCAAACAAAGACAATCAAGATGCCGCTGACGAAATCCATGACTGCAACGGAGAAGGCAGCCAAGGCGGCACAGGAGCAGGCTGCAGCTGGGGCGGCAACGAGACTACCATCCCCCGCGATGGCCCGCACGAGGTTCCCTGTCCGCGGGATGGGGAGCTGGTTGACGAGACGATCGGTGAGGAGCTCCGCACCGACTTGGACAAAATGGCGGACGCAGTGGAGCAGGAGCGCCGGTCCATGCAGAAGGGCGAGCGGGCCCGTGAGGCGGATTCGCAGAAGCTGTGGCTCGCAATTGGTGAGCTCAAGGAGATGCTGGCGGAGGTTCTGGGGCGCGTCAGCGGTGGCAGTGGCAGTGCGACCGGCTGCGATGGGTCGGCGGCGGGTGGAGGCGGCCCGGTCAACGGCGAAGAACGCGGCGTTGGCGGCGAAGGCGCCGGCGGTGGCGGCCAGGGGGGCAGCGCTAGAGGCGGCCGCCGAGCCCAGGTTGGGTGCGAGTGGGGGCGAAGCAGGAGCGGGCCCAGTGCAGGCAGGGTTGGGTGCGGGCTCGGGTCTTTTGCCTAAGCCTACGGCCCAGGAGATTGCGGCCCGCAAGGGGAAGGCCAAGATGCTAGGCTATGACGCAGATGGGCCTCCAATGAATGTTGGGCAAGAGATGGCGGGCCACTATGCGAAAGGCACCAATGGGCTAGGGTGGTTGGGCTTGGATGACAAGCCCGAAGATGACAAGTTCAGCCTGGCAGGTTCACAGGCGCAGGGGACTGGACCGGAGGCAGACCAGAGGGGGCCCGGTGGGCCGGGTAGGGCAGTCGACCAGGTTGGGCGAATGGGTTCGGTTCCGGCAGGGCGGACCGTAGTGGGAGGGGCCGAGGCGGGTCGAACTGATACGGGGCGGGTCGATGCTGGTCAAACCGAGGTGAGTTGAACTGGACCTAGTTGGGCCGGAATGGATCGACCCGAGGTGGGTCGAACCGGGCATCGTCCGAGTCCTTCTAATCAGCAACCAAGAAGGGTGGACAGCAAGGGACCAGCTGGTTGGGAGGGCCCGCATGGGGCACCCTATGTTCCGGGTGGATACCAGGGCCAGCCAGGCGGATACCCGGGGGACTACGGGCATGAGAATCTGAGCCGAGCGCCGGAAAATACGTACGGGCAGCCGTGGAGGACACCAGGTAACGACAGGTATGGTTCATATTGTATTAACTATGAAGGAGCTGATGGAATGGTTTTTCGCGCCAAGCCTCCTACCATTGAGTTTCCAAAATTCAATGGGCAAGAGGATGCAAGTCTTTGGTTGTATGCAGCTGAGAGGTGGTTTAGAAACCATCCGATTCCGGAGGAGAGAAAGGCCTATCTGGCGTCGTTTTATTTGGAGGGTGATGCGCTCCAGTGGTGGGAGTGAATGGAGAGATCATACGCAGCGGCCGAGACTTTGATTACCTTCGGGAAGTCAGAAGGGTGGGCCCCTGAGCAGTTGGCCAAGTTGAAGCAGACCCGCACTGTGGCCGATTACCGCGCTGAGTTCTTCAAGCTGGGGAACTAGTGCAAGGGAGTTCCGAAGGACACGTTGGTGGGACTGTGCATGGCGGGCCTCAAGCCCGAGATAGCAGCAACGGTCAGAGTATTTGAGCCAGATTCCTTGAAAACTGCTTTTCGTCTTGCACGTCAAAAAGAGGAGGAACTTGCTAGCTGGAGGAACTCCATAGGCCGTTACCCGAAGTCGAGTGGAGGTGGAGGAAGCAGTGGGGCCAGTGGTAGCAGTGGAGGAACACCGACGGGAAATGCAGCGGGAGTTAATGCCGGAGGCGGGGGCACGGCGTCGGTGGCTAGGATGGGACCGCGGGCCATACCAAAAGGGTTCGTGCGACTGTAGCCGGCCGAGATCGAGCAAAAGAGGCGGGAGGGCAAGTGCTTCAATTGTGATGGCTGGTTCACCATTGGTCATCAATGCTCGAAGCCGGACCTGTTGATGTTAGTCGGACGCTGGGAAGATGAAGCGGAAGACGCGATCGAGGACGTCGAAAATGGCGAGGAGGAGACCTAGTGAACTAGAGGAACAACCTTGGGGACAAGGTTGTTTTTCGAAGGAAGCGGGGATGATAGAAACTTGCATTTTAGTACTTTAATTAATTGTCGGTTTGTTACTATTTCGGGTTATTGGGACTATTTCGGGGATTGGGGAATATTTTATAAGTCGGGTAGCAGTAGGAAATTATCCATTTTATTATATAAACTGCTTGTAAGTGGGATTAGGCGACTAAGCAAGAATTAAACCTAAAACCTAATCTTCTAGTCCCTCTCTCACTCTCTGCCGTCCTCTCTTCCTCCCCTCTTTTCCCTAGGCTGCAGAGCAGCCTCTCCTTTCCTCCTCCTTCTTCTGCTCTCGTCCCCCAAATCAATTCCCCCTCCCCTTTCTTCTTCCTCGTCCAAACCAACCCCCTTCATCCCCCATTTTTGTGCTACAAGGAAATCAATCCCTAATTGATCCCTTCAATCCCAATCTCTAGATAGAACCCTAATCACCGGGTTCTATCATATACACTTTGTGATTCACCATATCCAAAGGACTTGTGGTTGTGAACTATTTCCAAAAGAAATGATCTTGACGATCATGTATGAAGAACATCTAAAGATTATGCACCAAATTGACAATCTAGAAGATTGTTCACTAACTCACTCCCCACAACTATCTTTCTAAAAGTTTTTCCTGAAATTTGAGTTCAACGACCCAAAGATCTGAAGTGATGTGGTCATGAGGGGAAGCATATACGCATTGCACTCCTTTTCCCTTAACCATGGGTTTTCCCACTGGGTTTTTCTGGTAAGGTTTTTAATGAGGCAGCATGAGATAGCGTAATGCAATCTTGTGGTCATTCAAGGGGGAGTATAATGTAAATATAGATATATGAAAGGCCAATGATCTACCACATTAGATGCTCAGTTGGGAGTTACATGTAACCCTTATTCCTACATTTGAAATCTCTTTTTATGTTTCATTATCTATCATTCATATGCATTGATATAAGGATGTAGTGGTCATCAAAATATGCTTATAAATAGAACATACTATTATATCAAAAGTGAAGAATGAAGAATGAATAATAAAAAAACTCTCTTCACCTCTCTTCTTTGTGTCTTTCACCACTAATTTTTTCTTGTAAAGATTTATATTGTCCGTTATTTCATAACAACGGTAAACTTTTGATCATCGCATTATTAAGGAAGTGAGATGACCAACTACCACCGCATTCCCGTATCAAACCTGACGTGCTCCAAATCTTGTAGGCTGATCCGGGCTAAAAGCCTTTTACTGGGCTTTCTGTAACGGAAGCCCACGCAGTATGACGCTCATCAATTGGACCTCACACTTCTGAATTCAGTATAGAAGAACAAGAGAATAGTGCCGCCGTTACTTACTCAGGTGAGGAGACGGGAGAGGGACGGAAAAGGGGGGCAAAGCTGTCATTACAGAAAAAACAAACCCCTAGTTCCCTAAACCCTTTCCCTGCCGCGCTGCGCTGCGCTCCGCTTTCCTTCCTCCCGGTTCCACGCCTGATTCCCTTCTGCTCTCTCCCTTCTCAGCAGCCGCTTCAATCTATTCCATCGCCTGCTCGCCGTCTACGCCACCGTACCCCTTATCAAGGTACTTCCAGATTCTGCCTTCTACCACTATCCATTTTGCCGCAGCTTGTCATAGTTCGGAATCTTCGGCACCTTCCAATTTGGTTTGGGGTTAAAAAACTGCGTCTTTAATTGGGTTTCTGATTTCCTGTAATGGGGTTCGGTCCGTTTCTCCACTTTGGTCTATCAGGTGTGGTTGCTCGTTTTGCCTAATCCTTGTCGGAGGGATTTCTTCGGCCCTGGACGGCGTTGCAGGGTTGAGATGCTGAAGACGATTTACTTGAACAGCTCACTTGAGTGGAAGCCGTCTCCAGTTGTAGCCCTAGCTACCAGCGCCGATGACTCCCAAGTTGCCGCCGCTAGGGAGGATGGCTCCCTGGAGATTTGGCTCGTCTCTCCTGGCTCAGTTGGTTGGCACTGCCAGCTGGTATATTCTATCTTCCAATGTTTCTTTTAATGTGGAAAACACTAAAACTTCTCTTGCTTTAAGTGGGCTGGTTTGAGTTTCATTAGTGCTTTTATGTGTAGACTATTCATGGCGATCCTAGTTCAAGAGTGTCATCGCTCGTGTGGTGTCGTGCTGGCTCGAAGGGATTACCTTGTGGCAGATTGTTCTCGTCAAGTATTGATGGGTCTATTTCAGAGTGGGACCTGTTTCACTTGAAGCAAAAGGTATAAGTTCCCTTGATGTTTGCTTTTGGAAACATTTCTTGCATTTTCCTGTCTTGTCATGCCTACAAGTAATGCCATTCAAGTAATTGGTTCAGTAATCTTACCTACAGACATCTGCCTTACGGTACTGAGGGTATTTGAAATAGGACATCTGCTTATTTTGCGAGCTGACAGTCACTATGCATTTGTACGTGCTTAGAATATATCACCCCATTGCGAAATGGTGGCTCAAAAGGTGAAGTGATAAGCTTTTTCTGATTGTTATTATAACACAATTTTTCACTTGCGTGCAGATTGTTCTGGACTCTACTGGCTACTCGATTTGGCAGATGGCTGTTGCACCTACCAGTGACGGAGCACTTTCCTCAGAGGTCAAGTCGCAGCATCTGACAAATGGCTTCTTGAATGACATTCATCATGGTAACGATCATGATGATGAATCTAGTGAAAGTGATGATGATTCAAGCTCCGACGGGCATCTCAATCAAGTTCTTGAAGATACACGCTTGGCAATTGCTTGCGATGATGGTTGTGTGCGTATATACACTGTTCCAGATTCCGATGAGTTGATATACAATAGAACATTGTCTAGGGTCAGTGGTAAGTAATCTGTGCCCTTTTACTGCTACTCACTTAATTTCTCTTACCCTGTGTAAATAACTCGATTCATTTTTTTATGTTGCAGGCCGCACTTTAAGTGTGACGTGGAGTTGTGATGCGTGTAAGCTATTCTCAGGCAGCAGCGACGGGTAAGTGCTCAAATGGCTCCAATGATTTTGTACAATTTAGTTCTTGTAACAGCTGATCTTCATGCCGGTTCCTAAAGTGTTACATGCATCAATTTCATATAATTTCATAAAATTTGACTGTGAGCTTCAGCATTTCTTTGGGATGTTTTTATAACTGTAGTAAATTGTCGTTTACTTTTGTAACCCTATAATGAATCCCTTGTTGCAGTTTTATTAGATGCTGGGATGCAACCCTTGGTCATGAGATATACAGAATCACAGTTGGGCTTGGTGGTCTGGGCGGTGGAACTGAAATTTGTGTGTGGTCTCTACTTGCACTGAGGTGGAAATAGCAATCATTTGATTTGTGTTGGCTGTTTGAATAATATAAGGCTAGGTTAATGATTTTGCTCCAACACTAAGAACATGGCTCTCATGTATTTACCGTCAATTGCAGATGTGGGACCCTCGTCAGTGCAGACAGTACTGGCACTGTTCAGTTTTGGGACTCCCAGCACGGGACTCTTTTGCAAGCGCATTCTTACCATAAGGGTGATGTAAATGCTTTGGCAGTTGCTCCTAGTCATACCAGGGTATTTTCTGCTGGATCAGATGGTCAGGTATTACTCTCCAGATTGACTTCAAAAAAATCCCTCTTAGTTTCTTCTTGCAGTGTTAATAGATTTTCTTTTTGTCATTGTTCTTTAGCACCTCTCGCGATCTGAATGTGTTTTGGAAGTTGTATGACCCCTTGTGTTTGTTTGTAGGTTATTCTTTATAAGCTTTCCAGTGATGTAGTTGGATCTAGTGCTGATACATCTACATCGACTGTAATGAAGAAATGGGTTTATGTTGGTTATGTTAGAGCTCATACACATGATGTTAGAGCTTTGACAATGGCTATACCAATCTGCCGTGAAGGCATGTTTCTCATTCTCCTCTGGCTTAGTCACTTCTGTTCTGTGTATGCCTACCATTTTGTATCGACAATCATTCTTCCATTTCCTAATTCTATGATCTTGGAGTACAGATGCTCTACCTGAGGAAAAGGCAAAAATGGGGCGGAAGAGGAGGCGGCAAATTGAGTTTAGCTATCACAAGTGGGCACATCTGGGAGTTCCCATGCTAATTTCTGGTGGCGATGACACAAAGATGTATGCTTATTCTGCAAAGGAGTTCTCAAAGTTCTCTCCCCATGACATATGTCCCGCACCTCAGAGAATGCCTATTCACTTGGTTCATAATACCATGTTCAACAAGAATTCCTTACTTCTTGTCCAAGCGTCTAATTCCTTGGATATTTTATCTGTGAGGTCAAATGGTGGAAACATAACAGATGGTGTTCCTGGTCCATCAAAGGGCCGCGCAACCACAGATTTACTGGCTAGAATTAAAACGAAAGCATCCCGTAAGATCATATGTAGTGCCATTTCTAATACTGGAATGCTATTTGCTTACTCTGATCACATCAAGCCAAATCTTTTTGAGTTGAAGAAGCATGAAGCTAACAGAACTTCGTGGACTGTTAGCAAAAGGCAGCTTCATTCCAAGTTGCCATACTCGCATTGTATTATCTTTAGTTCGGATTCTTCAAGGCTAATATTGGCAGGCCACAATAGAAGGATATATGTAAGCATTTTCTCCTTGTTCTACTGTTGGGTGTTACTTTGCTTTTAAATGTGACTGTTCCAGTTCCTTTTACCTGAATGCCTTGAAGGATGGGTTATTTGTTCCAGTTGACTTCATTATTGATGAATGCTTTTGTTTGGGGTGGGACTTCTGGCTCCTTGTGGGTAGTGAGTAGGGGTTTATATCCCTTTAACGTGCAATGATATCATATCTCATGAATGCATTGTGGTTGTAGGTTGTGGATGTGGAGACATCTGACCTAGTGCATACCTTCAGTCCTCAGCGTTATGATTACAATGAGGAATTACCGCCCTCCGAGCCTCCAATGACAAAAATGTTCACTAGCAACGACGGACAGTGGTTAGCTGCCGTTAATTGCTTTGGCGATATATATGTGTTCAACATGGAGACACAAAGGTGTGAATAAACCCCATTCCTTACTTCCTTTCTCATGTGGGTTGGCTGTCATGTGACTTTTTCGGCACTCTGATTATGTGCAGTCAGATTTTTGCTTCTTATAATTAATGGATCCTTGGTAAGAAAAGAGGACATTGTTCCAATTGAATTGTTTGGTAGTTATATACTTGTGGGTGCTAATAATGAATCATCTCAATCCTACAGAGTGGTCAATTGATCACCTTTTAGATTCCCCTAGAGATTTGAATTTATGAGCCTATTGCTCTTTTGTCATGATTAATTATCAAGTGTGGATATATATTTCTGCTTGAGGCTGGTTTTATTTGGAGTTATACATATCTTAACGTTTGTTTTGAATAGGATTTAAATACGCTCATTGTTTGTTACTATACAGGCAGCATTGGTTCATTTCAAGACTGGATGGTGCTTCTGTTACCGCTGGTGGTTTTCCACCACAAAATAACAATGTCCTTGTAGTCACTACCTCCTCAAACCAGGTCTATGCATTTGATGTAGAGGCGAAGCAGTTGGGGGAATGGTCAATGAGGCATACTTCTTTTCTACCTAGGAGATACCAGGAGTTTCCTGGAGAAGTTATTGGTCTCTCTTTCCAGCCTTTGTCTGCTTCTCCATCTGCCATCATATATAGTGCGAGGTGAGTTTATCTAGTTTCCTTGTGGCTGTTTTCAAGGTTGTATTGCTATCCTAAATTGACTGCTAGTTTGTCACATCTGATATTTATTCACTAGAGTGTTTACTTGAGGGCTATCAAATCCCGGTGTTGTAGAATATTCATCTGAAGTGGTTAATATCTTTGCCTTCAGGGCAAGGTGTCAGATCGATTTCGGGATGCCAGTGGATAGAGAGGAAGATGGTGACTTGGTTAATGGTCCTGTTTCAACCAAAAAGATAAAATTAAAAACCCCGGTGAACAACGGTAGCCTGAAAAGAATACTAAAAGAGTATCAAACAAAGACTGAAAATAGGAAGAACTTTGAATTTCATGCCTTCAGAGATCCTGTGTTATTCATGGGGCACCTTTCAGAGAATAGCATATTGATCGTAGACAAGCCGTGGTTAGATGTAGTCAAATCATTAGAAGCTCCTCCTGTTCACAGACATGTATTTGGCACTTAGAAAGGGTGGTAAGAAGAGTTGTGATGAATCAGTTGAGCCATAACAAGAGGAACGTGGGGAGATCAGGGAAGGTACTCAGAAGCAGAGGACTAAACTAAACCAGGTTTTTCGATGGCTTCCCTTGTCTGCTTGGCGGGAGAATGCATGGGTTCTCAAGCCTTTCTCATGGGTTGTGCATGTGATTGGGGAAGAAGGATAGAGATTTGCAGGCAAAGGTTGGTAACGATGAACTGGGACTATGCTTGTTTTGGGGGGTTGGGTTCATGTTCTTGTTGTTTATTGTATCCCTACTAGTAGTTCTCCCTTGTAGAGGGTTGTTTTTTTGTTTCTTTTTTGGCGCTTTGTTTCTGGGGACCTTCTAGCGACTCTTGGTAGTAGTTCAACTCAGTTTTGTCCTAAATTTTTTTTTGCTTCTAACTTATGGGCTAAATCTATAAGAAATGTACAAGTTCCCCACACTGCATACTTCCTGTCCAGCAGTGCAATGAATTGCTGTCTTGTTCTCCTGTTGCTGGTGGGGAATTGGGAATGAATCACAATATTGATGGCTTCAGTTACTTGCTGCCTTTAGCAGGAATAAGCTGCCTGACCTATACCCTTGAGATTATTATAGTTATAATAATTATATATTTACCAAACAAGCTATTTATGCGCTCTAAACACCATATCCTGATTTCGGGTCTACTTATTATGTCACTGGATAGTCACTGGTAAGATAGTCTAATGATAAATGGTAAGCAGTTGCGATAGTTAATGGTTGGGAGTTGCAGATTTCAGGTTCAAATTTAAGTGAGGCTCGTTGGTGTTCTCAGAGGTATAAGGCCGCTGGGAGTATAGCCCTGTTGCCGTCGAATCGAATTGACAAATTCAATAATTTTTTTAAGAGTGTTAATGTTATAGGCTTAGTTTTAATGTTAGGGGTTACTAAAGCGATTCGATCTTGTGGTTTAAGGTTCACCATGATATATCTATATCATCATGATACACTTTCATACCACTATAATATAATTTTATGTACTACCAAACATATTCACGATGTTTGTAATATATATTTTTTTATTCCTAAATATATCAAAGTAAATGTCATTACCCCAATTTTCCCGTTGAATTAGTTGCTATTATTAATTTATTATTAAGCTAAGTGTCGCAATTCGCGACTCGCGACACGGTTTGATACAACAAAAGAAAGAATTCATTGTGAATTCTCATGGTGTAAAAATAACTCTCCCACCCATCTCTACCTTCCTTCACCCAATAGAAAATTTAGTCTCTTCGGTAGTCTACAACAATCTCAAAGTCAACAGACAAAGAAGGATTACAAATTATAATACTACTGAAACCAATCTTTATGCTCGTCGGCACTTCAACAACAGCTCTACAGACTCCTCTTGCTGCTTGCAACGCAAGATTCCAGGCCCCCGCAAGTAAGTTAGTAACACCAGCAATCTGCAAAAGTTGCTGCAAAAAACCACATTCAGAAAAAACTAAGTGGTCTCTATCTGTTGGGACTTTTGAGGATGAGGGTACACGTACGATAGCCCGAGACCGGGTGACTAGGATTATGATAGAGTCGTGAACTACGTTCACTTTCCGTAAAGAATATTTCCACCCTCAACAAGCCTAGGGTTACAGGAAATTTCTTCGTAGGATAAAACTATCACCACTTTAGGTTCCAGGCTTAAGTACCTAAAGCATACTTAGAAGTTTAGTAGGAAGAAGAATCGATTTTGGTGTATCTCCTCCACCAGCCGAACGCATCTATTTATAGTGGTTGAAACACTACACCGAAGCATTGCATTGCTTCAGGAAGCCACTGATCAATCTGTTCAATGCATGGCAAATTAACTGCCATCCCATTTAATTTCATTGAAACGTTGTATGGTTAGGTCATAACCGCCATCCATTTCAATTCCTTTGATACGTTTCATGGCAACCTTCCATTTCAATCCAATGGTTCCTTCTGGTGGAAAGGCATCACGTGGAGAAATTGAGGTGGGGAAGTTTGCTTATTTCAAACATAATAATGAAACGTTGAGTGTCAAATGAAACCTTGGTTCATGTTAATTAACCTTGACCGGTCCAATTATCTAACCAAGTAACATCATTTTCCAACATTCCTCCCCCATTTTAGTGTATTCTACGAATCCACTAAAATTACAACATTCTTTCAACAAAACTTAAGCATAAATGAAAATGTCGTGACGATTGAATTTTCACCTTAGTATATTACACTTGACAAATATTCGAATACAAAGGGTGTCGGTAACGATTGAACCCATTGACTCATATGAATATTTGAAGATAATATACACTTAAGTTTTCAAAACTTCTAAGTGCCTTGACACTATTATCCGCCATGTGTCCAATCCTTCTCATAAGCGCACACGAAACCAAAGTCCTGGTTTCTTGAAGCGGCTACACTTCATGCTTACGTAGGTTGAATCTCTTATTCATGTACCCGCATAATACACTTTTTCAAAGATTCAATTAAGAAGTTTTGAACTTCATCCTCTTCTCTCATGCAGGATAACAAGCACATACCTCGGGATGAAAAATTGTGTGCTTCAATTTCTGATAATAAGCTTTCCACATTGAATTCAGCCTCTAACGTTGTATTAGAGGGGAATTGGGTGTCCCATTACCAGAAATTATATGGACTTTAACCCATCCCTTTCACAGACTTGATCACCAAGTCACTAGTTAACCACTTCGTCAAATGATCAACCAAATTATTTTGAGTTTGGTCATACTGTCTAGACACAACACTATGAATGATCAGTTCACAGCTTTTACCGTGCCTTACTCCCACATGACCGTACTTGTCATTTTCACTTGACTATATGCCTTAGCCAAATTAGCATTACTATCACAAAAGATAGTAATAGGTGAGATTGGTTTATGCCATAAATATATGTCATAAACCAAACCTCTCAACAATTATGTCTCTTCTCTAAGAGAAATCAAGGCCACACAAACTTTGATTCTATAGTGAAACTTAGTGATGCAAGTTTGCTTTCTAGAGGCCCAAAATATGACACCTCTCCCAAGCAAGAGGACCCATCTCAATGTTGAAGTATCACCTTTAACATGAGAAATCCAAATAACATCAACAAATCCTTCCAAAATTAATGGAAAGTCACAATAAGTCAATACAGTGTGCCTTTGACATATCCTAGTACACACCTCATTTCATTTCAAATGATGAGAACTAGGATTCATCACGTACCAACTTAATTGTTCTATCGCATATGCGATATCTAGCATCATGCAAGACATGCATACATCGAGCCCCCAATTTAACATGGAATACTCCAGTTGTAAAACTGATTTCCAGTATTAACCATAAGTTCCATACTTGGGTCAATTGGGGTCTTTAACTCACCACAATTCCTACTATGGAATTTATGCAAGTACCTTCTCATGCAGAAAAATTGAGAGAAGGATTCTTTCTTTGTCGTTCCTCTTGATTCAATATACAGAATCACATTTGCCTCCCCCATGTCCTACATGGAGAATAGAAATAACAACTTTTTATCAAAGTTTACTTATCTTTTATTGGTTCCAAAGATAAGCATGTCTTATACATACAAATGTACGATGACTTCATTACCAGAATCATCGTAAATTGTGTACACATTTTGTCTCCTTGGTTTAAATTAACATAAACCACTAGACAAAATCACTTATCTTGGATTGGTCTCAAAGATAAATATGTCATTTACATACAAACACAACGACTCTATTACCAGAATCATCAAACATTGTATATACAATTTTGTCTCCTTGGTTTAAAATAACATAAACCACTAGACAAAATCAAACCACCAAACCACTAGACAAATGCAAATTTATCTAGAACTTCGTAAATGTCGAATAGAGAATTAGACTAATTAACCCTTGAGTATGTAACCTACACAAAGGCAATTGTCATTCTTCTATTTCTCCATTTTTATGAAGCTTTCTCCTTCTTCCCCATCTTCGAATCATCCCTCTTCCAAGTTACCTTCCGGATATGGAATACACCATGAGACAAGTACGAAAAAAACCCATCTTCTACTGCCATCGATGAAAAACCCATCATCGAACATTCTCATAATTCCATAGACCGCAACCGGTTTCTTGTAAAGAGCGGTTCGAGCCATCATACCGGAAAATATTCTTTACGATTGTTGGGACTTTTGAGGATGAGGGTACACGTACGATAGCCCGAGACCGGGTGACTAGGATTATGATAGAGTCGTGAACTACGTTCACTTTCCGTAAAGAATATTTCCACCCTCAACAAGCCTAGGGTTACAGGAAATTTCTTCGTAGGATAAAACTATCACCACTTTAGGTTCCAGGCTTAAGTACCTAAAGCATACTTATAAGTTTAGTAGGAAGAAGAATCGATTTTGGTGTATCTCCTCCACCAGCCGAACGCATCTATTTATAGTGGTTGAAACACTACACCGAAGCATTGCATTGCTTCAGGAAGCCACTGATCAATCTGTTCAATGCATGGCAAATTAACTGCCATCCCATTTAATTTCATTGAAACGTTGTATGGTTAGGTCATAACCGCCATCCATTTAAATTCCTTTGATATGTTTCATGGCAACCTTCCATTTCAATCCAATGGTTCCTTCTGGTGGAAAGGCATCACGTGGAGAAATTGAGGTGGGGAAGTTTGCTTATTTCAAACATAATAATGAAACGTTGAGTGTCAAATGAAACCTTGGTTCATGTTAATTAACCTTGACCGGTCCAATTATCTAACCAAGTAACATCATTTTCCAACAATATCTTCACTCTGACTTCCACAAAACAGACACTTTGCATCACTAATCTTTGCCTCATTTGTACAGCTTGGCTCTAGTGGTCAAAGCATTCAAAACAATCAGCACGAAGTGTGTTCCATAATGCTCTTCTAGTCGAGTATTGAACTATTGATCCATAAGCGATCCATTCCACAAGACCACATCTCCCTGTCTACACAGAAGAGCCTGTGCTTGAGGTCGGAGCTTCAATATCTTCCTACGTGCCTGAGAGCTGTTGGAGTTAATCTTCATGAATCACACATCATCCCTTTTGCAATGAAAATGTCATTGGTTCAAGTATTGCATATCGATTGAATTGAACTCTTAATATGTGGAAGCGATGTAGTATTCTTAACATAGACTTAATTTTTATAATTATCATAAATCAACAATATTTTTGAACACGGAAGTTGTTAGTGAATATGGGACACATGTGTATTTAAGATGGGTAAATATGGAAAGATTGAGTGATGTTTGTTTGCCGAACGCGGATGAAAAATGCACTACTAATGTAAATGAGCCCAAATAGTGTCCCAACCTTCTAAACGCTCAACCATCGCCGTCTCTTCAAACTTTCTTCAGACTCAACAACCGGCTAACCTCCCACAACTCTATTGTTACGTGAGAGCAATTTTCGGAAGGGTAAATATGAAAAGATTGAGTGTTGTTGGTTTTCCGAACGCGAATGGAAAAGACGTTTTTAATGTAAACGGACCCAAATAGAGCCCGACCCACTAAATGCTCAACCATGGCGCTTACTTTCACCACACCAAACGGGAGAAAGAGGAAGGGGAAGAGAATCAGAGTTGCAAATTTTTTTTAACTGAAGTAACTTTTTTTGTTCAACCGGGTTTCCCTTTGTTACGCTTGCGGCCTGAGGGCGAATTTTTTTGAGAAAAAGAGACAGGCTAATTTGGCTGCGGAGCCAGAGTAATTTTTTGGAGCCAAATGAAATTTTGAAGCAAATTTTACCAACAAAATGGAATTTGTCGGAGTCAAAGCAAAATTTTGAGACTAAAAGTAATTTTGAAGCAAAAGGAAATTCTCCTCCATGAATTTGAAGAAATAATAGTTAATTTTTTTTGTTAAATTGGTCACAAGAATTACAGTGACTAAGTATTAGACACGGAAAATGAAGACTAAAAAATTGTTGAATTGATATCCGTGATTAGAGCCATACAATACAACTAACTACGAAAAAAAATTTCGTGGCTACCAGTGTACTTCGTAGTAAAGAAAAAAATTCTGTGAATAAGATCTCGTGACTAAACACATGTTTTACTGTAATGTATGGATAATGCTAACTCTATTAATTTTTTTTTTATTTGATAACTCTATTAATCTTTGGGAAAGGTGTTTTGACTTTATTATTACTGTTGGGCCATTAAACATGACTTAGCCCAGCCCAAACCACAACTACAATCCATCAAGTATGTATGGGCCCAAACCCACAAAGTATCTTCA
The DNA here is from genome assembly GCA_946122785.1 of Linum tenue. Taxonomy (NCBI): domain Eukaryota; kingdom Viridiplantae; phylum Streptophyta; class Magnoliopsida; order Malpighiales; family Linaceae; genus Linum; species Linum tenue. The sequence goes on from CAMGYJ010000009.1 coordinate 15,559,621, forward strand.
TGATCCTACAACTAAAGCCCACATGAAGAAGGCAAGCTTGGCCTATAAATACACTACCAAGCACTCCAAGTAAGGGGGCTCTTCGGCTCCTCTACTCACTTTGGATATATCACTTATCTCTCTACAATCTCTCTCTACATAAGATCTCCTTATTTCTCTATCATTGTACTAATGTTGATCGTCGGAGTGTAGATAAGGGGGGGCCATCCCCGCCCTTTCACAGATCCGGCGCCCTTCTTGTTTCTTGGCTGAAACAATCGGCGCGCCAGGAAGGGGTCTTACACAGCTGCGCCTTCAACAATTGAAGGGGAAGTTTTCTCACAAAAAAGAAAAAATATATCAGGAGGAGGGGGCGAACACCTGATTGTGAACGAGATGCGCCTCCACAAAATAAAATAGTGGAGGTGGCGCCCAAACCTCCTTTCTTTTGCAAAACCACGAGAAGAATTGGGCCTAGTGCTTGCAATTATTATAAGAGCCATGGGCCCACAACAAGCACAAAATGTTGAGGCAACTGAAAAGCAGCGAGTTTTCCATTGTGACTTTGTAGCGGGAACCAATAAGATCTCAAATAGGATGTGCCCGAGCGCCTCCTTTTTCTCCGTCACTTTTCCGAAATACAAATCTGGATGACGCTAGCTGCTTTTAGTGGTACATCTCTTTCTCGTCGTAGCTCCGGCACCGCACCCACCTCCGGCCACTTATCGTCATGACCCACTCAATTGGGCGCTTCTCAATTTGGAAGAGCAAGAAAAAGGGAAGCAAAATTTTAGAGGCGTCCATCTGTGAGGCCCCTAGAAGAGCTCGCCTCTTTTGGGCTTCTTATCCATTACAGCGTGGGATCAAGCTAGTTTTGGGAATTTCCATGTCGAGGAGCGCCTGAAACTCACTATCTCAAGAGCGATCCTGGCCGAGCTAGCCTCTGTTTTGATTGAGCGAAAGAAGATGCGACAGAAAGAGATGATGGCGCCTTGTAAGAACTGGGAGAAAGAGATGATGGCGCCTTGATCTGTCATCACCACCACCTCGAAGGGGTCGAAAAGGCTGAAGGAAAAATGAGATGCTTAATACAGAAATTGAGCGTCCCTGTCAAAGGGAAATATGGGGAGGAAACGAAGGCAAGTTCTTCCAGATCGAAGAGCTCGCCGCTCGGAGACTCGATCTCTTCAAGGAGGCGGCCTGGAGAAAAAAAAAAAAGAGAGAGAGGAGCATATTCGTGGGATGGGAAAGAATGGAGAGACGATAAGTTTATGTTGGGGGAAAAGGAGGCGCCTGGCCCATGTCCATTCACAGGCTTAATGGGAAAACCCAGGTCGTGAAAGCCCAGGATGCAATGGAACGCACAGTCAAAAGCCGGAAAAAGAAGTGGATTCACACGGGAATCGAACCCAGGCACGCGCTCCAACGCCTGAATTGAGGCGTCTGAGACCACTATGCTATAGCTGAATTTTGGAAATTCATGCGCCTTTAACTAGTCAGTGTATTCTTTAGGCGCCTTATTACAAACGTGCCAGCTTGCACAATTGAAGGCGCCTCCTCTCTACCTTCGTCATTTGAAGGCCCACACGTCTGAAAATGGGTGTCTCATCTATTTTCAACCGAAGGCCCAAATGTTTGAAGGCCCAGGCGCTTATCTTATTTAGAGAAGAAGAAAAAAAAAAAGACACACAAGATGGGCGTCGAACACACAACCTCATCATTTAAAGTCGGGTACGGTGGCCATCAAGACCAAGATGTAAGGAAACTGTTCGCGTTTGTAAAGTCATCTGTGCGCCTTGACACATTGTTGTGGGCGCCTGCTATTGAGAGGAACGCATATGCTTCAACAACTTGATGACATGCTTGCACCTGTGAATTTAAAGGGAGCGCCTATCTTTTATAAGAATTGCTTGCATGGGCTTCAGAGCACACTTCAAAGCTAAGTACTCGATTTCTGTTCTTTGTGAAATTTAATTTTACTTGCACCAGATATTTTGGTTTTTGCGAAGTACTCGTCGCACTCAAATTTAGCGCCTTTCGCTGGAAATACAATACGCGTCCAAAATTAGCGCCCTTGGTTGGTAATACTCGCCGCGCCCGAATCTAGCGCCTTGGTTGGTAATACTCTCCGCGCCCACATTTAGCGCCCCTGGTTGGTAATACATTCCGCGCCCAAATCTAGCGCCTTTTGTTGGATATAATCTCCGTCCAAATTTTATGCCATTGATTGAAAGTACTCTATGTGACTAAATTTGCCGTCTGTGATACTCGTAAGGCCTCTAAATAATGAAAGGTACAAATGGCAACATGGCATAATGTAGGGAAAAATATCATGCCCACTGAAGGCGCCCAGGTATTTGGGGTGGGAAAGTAAAAGCAGCGGCAAGGCTACAAGGGAATACTTCAGAAGATAAGGCTTTGTGATATGATTTTATGAAAGGAGTGCTAGTGTTGTCAGACCAACTCGACAGTGGAATTAAGATCCACCATGATTGGCTTATCCGAGCGCCAAAGACTTACTAATCAAACGCTCCAATTCTAACCACTAAAGAGAAGTCTCAAGAAATAAGCTAAGTCTTTTCTATCTCTACTCAAGTTATATTCTTAGTTATTGTATGAATGAAATTATGTTGCATCATTTAGAATATTTGTGATCCTTTCTTTGTGTAACTAATACAGTAATAGGAGACATGAACTGGGGGACAAAACACTAAAGGATCTTACATGAAATTTGACTAGTGTGAGGACTTTAGTTAGTCGTCCAGTGTACCACTGGGCGCCTAACTGGGGGACAGTTGGGGGTAACATGTGCATGCGCATTTGGGATTTTTTCTAAGGCAAACAAATCTTTAATTATGTGCCGAAAAATGTCATAGCCTTGTTAGGCATCATATGTGCAGTAAACGATCTTAGGGATAATTGGAGGGACAACATGCAACTTCAAAATCTTGTCTGGAGAAAATGAATCTCCAGTTAGGTGCATAGGGCGCCATAACCTTGTTAGACGTCGAAAGAGAAGTAAGTTTATGTGTAAGGTAAATAAGTCCTCAACCGGGAGCCTAAAATGTCGTGATTTTGTAGACGTCATGGGAACAATACGTTACTTGCCACAATTTGAGTTAATTCTTCTATGAGTCATATCATGTTCTATTGTCAATTCTCTGCAAAGTTCTTATTTCGAGATTGTTCGGAAAACATGATGTTGGGGGACATGAGTCAGCTAAGCCAGGAGACAAGATGACGCTTAAACAATCAAGCGTGCAACTCTAAGTTCGTAGTAAAGCTTGCAAGGCAAAGACTTCTAGTTAGGCATCCAGTATGCTACTGGATACCTAACTGGATACCTAACTGGGGGACAATTGTTGGGCCATTAAACATGGCTTAGCCCAACCCAAACCACAACTACAATCCATCAAGTATGTATGGGCCCAAACCCACAAAGTATCTTCATGATCCTACAACTAAAGCCCACACGAAGAAGGCAAGCTTGGCCTATAAATACACTACCAAGCACTCCAAGTAAGGGGGCTCTTCGGCTCCTCTACTCACTTTGGATATATCACTTATCTCTCTACAATCTCTCTCTACATAAGATCTCCTTATTTCTCTATCATTGTACTAATGTTGATCGTCGGAGTGTAGATAAGGGGGGGGGGGGGGGTCATCCCCGCCCTTTCACAGATCCGGCGCCCTTCTTATTTCTTGGCTGAAACAATTACCTATTCACTTTTCGCATACATCATACATGTTAATTTATGCGAAATCTTATAGCGTTATTGGTATTCAAGTCATAAAATGATTGAAATAAATACCATCATCTTAATTTCACCAATCACAAAATGAACCAGACGAAAATCTTAGCGTTATTAGTATTCAAGTCAATCCAACCCTAAAAAAAACAACAAGAAAATGAAAAAAAAAAAACAAAGTTAACAAAAGCATCCAATTACGAACTCCCCCTCCCACACTAAAAACCCTACAAATCTCAACACCTCTACAACCACCCAAGCCGACCGTCATGCAAACCATAATTACAAACCGATGTCCCAACCAAAGCTTTGAACATCATTCAAACCCTGACGAAGAAAAGGCTGAGCTCCGGCCCGCTGTTCCCGTCCGGGTTCATCATGTAATACGTCTCGGAATCCCTCGACCCGACCACCCGCTCGAAATGCGCCCGCATGTACGCCAGCTCCCCCTCCGGGTGAACCTCCTCCTCCTTCTCCTCGGGAATCACCCCGGCGCCCATGGAGACCACGTGGAGCGTCCGCATCACGCGCAGGTCCTCCTCCGTCGGCTCCCTCTTCACCCCGAAGCCGGACTTCTTCCCGTTGCAGAACATGGTCCAGATCGGCTCCTCCATCACTTGGGTCTTGTCCCCGCCGCTCCTCTTCTCGCACTCCATCGCGATCCGCACCATCCCGCCACCCATGCTCTGCAGCAGCTTCCCCGTCGGCAGGCCCAGCTCCAGGAGGACCACGGGGAGCGAGCTCGGCGTCTCTTGGATCGCCAGGTTCACCCGGGCCCTCTTGTGCCCGAACAGGGTCCCCGTCATCCGGGTCCCGTTGATGTGTCCGTCCTGGATCCGGGTCCCTCCGCCGCCGCCGCCGGTCGGGAACTTGCACGCGGCCGGGGTTATGATGGGGAAGGACCGGAATATCGACCGGACCTGCCGGAGGAGCCTCCTGGGCCGGGATGGGTTGCTCTTCTTTCCGCTGGGTTGCTGCAGGGAGACGACGGCGGCGGCGGGTGGTGGTGGTGGAGGTGGTGCGGCGGGGGGTTGGGTTTCCGGCGTCGGCGGGCGGGTCCGGACTGGAGGAAGGTTCGGCGTTGCGGCGGCCATTAATGGTGAGTTTGGTTGAAATTGTGTTGTTGTGATGTGGAGAAGCTCAGTTGGGTTATTTATTGTGTTGAAGATTGATTTCTTTTCTTTCTTTCTTTCTTTCGTTCGTCCTGCCGAGGAATCCAATTTGTGGGAAGCACGTCTGAGTTGCTAGTGGTGGTGAGTTGATTTCTTGCGGGGTGTAGAAATAGAAAGTACGCGTTGTTTGAGTTTTTGATTTATTCTTTTTTTTTTCTTTTGCGAAGGAGTTGAAGCTGGTTAATGTTTTTTTTTTTTGTCACGGCAGAGAAACAATTGTTTGCTTTGCGTGGAGAGGGAGAGAGGGCAAACAAAACATCAACCCAGTAATTAACAATTGTTTAACTGAACGGTGCACAAAAATAGAAAGAAAGAAAGGAAAAGAAAAGGGTTTTCAGTTCAAAGAGAGTAGAATGGTTGAATTGAAATGGGTGGGGGAGAACTGAGGAAAGGTTTTCTTTGATGGATTAATAACTGTAAGTACTGTGGTTTTCGTTGGATTTCTGGGTTTGGAGACAGTACTGTAAGTTTTCTTTACCGTATATAATGGGAGAAGAATGAAAAATTGGAAATTAAAATAGATGACGCGCCAACAAAATGTTTTGATCGAATATATACAATCTTAGACTTAATGATATATATATCAACAACTAATTTCCCAACTTATGATAACGGATTGGGTTTTAAAACTTTCTAGAAAGTAGAAATGTCAATATAATGTTAGATATCGTTAAAAAAATTATTAACAAATTATATGTTTTATGATGAAGGTACACATAATTGTAGCTAGTTTTATGTTAATTGTTGTAGGAAAGTAATCCACTGGCCAACAACATTGGGTTGGATTTGGTTTCTTTCTTCTTGTCGAGAATCATAACAATGTATACTTCTCATTCTTGTTAAGAAGAGTAACAAGGTACGGGTGGACATCAACCAGAAACAACGTGTTTTTCCTGCATTTATGTGTAGTTTAAAGTGGAACACAAAGCGACACGTGGGGCTAGGGTTTTCTGGGTTATCAAATAAATAAAAGTGGAACACAAAGTATTGATAAAGCCGGCCGGTCGGACCGATCTGGCCGTCCGGACCTATAAAGCCGTCACCCGGTCGCAAATCCGGCTCGGGACAGTCATTTAGCCGCTACGATTTTATGGAGCGGCCGGCGAGCGGTTGAGGTGGTTAACCGCTCGAGCCGCTCAAACCGGTAGCTCGGTTTGCCTCCTTATGGTCCAGGGGCGGACCCAAGGGGGTTTGGGACACCCCTAAATTTTGGGAAAACGATTATCCAACCCCAGTGGTAATTTACGTACGAACAAAAAATTATAATTGATAGTGAGGGACACCCCTGGAATTTAAAAAAATGATTATCCTAATCTCATTTTTTAGTTTGTGTATGAGAATATAAGTGGTAGTTTGGATAATTCAAACCTAGGACACGACTACTATTAATAAAGATTATTTTCATTAGGCTACAACTCATTTATTGTTCGATTTTAAATACTGTGTAATAGTAAATTGACATTTCCTATCTCTAATTATTTTCAAAACCTAACAATTAAGCTAATTTCAAGCTACTCATAATTTGTATTGATTTTATGGTTGTAAGACAAGTGTTGAAAGAGTCTTTTTGGCATTGGATTGCATCAATCGGCTTTGGGTTGCATCAATAACAAGTTTAAGAATAGTTATATAAAAAACAAGTTTAAGAATCAAATATGCTATAAGTTCGTGAATAATTGTCTAGTAAGATATACAGAGACAATTTTTTGATCAGTGTAGACACCAAGTGTATTCTACAATTATTTCCGAATATGAAAACACATCGTGAAATTTTGTTAACGTCGTACGAGTCAGGTATTTTCTTATATAAGAATTATTTCATTTTATTTTATTTTAATTTACTTTTTAAAAGAGGACACCCCTATGAAAAATTCCTGGGTCCGCCACTGTTATGGTCGTTGTGTTTAATAAAAAAAATTGAAATAGAAAATCGAAAATTGAAAACAAAAGGTAAAATCGTGGGGCTGGGAATAGGGATGGCAAAAATATCCGTAACTATGGATATCCGCGCGAATCCGACCTAATCGGGTATGGTAAAACCCGAACCCGAAGGACTTTTATTGGGTACGGGTAAAATCTGAACCCGAATATTGGGGGTATTGGGTGGGCATGATTTTCTCACTATCCAACCTGAACCCTCCCGATTATACACATGCATATGTATTTTGTCTACAAATAATCAATATTTTTCTTTAACATATTTTATATTTAGCATATAAATCTAATATTTTTATAAAATTGTGTTGTTTTAATTAATTTTTTTCATATTGGTTGGAGTTATAACTAGAAACTATTACCCATGGATAACCGTGGATACCCGAAACCCGAACGGATACAGACACAGTTTGGATTTTCTACCCGTTTCTCATGTGGGTATAGGTATAGGTAAAACCTGAACTACTTTGGGTAGGGTAACGGGTATGCACTATCCAGCCCCGACCCGACCCATTGCCATCCCTAGCTGGGAAAGAAACCCTAACTCTAATTTAGTCTTCGTCTTCGACTCTTCGTGAACAGAGGGAGAAGAGCGGCGCCAAAACCTTGCCGCGGTCAACACTTCCTGTCGCCATCGTTGCCATCCCCAGTCAGTGTAGCAGCTCCTAGTTCGCCATCACCAGTCTCCATCCCCGTCCCCTCTTCCCATAGCAACTCCTCCGCTCCGTCGTCACTTCCCGTCCCATCGCTTCCCGTCGCCATCCTCAGTCCTTGTAGCCGCTCCCCGCTCGCCAGTCCCCGTCCCTTCTTCCCGCAGCTGCTCCTTTGATAGCCATTGCCAGAGGCTTGAATCGAGCACTGCCCTGCTCCGGCCGTCTCACCCCTTTTGGTACTCATGTTTTGGAATTGTTAAGAGTGTAATTTACTAATTTAGTCATGGTTACCATGATTAAGAAGTGTCCACTATTTATACTGATTGTATATTAGGTACAGGTTTTCTAATGGGTTTTAAACGGTTTAATGCCGGTTGTACAGCTAAAGACCGAGCCGTTCACGTTATCGGGTCATACTCCGATTCGCTTTTGACAACATTCGTTTAAAGTGGAGCACAAAGTATTGATGTATCCACCTTTGTGTATACCAGAAAATGGAAAGGAAATGTATTAGCTAGCCTATGTGTTTAGGCATAAAATAGGGTTAATTGCATGATTGGTCACTGAAATTACAAAAAACGTTCATGTTTGGTCACTGGAAATATTTAAATCCAATCTTGGTCACTCGAATTAGTTAAATGGTTCAAGTTTGGTCACTCTCCGTCCAACTCCGTTAAATTTGTCTGATGTGGCAGTCAACCCTCAAAATTGACTGTTAACTCAATGACGTGGCAATTAGAAAATAATAAATAAAATAAATTTTAAACTTCTATCATTTCCAACTCATTTTCACAATAATAATTATTTAATTTGTAACTATAATATTTTATTTTGTTTTGTTTTACTTTCTTGTGAAAATAAATAATCGCATCTAACTCTCCTCCTTTCTCTCCCGGCAATTTCCCTCAGCCGTCACCAACCACCGACGAACTATGATGTCACTGAATCTCACTCACTCTCCAACCCCCGCCGGTTTCCCCGAATCCACCACCGGCCACCGCCACCTCTTTTCCATCCCCGCCACTTTCCCTCAACTCCACCGCCGAAACCCCTCTCTCATCTCCGCATCCGCAGCGACCAATCTCGATTCCTCCCAGCCCAATCAGCTACCCCCAGATCTCGCTTTGCCGTCAAATCGGCGGCGGCGGCAGAAGGGATCAGATCATCTATCCCGGATTCGAATTCGAATCCCAAACCCGTTAATCAAACCCTAAAACTCGACACCGCATTCAGGCTCTGGTACTTCCACAACGTAATCTTCAACATCTACAACAAGAAATCCCTTAACGTCTTTCCCTACCCATGGTTTCTCGCCACATTCCAGCTCTTCACCGGCTGCATCTGGATGCTGGCCAGCTGGTCAATCAACCGCCGATTCCCCAAAATCTCCAAGGAGTTCCTCCTCGCCCTCCTCGGCCTGACGCTGTTCCACACCGTCGACCAGATCTTCGCCTGTGTCTCCTACTCCAATGTAGCCGTCTCGTTCACCCACATCATCAAATCGGTGGAGCCCGTCTTATTCGTCATCTTCTCGTCTTTCCTTGGCGAGATCTTCCCTCTCAAGGTATGGCTCTCGATCCTCTCCATAGTCTTCGCCTGCTACATAGCCGCAGTGACCGAAGTGTCCTTCAATTTGGGAGGCCTCTCGGGGGCCATGATCAACAACTTCAGCTTCGTGCTCAGGAACATCTAGAGCCTCCAGAATTTCAAAGAAATCGACGGGATTAATTGGTATTATTGATTTGGTGTGGAAGGCATGTGGTGGTGCGGAAGGGATGTAACTATAATAAATTTTTTATTTTATTTATTTTACTTTCTTGTGAAAATGAGCTGGAAATGATAGAAGTTTAAAATTAATTTTATTTATTATTTTTAATTGCCACATCACTAAGTTAACAGTTAATTTTGAGGGTTGCCTGCCACATCAGACAAATTTAACGGAATTGGACGGAGAGTGACCAAACTTGAACCATTTAACTAATTCGAGTGACCAAGATTGGATTTAAATATTTCCAGTGACCAAACATGAACGTTTTTTGTAATCTCAGTGACCAATCATGCAATTAACCCGCATAAAATATGTTTAATTAGGGGACTTTGTTACGGTGACATGCATGTCACTGTAACTTGCACTTTTAAGTCGACCTTATATAGGATTAGGTCGACCTAATCTCCAAACCTCTTTTGCAAAAGAACAGTGCAGGAGCAAGTGAGCAGCAGACTCAGCTGGTGCGAAACAAGTAGAACAGCAAACTCCATGAACAACCATGGAGTTGACCTTATAGTTAAGAAACAGGCAACTGCCTACCACAATGCAATCTCATGGTTTCTTGAGGGGTTTTTAGTTATCGAAGAAACAAAAACATGAAGAAAGTGGAGAAATAAAGCTAGCCCGTATTGCTTATGTTCTCTTCTCAGCCCAAAAGGGTGACGAAAACAGTTGACCTTATTTTCCAGCCGTCGTGGAAGTTGACAATCGAGTTTTAGTCTCTGCTAGGGGAATGAATGTCTCAAATCTCGAGTTTCTCAAGCTTAATAAAGTTATGGGTTTTGACTTTGAACATTGTGGGCAGCATGTATCGCGGGGATACGCGGGAAGAACAAAAACTCAAGACGCCATGACCTGCATTGACTTGGAGGTTTAAATTAGTCGCTATTATATACACCCTACTAAAGAAACAATGAACTGGAACGACTACATATTGAGAACAAATCCCTTCTCTCTCTTTTTATTAAGTCAGAAGAACAAATTCTTAACCCAGATGTATTCTGCTACCATAGAAGTCTATAGAGAAGATTCACTTCTCCACACATGCCCTTCAAAAAACCAACTTTGGCTGGTGAAGATTTTACAGCAGGCCTAAAATCTACTATATATCACTACTAGTACGACTACCCTCACAATACTAATATGCACATAACGCGTGGAACATTCTTATGCGTTGCTGGACTCTTCACCAAGCCCTTCGTCACTTGCTTGGCGCCCTGACCTTCTTCATACTAGTTTGCCACAGTTCGTGACAAATGCCTGCCTGACTCTGCTGCTGCTGCTCCCATGTATCCTCCATGGCCAGAAACTGGAACCTCAGCGTCACCATGAAATGACGGGTTGTTAGGCGCATCGGTGAAGTATTGTGGATGGCTTGACTGCAGCACGTTCAGGTCCATCTTGTTAAACATCATGCTAGCTATGGATCGGTCAATGGAATTTGTCTCCTGTTCCATTCCTCTGCCACCAGACCTAGTGTTAACAGAAGGGTTACCCGGCATAGGTTAGTAAGTTGGAAACAAAAAAATAGCAAATGGAGAAACAGAGTTGCTTTAGTTGCAGACAAGGTGAAGCTTATGAAGACCAAAGAGCAAACAATGAAAAGTTCTGAACTTTGCATGCTAATTTAATGAGGTGCGACACCTCCCATGCTGATCAATCAATAAGCATCATTCAAGAGACCAAATAAACAGCTGGGAAAGACATAAGTACCTTGATTCCTCAACTTGAGCTGTCCATGAAGGAATGTCCATGGCAACATCTTCATTTGCTACTTCATGGGGTCTTGAGTTTTTGGCCAAACGATACAAGGAGTCACGAAAGCATATTCGGGTCTTTGTAGGCAACTGATAGATTTAAAAAGTGCAAAACATAAATATTGTTACCATCTGCAATTTCTTTAAACTGGTAAAAGACTCTTGACTACCATTTATTGACATTACCTGTGCCATCACCAGTTCGAACTCATGTAGAGCAGACTCCTCCCTAGATGGTTCCTTTAGTAGTTGGATGCCTTTGCAGTCTTCCTCAGTTGGTGTTACTGATACAGTAAAAGGAGGTACCTTGATAATGGATTTGAAATGATTAGTATAAGCTGTATCATAGATGAGGGGTAACTACATAAGCTTTTAGCATTGTCACTAAGTAGATACTCGCTTGACTAAGTCATAAGGAAAATGAAGTTCGACAACATGATACTTGGGTGAGAAGACCATCCCCAAAATGTGAGATAGTTAAGAGTCGGCCACAAATGTTCCCTTCTTCAATGTACTTTTGTTGGCTCAACGAATTGCAAAAACAGAAAATTATGTTTGTATCTAACAAGTGAGTTATATACATTTGGCATCCTTGGATGACATGCTTAAATTAGCTTGTGAGAAAATGTCACCTTTAGTTGATGAATAACTGATTTCTCCAAGTCACACGGACTGTACTGTGACGATGCAGGAACTCCACCATTGCTTGATATTGAGTCTGAATCTAAAGCGGTGGCTTCTGTCCAGAGATCATCAACAGCAATCATGCAGTTTTGTGACTCGGATGAAAAGCAAGGAGAATTCTGTTCCATCTCTTGCATATCATCAAGCAAAGAACTCCTACAAAGAACAAGGATGAAAACTATGAACAGCTAGAAGACAAGGCTCTACCAAGATCACTGGATCAAAGAAGTAAATTAGTTTTATGCCAGAGGTTAGGATTGTACAAGAAAAGATCATCCATAGGCTCGATCCCTGAAAGGCCATCCAGATGACAATCCGGCTGCCTGTGAAAAGACTCGTGGCATACCATTGCTCCTCCACCGAAACTTGAACAGCTAGATTGATCCCTGTCTGGGATAGTACTGCATTCCATGTCGAATTGATGGTTAGCAGAAGTATGCGTGTCAGATCGGAGCTGTTCCGGAGATAGATTTGTAGGGGATAGTAAGTATTTGTGAGAATAGTCGTTGAAGGTATTGGAAGCATTTAGTGCCCAATTTGACCAACTATCCGGTGACTGGAACCCATCAGAAAACCCTTGATCTTTAGGAACAACAAGATCATCGTACCCAAAACATCCATTCATCACGGAAACCTTTCCTACAACAACAAAACAATAGTACCCAAGATCAATAAGCATTCCCCAAAGATACTCAACAGGCATAATCAGAATCAGAGATGGAAGACCAACAGGCAAGCTCATCAGTTTCTTGGATCTAAGTTTAGTAGAGAATATTACTCCTTCATCCTAGAACAACTAGACACTCAAAACGGAAAATCCCATATGAGAATTGCAGTTCTCTCGGAACTTCTTCCCTATCTTTTCTCAACAACCAAAAATTCTAAGTGAAAAAGAAAAGATGAGAAGAAAAGGAAATCACATCCTAATATGCCAACTCCTTTAACAAACCAAAGGGGAAACCAAAGCCTTAACAGATGGACAACAGGGAGCCAACCCTAAGCAAAGAAGTGAACAAACCTTGAGGGGAAGGTGGATCAATCAATAGAAATGAAGGATAACCCAGTTGTCGATTTGCAAAGATAAGGCGCCGAACTCAGAACCCAGATGAGAAAAACACCCAGAAATGATAAGAACCGTCGATCAAGATATGCAAGGGCGGCGGCTCTGATTTGCTCCGGTTTGAAAAGCTTTATAATACAACCCCAGCTAGCTGCAGGCTTCCTAGTTTCAATACGTCGCTGAAAGTTGTGATAATTGTGTAGATATGAAAGTTATCGTGGGCGATGGAGTCCAGTGTCGACACAAGTTTGGGCTGCAAATGGAGTAAATCCTAGAAATTGTATGATAAGAGAATTTGGGAAGAAGAAAGTTAGGGACAGCCCCCACTAGGGTCTGAGAATTTGTGGCTGAGAGCTAATGACCAGAAATTTGTGGCTGCCAGCGCTCCATCTAAATCTGCTCTCTCATTCGTCCACGTGTCCAGGGAGCTAGTCCCACCACTCGGGTTTCCGGGTTGGGGAGGATTACCGGTCGTTTTCCCGTCTGGCTGGGTGGGTCCTGTTTATGTGGGCTCCACGTGCTCTACATGTTCCCAATCCCAACCCCCAATATTTGTATTTTCCCCGAGGGGCGATATCCCCAAGCGTACGCTGTCCCTACCAGTGGGGGTAATTTGGTCTATTGGCGGGTGAGTACGTGGAGTGTATATCACAGCAACCTAGGAACCCTGGCGCGCGCGAGGGAGTTTTACTTTCGCCTTGACACGTGGACACATGCAAATGATCCGCTTTGACGCGTGTGTGCGTAGCACAAGATACGGGGACATCAACAATTGAGTCTGGATCATGTTAGTAACATTTAAGTTAAAGTAATTATAAGGGTTCATAGCTTAGTTTGGCCCGAATTATACACAAATTTTCTATTTTGGCCTGTGGTTTATGAAATTGTTATTCTGGCATGAACTATGTACCATACTTCCTAATTTGGCACGGAGTTGAGTTTGACCGTCAAGTTTGACCGTCAAATTGGACGGTCAACAGAATTGACCGTTAGTCAATGACCAACTCACCTGCCACGTCAACGATCACAGAATAAAATATTTTATTTTTTGAATTTGTTTATTCATTTTCTTTTCTATTAATAATAATAATAATAAAGAAAAATAAATAAATAACCCCACATTATCCCCTCCCCTCTCACCTTATCCTCTCACATTTACTTAGGGGTGTTCAAACGGTGTGGTTACCGTGGTAACCATTTTAACCAGTACTATTTGGATAATTTGGTTTGGTTAATTTGGATAATTGGTTTGGTTTGGTTAAAGTTTTTAGCTTGTTTGGTTTAGGTGATTTGGTTTGGTTTCAAACACTCCTAACCAGTCAAACCAAATTAACCAGTTAAGTAATTAGTCATATATCTAATATATATTATATACACATACTTAATACTTTGCATAACCACTCAAGAGTTAAACGTTCATCCCTTTTAGACTCATAAAATATAAAGCTCAAAATCGCTCCTATAGTGTATATTTGTTTATGTAAAGTGTAGACCACAACATATGGACGCCTAATTTAGACAAATCTCATACATTATGATGGATAAAAACTTGAAAGGAAGGTCCTTTCCAGCCTATGATAATTGCTAAGGGACAAGTCAATTCACACAAACACAACCATTCATTAACCCATACCATTGGGCATTGTCATAAAATTTTGTTAGGTGAATTATGTTTTTCTGGTTTCCATAGATCTGATTAAGAAATCATGTTTTTTCCCCAGTTTTTTTTGTGTTCCCTCTAATTGCGATTATTTGTGGGGCGGTAGGGATTTGTGGGATGCAGCTAGTCAAAAGGGAGGGGATAAATTTGGGTTAAAAAATGTTATTATTATTAGAAAAATAATTGAATACATAAATTCCAAAAATAAAAAATTTTATTTCGTGCTCGCTGACGTGGCAGGTGAGCTGACCATTGACTAACGGTCAACATAGTTGACCGTTAAATTTGACGGTCAAATCCGGTTCCGGGCCAAGTTAGGAAGTATGGTGCATAGTTCAGACCAGGATAGCAATTTCGGAAACCACGGGCCAAAGTAGAAAGTTTGTGTATAGTTCGGGCCAAACTAAGGTATTAACCCTGATTATAAATAACTTGTAAAAATTATCGTGACATCAACATCCTCTTTTTATAGAAAATCTTTAATATTTTTCCCTTTAATTTTTAACGAACGATTTCTCTCTTCTTTTAAGTCTAAATTTAAATTTTTTTTCACAGTTAAATTAGATTAATTGTGATTTTCAAAATGATATCTACTTTGATATATTTAAAAAAAAAATGAGGCATTTTTTACGAGTCTATACTCTATACCATATGGTATTGACTAGTATGAAACAAGAGTATACCACATGGTATGAAAGCGTACCATGGTGGTATGAACATACCAAGACTCTAGGATGGTTGTAAGAGTATACTAACAGTCATTTACGATTTTCATCAATGTGTACCACAAGTTACCACCTCTCATACTAGGGTGGTATAATATAGTATTTTTTGGTCTAGTAATTTTTTCAAAAATGAATTAAAAACGAAGAAGATACCATATGGATGGAGTTGATAATGAAAGGTATGAAAAAAATTCTAAAAAAATATTGAAAATTGATCTAATTTTGTAGAGCACAACGAACTCGTTCAATCTGTGCAAAAACAATTGAAATCCGAGTTAAAACGAAGAAGATAAGAGTCGGTTAAGAAAATTAGGAAAAATAAAATGTCTTTAATTCACAACCTTTAGATCTGAATTTTCTGGACTCATTTAAATCTAAATGTCCACATTTTGTTACTCATGGGTGAGTAACCAATGGTTACTGACCCTATCTTCTTGAGCCCCAACAACCATTGCCTTTTCCAATCTCAATTATTGTAACATCTTAGATAAATCTCACATCGACAAAACACGGGAGAGTTCTTCAGTTCATAAGTAATAAATCAATCTTAATTGACAAAACGCGTTCTGGATGAAATTGAAGAGTTCTTGTAAGAAATTTGAAGTTAAGCATGCTTAGTGTGAAGCACTGCAAGAATGGATGACCTTATGGGAAGTCACCTTGATATGCAGCCCAAGATAAAACTCGTGAGGATCTAGACCCAAGCGGACAATATATTATCGGAAAAAAGTCCGGGATGTTACAATTATGTTCATGTGAAGTTATAAAAAAAATTATATTAATGCCAAGATAAAAAAATTTAGGGTAAACACTAATTATTAGCCAAACCTTTCCCGCATTCTTTTTTATTAGGCCAACCTATTGAAATACTAATAACTAGTGAATCTGATGAGAAGTAGGAAAATCGAAAGCGGATGAGATAATTACACAAATCCAAAAGTAAGAAATCGACAATGGATGAGAGGAGATATACGAAGGTGAAGGGAGATGAAGAAGAAGAGGCGTCATTGTTGAATGAAGAAGGAGTTGTCTTTGTAAGAAATAGCTTGCAGAAAACGGGTAAGTAGAAAGGAAGAAAGGGGAGGAAGGACAGAGGGACAAATTTGGGGGAAAAGGAAGAAAACGCGGCAATGTCAAATTACTAGGGGGATGAGTGGTATTCTCAATTACCATGAATGTGGTAATTGAAGCCAATTTCAATAGCTCAATTCTCATATCCTTTTTGCTCTCCCAAACATGGGTTTTAAACCCAATTACTACATTATGTGGTAATTGAGTCCAATTACTGCATTATATTTCCACATCCAAACGACCCCTATATGGGAAGAGTTGCACGAAGTGGTGTCAAGTAACCCTTACCTTAGGGAGTTACGAGCAAAGGCAAAGTCAATTGACCCCGGGGAATACACTTTCAAAGAAGGATTGATATTCTTCAAGGTCCGAATCATTTTGCCATCGCACTCTTCCTTAGTTATGACATTACTTAAGAAATACCATGATTCGACATCAGGAGGACATTCGGGGGGTAGAGCGGACATTGAAGAGGATTAGTACTTACTATTATTGGTCGCAGATGGTGAAGGCAGTCAATGATTATGTCGAATCATGCGATGTTTGCTAGCTTGTGAAGGTGGTGTGACTTTCACTGGTGGGCTTACTTTAATCCCTACCGATCCCACGACAAGTGTGGGAGGAGGTGTCCATAAATTTCGTAGAAGGCCTCCCTTAGATTTTGGGAAGATTCGTTTTATTTGTGGTTGTTTCGGCTAACCAAGTACAACCATTTTAAGGCTCTCGGCCATACCTATACTGCCAAAGCTATAGCAGAGTCTTTCATCGACAAGTCATCGAGAACCATAGAATTCAGGCAACAATTGTCAGTGATTGGGGAAAAAGTTTCATAAGTAACTTCTGGAAGGAGATCTTCTCCCAGTTTGAGACTTGTTTGCTCATGAGCACAACCTATCATCCACAAACTGATGGCCAGATAGAAGTGGTGAATCGATGTTTGGAGCAGTACTTGTGTTGTTTCACGCAACAGTACCCCTGGCGGTGGCTCGCACTACTTTATGGGTCGAGTTCTGGTAAAACTCCATGTATCACAAGACAATAGGCATGTCCCTTTCCAATCTTTATATGAACGACCAATACCACCTATAATTCTATATCATGCGCAGGCTAGTCCAGTGGTGGGAGTCGATGATTTACTGCAGGAGCGGGATGCTGATTTGGCCAACCTACAGAAAAAACTAGAAGATGCCAACCTTCGTGCCAAACAATTCATGGATACTAGTCAACGGATGTGACGTAGGAGGAGGGTGAATGGGTTCTATTGCGTTTGCATCCATATCGCCAATCTACGAAGAAGAAAAAAAAAGACGTCAGTCGACCAACAACCGACCAACGATAAGAGAGCATTCTTCTTATGATATGGACAGTTCTTTAATATCTATTCGGCAAAGGCTATGTTCTTAACTTAATTTCAACCCTTTGCAGGGTAGAAGTCAATGACCATATGCCCCTATGGCTGTCAGGTAACTGCAATACAGCAAACCCTGCAAATCTAACAACAAAATATGTCTAGGGCAAAAAACACAATAGAAATTAAATCGCTAAGGATACAGACTTTCCACCAAACTATAAAGTCCAAGAGTCTTTATCGTGGCGCCTACATTCCCAATGACCAGTTTACCTGCAAAACAAACACATTACACATAGTTTCCACGACTAGCCTGCAAACAATGCAGTATTCCCAAAGACAGGAGAAACGACATAACATTTCGGAGGAGCAAGAAAAAATTACCTAATCACAAAGAAACCATTACAAGCAAAAGATTAAGAATTGTTTTATGGTTTGCATCAATCACAGTTTATTCCATCGCTAGATTGAGTCGATCCTAATTCCTAATGGGCATTTTCACATTTGGTTTCTTCCCTAGGCAGGAGGGATGGTTGGGGAGAATCTATCTTCTACACTACTTATAATCTACACAATATATAATAGCATGAAGGGGATAACTGTTGCTCCATTTCAAATTTCCTGCAACGAGAGTGAAAGTAAGAAGGACATTTCGGTCTTCACAATTACTTTTTTTTATTCATTAAAAAGACACATACTGGGATTCGAACCATGAACACTTTAAAGAAAAGCAAAAATCATAACCAATCACACTAAGTGCCGGTGTTGTATATTTTTAAATTAAAAACATATAATAGCATGTAGGAAAAAACCCTTCCCTCATTTCAAATTCCCTACTCTAGGAGCGTTTGTAGGAAGGGTAGAATAGGGAGAGTCATTTTTTTTTCTTTTGCTCTATGGAACGGGTCAACTTACCGTACACATGCGAATTTAAACGAGCCCATGAGCGTCAATTTTTTTCTTTAACCCCTTTTATTTCTCATTGTTGGTAAAATCTACACATAATATAATAGCAGGTAGAAAAAACCATTCCCGCATTTCAAATTTCTTGCTCCAGGAGTGTTTGTAGGAAGGGTAGAATATGGAGTATCAAATTTTATCTCTTTCCTCTGTGGAACAGGACAACTTACCGTATACATGCAGATTTAAACGGGCCCATGAATTGTTGTGGCCCACAAAAAAGAGCAGGTTTCTTTAAGCCATTTTATTTCTCGGTGTTGGTAAGATATATATGAAAGGAAAAAAATAATACTGATTTTCATTGCTAAAAAGAAAAAATTTAACAATAAACTAATGCATGGATTCTAATGGGCTAATCGCTAACCATACAATAAAAGAGTTGAATGGGTCTGACCTATACGGGATTTGGCCATCAAGTAAAACAAATGAACATCATGGGTTTGCTATCATAAAGCAAGCTATTTTCTCTAGCATAACATATATTATGCTATTAGTTTATATCTTAGTGGCTAAAATATAATGTATTTTAAAGTTATTAAAAGGTTCCACCTCGAACAATCCAATTAGTCCAATTTTATCATTTCAAATATATATTATGTAATTATTTGATATCATAATGATTAAATTATAGTGTATTTTATAGGAAATCGTTTGATATTTGTTAGTAAAAAAAAAACTAAACAGAAAGATCCATTTGGTCATTTTTAACATTAAAACGATCCTAAACATTTTCAGTTTCCTTTCGAATTTATATGGTTTTGTTCCTGAATCAGTGATGTGCAAATGGCGAATTGCAGTCATCTCTTTGCTTTCACTATTTTTTATTTTCAAATAAAAAGTTTAAAAGTAAAGAATAATTGGAGTTTGGCATGAGTCTGTCAAACAAGCTGAATTTCAAGTTTTGGCCCGTTTTGATCAAGTTTAATTTATAATCACATGGTTTCCTGATACCGGATAAAAATCTCAATCCAAACCAGTTCGGCAGCTGAGTCCTTGTTTACCACATTTTTCTAGGGATACAGGAACGACGGTTCCTATCCCAAATCGTGTTGTCCGTTCTTGATTTTTTTAGATTTTATCGTGGTCTGGCAAAAACCAGAAAGCACAATGATGACAAGATGAAAGTTTTATAAAGCAACGGGCCGAGTAGAAGCTAGCAACGATTGTGAGATGCCCATTTCCCGAAGACCGATAGGATAGACGATTTTTATTCGATTTTCTGGAATTCAGTTTCTATAAAACTTACTCCACCTCATCATATTACCAGAAATCATATTGTTTCACAAGGTAACATGTATTTGATTTTGGTTCATAAGGATGATTTTTGATTCGTTGCATCATCCATGTCTCTTTCCTGCTAAAATTGACTATCTTTATCACGTGTTTCCCAAAAAAAAAAAAACTTTACAACAATAAGCTATACACCCCATTACATTCTCAAATTTCATACATCGTCTTACTCCGGACAACTGGCCGGGGCCCACGCTAGTACATTTTAAAGAGTTTGATTTGCTCCATTTCAAATTTCCCGCAACGAAAGTGAAAGTAGGAAGGGTATTTTCGTCTATGTAGTCATTTTTTTCTTTCATATAAAAAGACCAATGCTAGGATTTGAACCACGGTCTCTTCCAACAAAGACAAGAATTATAAACAATTAAACTAGACACATTTGTTGTCTTTAACTAATACAAAACATATAGGAAGTTAAAATATGAAAAGGAGAGTACATTTGTATCACGGTTAGCTAGCCCGCTAAGTCTCCTGTATGTATTTTGTAGTGTTTGATACTTATATTTTCATATTTTAATAAGTACTTTAGAATTTTTTTCTAACTTATAAATGAAGGATAATCTTAAAATCTCAACACAAATATCATTGGTTGGAATGTTGCACATTGAATTGAAGTGTTCAATGACGACACAAGAACACTGACACCATACATTTCAAGAAAAATAAACATGACAAAAACGGAAACCCACTAGCTTGACAATCTATTGCTAAAATTCGAGATTGTTTAATCATTCAATTTGAGTGATAGTTTAGTCAAATCAAGCAAATAATTCACGATTGTGTATGATCAAAAATAAAAACATATGTTTTGTATTATGAAAAAAGAATGTATTTTAACAATCTCACAAAAACAATAAAGACTTCCATATACGAGCCCTTATTTCAGCATTGTAATTAATGAAACAATTTGTATCAACATGATGCAATGTTCAAGCTAAGGTCCAATTATTAATTACCAGTATATAGTATTCAACTTAGTAAACTATTTCAATATCCCCAGCTAACTATTAATGATTACTTGCTTTCTATTTGAAGGTTTAAAGTAACACTTCATGCCTACACTCTAAGCATTTGTTTTCTTTTTTCCTATATTTTTTGCAGTTATTTGTTAAATCAACTATGTTTCTAGCTTTCCATTCATAAGTATTCACTGCTTCCTACCAACTCATGGGAATGATGAATATTTTTTTCATGTCTAATCTATTGACTATAAATGTTGCTTATCACTTAAATTCAACATTCTCACATTGAATTGAAGTGTTCAATGACGACATAAAAACAATGACACCATACATTTCAAGAAAAATAAACATGATAGACACGAAAATCCACAAGCTTGACAATCTATGCTAAAATTCGAGATTGTTTGAGCGATAGTTTAGTCAAATCAAACAAATAATTCACGATTGTGTATGACCAAAAACAAAAAAAGATGTCTTGTATTATGAAAAAAGAACGTATTTTAACAATCTCACAAAAAAATAAAGACTTCCATATACGACCCCTTATTTCAACATTGTAATTAACGAAACATTTTTTATCAACATGATGCAACGTTCAAGCTAAGGTCCAATTATTAATCACCAGTATATAGCATTCAGCTTTGTAAACTATTTCAATATCCATAGCTAACTATTAATGATTACTTGCTTTTGTTTGAGGGTTTAATGTAACACTCTCATGCCTACATTCTAAGCATTTGTTTTCTTTTTTCCAATATTTTTTGCAGTTATTTGTTAAATCAACTATGTTTCTAGCTTTCCATTCCTAATTATTCACTGCTTCCTGCCAACTTATGGGTATGATGAATATTTTTTTCATGCATAATCTATTGACTATAAATGTTGCTTATCACTTAAATTCAACGATATCCATGTTAGGTTTGATGTCTCCAACATATTCTCACAATTTCTCGAAAAAGCATCATATATTGCGATTGATATCATAGTTTTGTTAGGTAAAGTTCAACAAAATCAATCAATATTCGAACTCTTTGAAGTAGCTATCTACATGTGAATATGAAGTACTGAGTAGCTAATACTCTACTTGAGTTAGTACGATCTTTGCGCTATCCATTAAAATTCAATACATGATTATCTTATTACAATTTAGTCATACTAATTGTGCAGTAGGGGACATTTTATCAAAATCGTATCGAAAGACTCCTTGATTGATCAATTTCAGGATGTAATCAATTATACCAAATAGAAGTGATCAAATTTATAAGATGCTCTCAAAGTTTGCTATAATTATCGAGGTTCAGCAACACGTCAATCATAAGGTGGTCATTGGGCATTTGTCTATCTCCTAGCTCGCCTAGACACGCTTAGACGTTATGATAAAAATAATAATTTTTAATAATGATGAATGAAGTAACAGTTTCAAAGCACTTTCATACTTCAGTTCAAATGATTTAACAAGCAAAATAACTCTCAAGTTTATAAATATTTTTTACCAAATGGTATAATTAATTCATTTATGAGCTGAATAAGCACTTAAATTTTTAAGTTAAAACTCATATGATACAATTGTTTGACGAAATGATTTCTATCATAGAGTGGTTCTATCGAGAGAGGTCTATCATAAATATGGCTTACTTTATTATTGCTTAGGTGGATATAATATATATCTTCATTGTTACTTTTACATTGGATTCAATTAAGTTTACTTTTTCATTTAGATAGATTTTTTTAATGATGTCTTGGGATATAATATATCATTATTGTATGATGGTGTAGGATATTAGTTCCTCTCATTTTAGGTTCAAATTGATGCATTTACCCTTTTATCGTTCCCTTTTATCGGTTAATAATTTTTATGATATTTTTCACTATGAAATATAGTGAGCAGAATCTATACACAACAATTTGTGTTTTTTTCCTCGTTCAATCAGTTTCCTCTTTATTAACTTTTAGAGAAGACATGGTAATAAAACACCACACCTGATACAACGAAGCACAGAACCCCCAATTGGTGCTCTCTAAAAACAGCCTATCAAACCAAATAAGGCTACCCAACTAACTTCCACTAGCTGCTACCCATCCCTCTACACAAGTTTTTGGCACACAGTCCCTCTACACCAGTCCAATGCTACTATAATCACTCAACAAAGAAAGGAAAGCTCCCACAACAAACTTTAACTCACGCAACCTTAGCTCGCAAACTATCCCAGCAGCTCGTGGTTGTTCCCCATGATGGCTTCTGCGACATCTCTCCTGCCAAATAAAAGAAGACACAAAACACCATATTAATCCAATCATACGCCCCCACACACTATTTCTAGCAGCTATAGACACTGTTGCCGCAACCCGCGAGTCCCAAGAGCCATTTCCAACCTGCAATCCTACTTTCATCAACAAGCACTGTGAAAAGCTGCATTCGAAGAACGGATGTTCTCTCGTCTCACTTCCTACACCACACAAGATACACATATCATCCTGCAATCGACCTCATTTCATAAGTTTTACCTTCGTAACCATTGCATCCAGCATTATAACCCAAGAGATAAAGCTCCATCGAGGTATATGATTCTTTCCCCAAAGAAGTTTGGACCAGTTAACTCTAGCAAGAACATGTCGCAGGGTTTTCCAGACCTCTCAAACTGCGTACAACACCATCTTCTTACCTTGCCAAGTCCCCACCCCAGCCTGCAATCCCATTAGAGGCTGGAATTGTGGGCGGAGCTTCAAAATTCTACTCCAAGCCCAAGAACTTGATGCAATAATCGTCATACTCCGAAGGTCTATCCCCCATGCACCTATAGGCAAGCATTTAAGACACCCATAGGGCTCCTAAGCGCATCATGAGGAGCCAGAGCATCCTGCCAGTGCATGCTCTGTTCCATGTAAACAAGTCATGTATGCCCAGGCCCCCTCTCCTTCTTGGGTCTAGAAATTCTCTCACATGCCACCTTTGCCCTTCCATGCCATAAGAAGTCCGAACATATCTTCTGCAGCTTTCGAAGAAACGTTTTAGGGAATAGGAACAGCTGAAGCCAATATTGAATCACCCCCATTAAGACTGAGGAGACTAATTGTATTCTCCCAGCATAAGTAAGCTTTTTTGCACGCCATGATCTGATTTTCTTTGTTAACTTTCCAAGCAACACCTCACAATCTGAATCCTTCAACTTTCCAGAGATCAAAGGGAGCCCTAGATACCTAACAGGCAAAGAACCCTCCTTAAATCCAGAAATAGCTAGAGCAGCTGCCTTATATTTTACATATTCACCACCAAAATACACCTCACACTTCTCCGGGTTGCATTTCAGCCCAGAAATTCGTAGAACTCATTCAATGAGTAAATCATCTGCAAAGTACAGATGATTTAGAGTAATCTTCTTACATAATGGGTGACAAGGCAAATGATTTTGCATTGCTGCTTTATTCAGTAACCCAGATAAACCCTCCATAGCTATACAAAACAAATATGGCGACAAGGGGTCACCTTGCCGAACTTATTTTCGCGCTTTAGAGAAACCACATAACCCACCATTCAAAGTGATACTAAAGTGAGCAGTAGAGAGATAGATTCTAATCCATTTGATGTACAAGTCTGGGAACCCCATAATACCCATAACCTTAAACAAATAGTCCCAACGCACTGAATCAAACGCTTTCATTAAGTCTACCTTTACTGCACATCTAGTAGAAAGCTTCTTATTACCATAACCATTGACCAATTCTTGTGCAAGTAATATGTTACCCATAATGCGCATACCCTTGATAAAAGCCGTCTGATTCAAGCTAATGATGTGAGGCATCACTAACTTCAATCTATTAGCTAAATTTTTTGAGACACACTTGTATAACACATTCACACAAGATATATGATGAAAGTCATTTAATCTCACAACATTAGGTACTTTAGGGCACAGAGAAACTGTTGTTGCATTAATTCCATTAAGTAATCTACCCTATGAGAAAAAAATCCAAGATACATGCAGTGACGTCCTCTCCAATTAAGTGCCATGTATGCTTAAAGAATCCCGCTGAAAAGCCATCTAACCCGGGAGCTTTCTGGTCATTTAGGCCAAAAATTACTGCCCGGATTTCATTAGTAGATACTAGCATACATAATAGATCAACAACCTCTTTAGGGACCTTTTTCTGAATTAGTAAACCAAGAAGGTCAGCATCAGTCTGTATCTTAGGATTAACCACTCCAAACAACCCTTATAGTAATTCACAACCTCCTCAACAATTAAATCAATATCAGTGAGCTCCTCCCCTGTTTCATTTATCAATCTCCGGATAGCTTTCTTAGCAGTTCTTATTTTCACTACCTGATGGAAGAACCCTGTACCTTTATCACCTTTTCCCAACCAATTTACTCTCGACTTTTGCCAGTAAAAACTCTCCTCTTGCCTTTTCAAATCATCATATTGTTTCTGGACTTCAGCTTTTTCTTGTAGTATGAACTCAGTAGGATGATTTAGGATTTCATCTTGGAGTGTCATTAACTGTTACTCCACCACCCTAACTTGTTCACTAATATCATTAAAGACTTCAAGATTAAGTTTCTTCAAAGCTTTCTTCACAGACTTGATCTTATAATGAATAACATACCAAGGACTCCCAGTTACCTCAATCTTCCAAGTCTGCTCCACTATACTCATAAACTCTGGATGAGACTCCCAAAACTGAAAGTATTTAAAAGCCTAGGCATAGACTTGATGTCCAAAATAGTAGAGACCAAGATGCCACAATGATCAGTAAATTGAGCCAGTACTACCTCCATTGAACAATCCTAGAAAGCCTCTATCCATTCTAAATTCACTACAGCCCTATCCAACCTTCTAGCAAGAGGATTACCAGACTGATTGTTTGTCCAGGTAAACCAAGGCCTTGTAGTTCTATAATCCAGCAATTCCATGTCATGCAACCAACCCTCAAAATCATTCACACCGGAGTTCTTCACAGTTAGGTTAGAAGTTTCTAAGGGATGGATTACTGCATTAAAATCCCCACCAACAACCCAGGGTCTACCTTGTACACAAAACTTACTCATCTCTCTATAGGTAGAGCATCTTTCAGCTTCATCATTTGAGCCATAAACTGTTGTAAGAAAGAATGGAACCTTATCATGTCCCTGAACCAGAGCATGAACAAAATTCTTACCCTTCCTCAATACACCAAGAGTGATATCAGAAGACCAGAACAACCAAATCCTTCCTAGATCAGAGTCAACATAGACCAACTCTCTTTCCCACCACCACATCAACCTTCAACTTACTCAGGACTCTCATAAAGTCCCTTCTCTTAGGGGGCCTGTTGAACCCCCTAACATTCCAGAATAGGATATTCATGGAGAAGAGGGCTTTCGCCCTTTCTTTCTTCCACCCCTAACAGGAGCTGCCTGCAGTCTGCCCTCTTCCATATCACCCAAATCACTCAGCAAATGAAAAGCTTAATTTGAAGTTTTCAAAACACTAGTGGGACTACCCGGAGGAGACCAGCAGCGTGGCCTCAACCAATTTATCACTTGCTGAAAGTCAGCATCTGATGACAAACCAGGCGAAGCAACATCAACAGCCACCTCTTGAAAATATTTTTTCATGTTAAGACCTACTGAGGAACATTTAGGAGATTCATAAGCCACCACATTTGTACCAATATTCACTATTGATGGAGTATAAGAACAACTAGCAATTGGCAGCACTATATCATTTCCCTGATCCTGCAATACAGCCTTGCCCTTATCAACCTGATCCACACTCTCAGGAACCACTCCAACCAACTCTTTTACCTCTTTATGCTTCCAGATCCTCTTCATGGGTTTGCCACCACAGTCACAAGGGCTGAATAGTTTACACCTTGAACAGACATCTGGTAAATGGTAGTGTTCTACCCCAACTCAAATTGGAGGCCCCTCATCTGGATACAACTTCACATCATCTGAAAAAATTCCTTCAGACTTCAGCTCAATCAATACCCGAGCAAACCCCATTCAAGCTCCTCTTCTAATAGTATGATCCACACCAAGCGACACCCCAATCCAACTCGCAATACGACTAAGACCCTGATAATCAATATATTCCAACGGAATATTCGTAAGTCTGAGCCAGATCGGTAGAGCCCCACGCCCCATGTCCTCCGCACTGATCATTGTCTGAGCCAGATCGGTAGAGCCCCACGCCCCATGTCCTCCGCACTGATCATTGGAGTCCATGGTCGCAAGTAAATATAGATTTTCATAATAAAACTATGGACCGCTCTTCAGGATCCAGTAATATGTAGATTGGGATGGTAACTGGATGAGGAGCAATTGATCGGAGAGCAGTGATACCCGAATCAGACCATCACGCCCCCAGATTCGATTCGCCCAGCGACGAACCACCAACAAATCTGGAGATTGGAGGAACTGACCGACGAGACAAAGTTTCCACTTCGCCGCTCCAGCATCTCGAACCTCCTTTGGCATCCGCAAACCCCCATTAATGACTTCAGGCTTAACATAGCAAAACCGATTTTCCTCCGCTATTCCAAACAATTGCGCCCATGGCTTAATCTGCTTTCCCTTAGTCGTCACAGGAGCGCTTCCACCATTACTCGTCATCACCCAGAAAGAAGAAGAAGTAGAAACACCGGCGCAGGTGCCGACGAGATCCGCCAGGACCAAAGCCCGAAACCTAGCGAACAATTTGCCTTCTGAGGATTTTCTCTCACTAGTTTCTCTCACTGGTTTCTTTCTTTTCCAATTTGTGTATTTTTCGCTTTCTCTTCTCTTGATTACATATTGTGTCCATATTTATTCTTATATTGATTATTGAATTACTACTTTTTTGTTCTGAAATTTATGAAACTAAGATGCATTTTTTGAGAAACATGAAACTAAAATGCATATTAATAAAGAATGTAAGGTGCCATCTTCCCTCTTATGGTTTAAGCACTACATATCATTGTTTACCTATCGTTAAATCAAAGTCTTTCTAACTTGAGTACGAGCTACAATGACTTTTATTATTGTCGATTTTCCCCAAAATATTAGGTATGTTGCTTTTAGTTTTCGCCTTCTTTACAGTTTGATTTAGCTTTTTATGTGTTTCTCTATTAGTTGAACTTGCCAGTTGGAGATCTGCATGCTTCGACTACATTGATGTCATAGCTAGTGACTTCTATATGAAATGCCACTCCAAACATGAGTGCGTGAGTTAGTTTGTTTATTATTAAGGACACTCTAAACATATACTTTGTTCCATTATATCATTGAATACACTAAAGTCGATGGAAAAGTCGAAACATTTTATAGTATACTGAAGATTGATTATGCATGTATGATGTAAAACAACTCTTACCACTGTTCTTCTTAGACGTTTTTATACCAATACGATTTCATTTGAAAATATGTATTTATGTTAGTCTAGTTGGACGTTGTTCGTCATTTTTTAAACTTCATTAATCAAATACATCAAATACTTTCCTAAATTCTTAATGGAAAAATTACCAAACTAAATAGTTACTTCAAACCCCAACGACATGAACCATAACAAAAATATATACCTACACTTATACATGACAGCAAGAGAATCAAATTCTCTCGGCCAAAAGACGGGGCCATAATCTAGTTGTTATATGAAAAGGATAATGCTTATCTCTAAATAATAATAATAATAATAATAATAATAATAATAATAATATCTCCATCGCTAGCGGAGCAAAAGGGAACTAATCCTGTTTTGGATTAGGATGAAGTCACAACGGCGACAGCAGGCAGTGGAAGGTTCTGGTCCACAGCCGGTGTTCTGATGTCTAACTGCAGAGATAATTGCCAGTCGTCGACTTGCACCGAAAAGGACGAACCAGTCGGCCGATGAAATCAGACGAAGTTTAAGGTCCTACAAAACAAACAAACGGAAGAGCGCCCTAGAGAAGAGAGATGTGGTCGTCAAAGAACTGGTTTGCGGTGAGGCAGCTGTGGGCCAGCCTAGATCAGAAGTCGGTCTTGGCGAGGCAGGCGCGAATTGTGCTCTAATTTATTGAATCGACGATGTGACCCTGCATCAAGGACGAGAACCCTTCGATCCGGTACTCGTCGTAGCCGCGGTCGGGGATGTGGTAGCCGTCGTCGGTCTTGATGACGACGATGGCGAAAACGAGGAGGGTGAGGAGGAGGGCGAGGAGGATTGAGCTATCAAACGACGTATTTTCAGTAAAAAAGGAAGCCACTGAAACCGGCCAAACCCCGGTTTTGGTTGACTACCGGCTAGCTCTATAATATGGCTGGCCGTTTACATGTTCGGTTCCGACCGGTTGAACCGGACGGCCGGATAAGGGTTTGACAACCTTGGTTCAATTTTTCTCCAATTGTGTTTGTTTCCTTTCCTTAATCAATGGTCAACGATAGTTTAACGACAGCTTATAGACTTTTTCTAGAAATATCACTAAATAAAAAAAAATCTAAAAATACCATTCATTTTTGAAAATTTTCAAAAATACCACCATTTTCTGAAAATTGTTTGGGGAGGACACGGTTTTTGCTGAAAGCCGCATGGGGCAGTCCAAATTGAGGAATTTTCGATTGCTGGCTTGGAAACCTGCATCATTTTCCCTTTGCTTGAATTGGTGTTTGGATCATTGATTTATTTTCATCGTGGAAGTATACTGCAATGGTGGAGACAGAGAGAGGTGGAGGTAGTTGTAGAAAGAGAGTTTGCAAGGGAGGAGATACGCAGTGAGGTTTTCGATGTAGAAGGCAACAACGGAAAACGGAAGCTTCTCGAATAAGTGTTCCAAGTATAGCCACACAACATATTGAAGATATCCAACCTGATCCTTCGCTTCTGTATAATTTGTGGAATTCAGAGACATTATAAACACTTGAGTGTTGATGAGTCGAGTTGAGTTGAGGTTCGACTCGTTTAATTTAGAGACACTATAAACCATTTGACTGTTAATGAGTCGAGTCGAGTCGAGTTTTGCCTTGTTCATGTTCTGCTCGTTTAATTCAGAGACACTATAAACCCTTTGACTGTTAATGAGCCGAGTCGAGTCGATCTTTGCCTTGTTCATGTTCGGCTCGTTTATAAACGAGCCAAGTCGAGTCGAACAAGAGCCAACTCGTTTATTAAATTTTGAAACATCATTAAGATCGAAAGTTCGGCTCGAACTCAACTCTAAGATAATTATTATACTATAAATACCCAAATATTTATATATCATATGTGATACATGTGATTACCTAATGTTATGTCATATATGAGACGTATTTACATATACTCAATGTATTAAACACCATATGAGGTGATATATACAATTCAATAATTATATGCATCATTAACAAACCAACTCATACAATATAGATTGATTTTTTTCATAAGTTGTAGTCGAGTTGGCTCTCTAGTCACAATGTTGGGACATCTCATAAGATCAAAACGAGACAGTTCATGAGTTGTATTTAACAAGCCATCTAATCGAGTTAGTTCACGAGCTTCACGAGCCAAACAAAGTAGAGCTCAAACTCTGCTCGTTTATTAACGAGCCAAGCTTTTTTTAATCGAACAAACTTTTATCGTATTCAAGATCGAGCCACTCACGAATAACTCGACTTATTACCTACCTTTGAGTATGGAGCTCAATTATGGGCCCATTCAGGCCCATTTAGTGTTTCCCGGCCCGGGTTATATTTACGAAGACCCTTCTCCTCTCATCTCGAGTCATCTCGGCCAATTTCCCGCAAATCTTCCAGTTAGTCAATTCCGCTTTCCCGCGGCGAACATTCAAGCAAAATTCAGGTACCACGGTTTCTAGGGTTTCTAAGTTCTGTCGATCTTCCGATCATAAATGTTAGATAGCTACAGAATCAGCGTTCCTGTTTCCCTTTCCTTCATCGGTAGGGTAGTTGACTATTCAATTCGATTCCAACCTGCGGAAAGCGTAATGGAACAACAATCTGGAGATTGTCCCGTGCGCTAGGTGCTCAATCTCTTCTAAAGCTGTTTTCTTTTCGGTATATGCAGCAGTCCGCTGATTTTCTTGAACCACAATCCACATGTTCAAAAACACATTTCAATCTGGATTCCTCTCCATTCTATACTGTCTCGGGTGAGTTGTGGGCTCTTTCTTTTTCTGTGGTAAATTATCCATCTTTTCCTTTTCTTTATGTGTTGATTATTTTCTTCTCTCTTCGTAGGAGCAAACCTCTGCAGATATGGGACAAAGAAGGTGAAAGCTTGATTGCCCCTTTCGTTTTATAGTTGGAGGCTTGCCCCTTTCCTTAGTTTGATGGATTTTGAAATGATAACCCAGCCTTGTTTTCTGAATCTGTTGCAGTTTCAAATGGGCATGTGAAACGGCCTCATGATGAAGACATACAGTCCAATGTACTGGAAATTGTTGGATCGAAAATCCAGTCCACTTACATTACATGCCCAGCTGACCCTAATGCCACACTCGGTATAAAACTGACTTTCCTGGTCATGCTCGTCAAGAACATGAAGAAGTACTTCACGTTTGAGATTCAAGTGCTTGATGATAAGAATGTCAGGAGACGTTTCCGTGCTTCTAACTTTCAAGTGTGTAAGTTTGCCCCATGTTTATTTATTTATTTATTGATGTGTTGGTTAGTTTCCTCTGGAACTCTCATTTTCTTGTCGGTGTTAGTGGAGTGTTACTAGTCTTGAGTTTCTTGTTTGAGAATGATCGGTCTGGTTTAGCCGTCATGAACGTGTTTCCAGTTGATCAGAGCTCTCCACTATAAATGATTGTTTCTCCTCCAAGTTTTTGCCTTACCTAAAATTTATGATTAATTTGTTTTAGCTGGTGAATTCCCCAATTGCAATGAGTTGAACGTTGAAAAAGATTGTGTGATATACACAAACTGATGGTTTCACAGAATGTTACCACTACAAATGTACCGATTTCAACTTCTTTCTTCAGGCTGTTACTCGGGTGAAGCCATATATTTGCACCATGCCGTTGAAGCTTGATGAAGGGTGGAATCATATACAGTTGAATCTGGCTGATTTTACTAAGAGGGCTTATGGGACCAACTACGTCGAGACTTTACGAGTTCAGGTGCATGCAAACTGTCGCTTAAGAAGGATATATTTCGCCGACCGGCTCTACTCAGAAGAGGAACTCCCACCTGAATTTAAACTCTACCTTCCAATGCAGCAGGTATAACCGATTTATTTTCGTCTGGGAAATCGGTTGTGCCCTCCCTAATTAATCACGAGTTCTCATTCTGCAATTGCTGGTTCAAATTGCAGAAAGCATGAGGATATTTTTGGGTCTCTGCTGCCGGATGTTATCAGTTCAACCATTGCACTGGGTTTCTGGCTTTCTCCTCCACGCTTTTTAAAGTGTCGCTGTTGGGTTTGCTATGGTACTTGGTAGATACAAGTATCACTTTTTTTTTTATGGGAATACAAGTATCACTTTTATTCTTCTTAAACTAGATGAATTTTGTGACTGTTGAATCAGGTCAAACAGTTTTGTGTCGAAACAGTTAAGACTCATAGGGATCGTTTGTTGGCCGTGTACTTTGGCACCTGATAACAAGAGTTAATTGGTTTCTCCAGCACTACATTGTTAATCTCGTCTCGTCTCATTTTGATATGAAATCAGGGAACATGCATCGCAAAATACATGGACCTATGTATTTCCTCATTGCCCTGGACTAAAATGCGATATGACTTATATATAGGTTTTCTGGTTTTGTATGAGCAACATCAACCGAGTTTGAAAAGATGAGATTGTTTAATCATGTTTGAAATGTTATAATTCAAATATATCATGGTTTGAAAAATTGTATTCTAAACATTACACGTATTTCATAATATTACCCACAAAGTACATTTTTTTTCTTACTACAACCCGTCGATTCCAATCTGCATAATGGAACGGTAAAGATTTCTGGTTATGTTATAACATATAAGGTGCTAACATAAAATGACATTACAGAATATTTGCTGTCATTATTATGTCATTACTGTTTGGGTCATGGTTGGAAGAGAATCAAGTGCCATCGTCACTGTTTTTGCCGACACATTCATGTCCGAGCTCTTACGCTTCTGGTATCACCACAATAGAGAGATAATTCAGCTCACAGCTTCTATATCTGCCTCAGCGTCGGTCTCCCCGTCACCCGTCCCTGTTTCTACTGCTTCGCCATCCTGTTCAAGTGGTCCATCGGTTTCGAGTTGCCCTGCTTCTTGACCCACATCAGTATCGGAGTTCTGCTTATGTTCCTCCTCCGGTGTTGGAGGACTACCACCATCTTGGGAAGTGTTTACAGTTGCTGCATCTGTCTCCATTGGCGCTGCCGAGGCTTCAACATCAACTGGCCTAGCACCTTCACCATCGTTCTCACTTGCAGCCTAATTAAATACATAGGCCAGACAGTGAGATAGGGTGGCTAACTAGTTTTGTTTTTTCAGTTAACCAGAGACCAAATCAGTTGCTATAACTAAAAACTAAAACTAACTGAAAATTCAAAGCATAAAAAGCAAGGATAAAATATAAATTTCCATCAAATTGACCCCACAAAAATCATGGAAACCAGTTTATGCCAGTCATTAAGTTCAGACTTCAGATGGATACCCATTAGATCAAAATGAAATATAAATACCTGAGCTTCTTCTGGTGGTTGTGGCCCACCCTTGGCTTCTTCCTTCTTGGCACGCTTAGATCTGTCACTCGGTTTAGCCTGGTACTTGGATCGGACATCGGGTGCCAGAATTTCTAGAGGAACTACTCCTTCAACACCAAGGTCAGTGAACTGCCAACAAGTTGCTTTCGTAGTAAGAAGGATAAACGAATTGGACCCCTGATTAATAAACTGACAAACATCACAGTCAAAACTTACTTTTGAAAAACCCTCGAGGTCCTGCCTTGCTGAGAACCGCAGACCTTTCCAGCAATATACCTGCATGGAAAATTGTTACTATATTTGTATTGACAAGCTCCGAGCTCTCCTGTCCAACTGTCATTAAGAAAAGAAAAACGATATGGCGAGCATATAACTACCCTGTTGTTCTTGTGGTGATATTCTGCTTCAATTCCAGCTGCCGGGTCCATCTGTTCAGAAAATGAAGAGAAGCACTGTTATCTTCCCACAAGGTGGGCATAAAACCAAAGCGGAAGATGTTATTTGAGTTTCAAAAAGCAGAAAAGCTTACATCTTCAGCCAAGGGTTTCCAATATTCCGTGATTGAAGGAGTCCGAACACGCTGAGGGTCAGTCAAAGCATTCTGTGGAGCATCAACCCAAGAGTTAAGTTTTTATGTAAGAACTAAGAAGTAATACTGAAGCAGAGATCCAAAACAGCACATTCGTGAGTTTTTACATACAGGATTTTGGTCTGCCCATTTCCACAATTGAGATAGTTCTTTGTTTCCCAACCTCCACCTCGGTCTACTGCAGGATTCAAAACAAACATGTACCACATACACGCAAGTGTGAAACAACCATCAGAAGCAACAAACTATTGGTAATGCTAAAGCAGGGATCAGTGTGTGGGGCATATTACCGTTTCCTATTTCCTTCCTGGACTGATTTCTTCTCTGCTGGTTGTTTTTCAAATGGAGGGCATCCGTCACGCTTCCACCAGACCTAACAGCACCAGCAGTGTGAATTATTAACTATCATATCCTCATTCTCACTAGATGATAAAAGAAAAGAAGGGAGGAGGGGGGGGGGGGGGGGGTGCAAAAGTAAGCCTATACCCAGTTTTTTTCACGTTCTATTATATGCTCAATCTTGCGAAGAAAATCTTTTCCTTTAGGAGGAGTCATCTCCAGTAATTTCTTCACACGCTCCTCGCAGGATTTTATCTCTTCTTTCTGCCATGTGCAAGAAAATTGAAGTGAGTTTATAGCAAGAATAATAGATGTTTGCAAGTTTCAAGGTACACAAAACATACAGGAAACGTCCAAACTAGAGTGAATAATAACAGATGTTTGCAAGTTTCATAGCCAAAGATCAGATGCAGATTCATTGACTTGTATACAGGTGGGTAGTGTCTACACATACTCTTTTGGGCATGCATGGCATGATAACTTGGATTCATCAAGGCATGTTATTTAAGGGATACAAATAAGCCAAAAGCTTACAAACTCGATAAGGAATAACACGAACCATAGTTTCAGAAGTGACATCCTTGTCAGTTTTACCAGGAGCCTACAAAGAAAATCGTAGTTCAATTTGATCAAATTACGAAGAAAGAAAATGTGCAATGTAGCAAAGCAAAATATTTGATAGCTCATTCTGAAACTTTCATCTATCATTACCTTAAGATAATCAAAAAGTATAAGGCACTGTACAAGAACATGGCGGCGGAAGCTCGGATCTTTTAACTGGAAAACACATAGATAGCTAGCTATATGTTATAACATATATATGCAATGTATGTTTGTATAACCAGTTACGTCAATACCAATTACCTCTAGTCCCATCAAGTTACTGCTAGTAAGATACTTTATGTTGAAAGATGCTGCCTCTTCCTCCAAATTATTTGCATCTCCTTCTTCCTCACTCAACGGTTGTGCTTCAAAGGTATCCAACACAACCTACAAATCAAAAGTCAATGGACTTGTATTGAAGCCAAAGCAGAAAGAGAGACCGCGAACCACAACTTCTAGTGAAGAATGTACCTTTAGACTAGATGTATATTTCTGCCACTTGGCTGGCGAAACAGTTAAGGAGGCAGGGTTGCAAAAGAATTCCTGGAACAACAGTTATGCAAGATATTTTAGCTTGGTTGAACAAAAAAAAAAGATATTTTAGCTTAAGAATAGAAAATCTCCACAGGTTGGGAACATTAACCAATTAAGCCATTAATAACTGCAATACATCTTGCGATTCCACATTCAGATAAACCGATGTCCTTTGCTCACCATCAAATGATTCCATTAAAATGTTTTGAAGTACCTGTAAACTCCACAATGTTTTGTAGTAGTTGAAGTCAATAGAAATGCCTACACAAAGAAGGAAGAGATAAGAAATACCGCGCTAAAAACACAAGCTATAAGATAGTGGAACCAAATAGCAATTTATTTGAAGCTAGATTGTACCTTCTGGTGGATCCTTTTCATACTTCGTCTCATTTGATGTGTTGAAAACTCCTTTAATGTTAACCGCTGTACACATGAAGTAAAGGACTGGATTAACAAATTCACTCTAGGCAATCCATGAATGGAGGAGATTGAGCATGGATAATAATATACCTGAACGCTCTGATAATGGGAAAAAGTGTGCGAGAAACATGAGAATTCGTCCACAGAAAACAACATCATTTGCCTGGAAAATCAAATCTCAAGAGATTATTACTATAAGTTCCAAATGGGCAACATTACTGCAACATGAAAGGCAACCATACCTATGCAAATTTCTTAAGAAGAATCAGAGAGAGAAAGAGAGCATGTAACAAGAATAAGAAAAGATTTCATCCAGATCTGCCCTTTGATTTTAAAAAAAAAATTAAAATAACCAAGAAAATATTCTACCATTTATGAATACTGAATCATGCTTAGAAGATCACAATAACTTATTATTTCTGAAACTGTAATATACTTTTCAGTCTTAGAACAATGATGTGATAGAGTCAATGGTGCAGTTCTCAGTAAATAAAGAGCAGCTTCTCAGAAAACCGATACGCATACAAGAAAGTTTCTTATGAAGATGTATCATGAAAAATTCAGCAATCAGTTAATGTACCTTTGAGAGGCGTCGAAGAAGTTGATTACAAGTCCTCAACATGACAAGTTTTCCACGAGCAAAAAGTTCTTGCTGAACATAAAGGGGAGACTTAATAAGCTCACACAATATAAACCAAGATAGTATCTGAAACATCATACAGCTCTTTAAATCACATACCTTCCCAAGTATGTCCTGTTTACCCTCTATGTAGCCAAATACGTCTTTGCAATTCCTCATGGTGGACATTTCAGTCAAGTCTTCCAACAGCTGAAATATCATTCCACCTTCAATATGTTCTCTCTGACAGAGATAAAGCACAACATCTGGCAGCACAAAAAAACTAGTCAGTGAGTTTTACGAAGGTTGGAACTCCTTGTTCCCTTGGTTTGTCTGAAAGTCATATGTCAATCAAGTGGAAGATTCTATATTTCAAGGAACTACCACTGCAACTCAGATACAGATTATGCATTGCTAATACATTACCTAAACCACTTATGCTGAAACCTATGTTTCGAAATTCCACAGAGTTGGTTGTTGTGCTACTGCCTATTTAAAACCACCTATGTCTCACAATCCCTTAGAGCTTATAGTTTTATGAACAGACCTAAGAGATGAGGGATTAGGCCCTGAGAACTTTCTTCGTTATCAATTGATTGCCCATACTGCATTATTGGCTCCCCTGACTGTGCTGCTGAAGACTGCCATTATCAAGGTTAAACATCTGAAGTCAACAACTGTAAAAGGCATTGATCGTAGATAACTCCCAAGCAACATCTATGTAAGAAGAAAAAAGGAAAAAAGTGAATACGCACCACAAGCTCTTGAAGTAATGTTCGGAGCATGTTTTCCAACAACTGATTCTCATCTTGCACTAATTTTGTTTGCCTCTGTAACCAAGTAACCAACCAAAACCGTTAGCCATGAGACACGCAGACCAGAAGCTTGGCAGAACTGAGAAGAACATACCTGAGGTTTGATAAACTCTTGAACAGTTTGAAGAGCGAAATTCTCAGGAGACCCAGGCTGAAGGATTGCTGTCTTGAACTCTTCCTGCAGAATTTGATCACCAAGTAAAGGGAGTCAAAAACATTAACCCGCTACAGATAGCGCAACCCTAAACCAATCCAGAATGCCGGAAGCAAGACTGTAAATTGAATAAACAATGTGGCACTCAAAGAGGTAGAGTTTCATACCATTTCGGAAAGCTCTCGATGGCCGGCGAGCGTCAGATAGGAAAGTAAATCCCAGGTAGCCTTTCGTGTCTTCTCTTTTTAGCTACAGAGAGGGCAGCTATCTCAAACTGATGAGTCGGCGAAGTTGGGAGAGGGGTAAGTCCGGCGACCGGCGGCGTGTAAGAAATAAGTAAACCAGCAAAAGTCAGATCTTGCGAGACATAATCGGCTTGGTGGATTTGGCCAAGGATTTTATGAATGATTTGGGTGAATGATGAATTTTGTTCAAAATTTATTATTTGTTTCAAGTATTTAGAAATAACAAATTTGTTGAATTACAGTTTAAATTCGTCGATTCTACGAATTTGAAAATTTTACCTCTAGGTGAGAATTGATCATGATTTTGAAGTTCGTCATTTTTTACCAACTTAATTCTTATATTTTATTTCTTTTCTTATATTATTGAGGGCAATAACAATGATAAAAAGGTAAATTTCACATCATACATGCAAATTTAATTAACAAAATTTATAATGAAATCCATAAAACAAAGAAAAGTGTTTTTCAAATCCATAATGAACCTAAAATTCTCAAATATTCATGGTTTTTCAAAATCTAACTCTTTTGCTTGTTGGATTTGAAAATGAGAGTTTTGAGTTTTAAAAACCTTTGGGGGTCGTTTGGATGAGAGATTTTAATAACGAGGGATTTAAGCCTAAATCTCTTATTTAAAATACCTGTAAATTTATATGTAGGATTTGTTTAAAATAACTTGTTTGGATCAAGAAGTGGAATTTTAACATCAAACTCTAAATTACATTATTATCCTTGTCTCCTTCCCCAGTCCCTTGTTCGTCTGTTCATTTTTTATTTTCATGCTCCACCCATCTATTATTGTGCATATCTCGATCTGCTTCAACCAAATCAAGTCTTATAAGTTGGGCATGTTCTTCTGTCTTGCTGGGTTTAAATCCAAAACCCATTCAACCATTATGAAATTGACCACCACAAGCATGCGCCGACACAATCAAAGGCGGATAGATCTTCAATCGAAAGGGAAGCCGATGAAGATTGAAACCACAAGCCAGTGCTGACACAATCAACCTGTAGGGACTCAAACACCGACGATATGGAGGGCTGAGAGGGGAGTCAAGCGGAGATTCGGCTTGTGAATCAGGGCTTTTTGGGGTCGATTTGAGATGGGCGAGGATGATTGGCGTTTGACTGTTTGTGCTTTCGATCTCCCGTCGTTCGGCCCGACCTTCCTCCGTGCTGAAGACGGGAAGAAGCAAAGGGCACAGAGAAGTCACGCGGAGGAGAACCAATTTCCTCGATCTAAAACCGAGCCTCCATATACAGAGAGAGACAAGTCAGATAGTGGCGAAGCTTTCTCTACTGGTCGGGACTGGATTTTGACGATTTGGAAGGGACAGAGTGACAAAGATGGACGAGAAGGCAAGATTTGGGTTAGGCAAGGGATAATTAGGGAAAAGAAATAAAAATAATGAGGGATTGTGAAATAGCTGATGGTGATCAGCTATTTCAAAAACCCACATTTGAAGGTTTTTAAAATCTCTAATGGTAAAAAACTCTCATCTTTCCAAACGCATGATTGTTTTAAAATCCTGCAAAATGAGGGAATGTTTTAAAATCACTCATAAATCTCTCATTACAATCTCTTATCCAAACGACCCCTTGAATTTATTATGGATTTGGAAGAGTACATTGTTTGTTTAATTTATTTTTATCATGGATTCATGATGGATTTGTATCACATTTTATCTTCCATTATCAAATCTCATATGAAATGTGGGATTTACAAATCTGTGGACCCCACAAATTGGTGTCACTTAGCAAATAATGAACTTGTGTCAATTCCATGATGTTTATCAAATCCATCACCAAATCCCACAAACAAACAATACCTAAGTTATACCAAAATCTTACTTTTTCAAATACATCAAGTAAACGACTTTTGTCCACATATGTGAAGCCCGGTAATTCCAAAGAATAAGAAGCCCATGTACTAGCCAACAAGTCCTTGGGCCAGGCCCAATGAGGACAGGCAACGTTTTAATATCTTGAAACTTGAATCTTCCAGTCTCTTGCTAGTTACCATAGTCGCTTCGCTCTGGCTCGGATCTCATCTGCGTTCCAGTTTTACACTCTCCTTCTACTTTCTCTCAGTTAGGGTTTAACAACAATCGCTTCGCTTCTCCAAGATCTTTCCTCACGCTGCTACTCCAATGGCGGCGCCAGCAGTCTCCCAACTGAGATCCTCGAAAACGGAGTCGTATGTCGACAACAAGAGGAAGGAAGACGTCCGCCAGGCTAATATCACGGCGGCCAGAGCAGTTGCCGATGCGGTGAGGACCAGCTTGGGCCCGAAAGGGATGGACAAAATGATTTCCACGGCTAGCGGCGAGGTGATTATCACCAACGATGGAGCTACGATTCTGAACCAGATGGGGGTTCTCCAGCCAGCTGCGAAGATGCTGGTCGAGCTCTCTAAGTCGCAGGACACCACCGCCGGTGATGGTACCACCACCGTCGTCGTCATTGCCGGTGCGCTTTTGAAGCAGTGCCTGTTGCTACTGTCTAGTGGAATCCATCCCACGGTAATCTCCGACTCTCTCCATAAAGCCTCTGTTAAAGCTGTCGATGTGCTAACTGCTATGGCAGTACCTGTTGAGTTGTCCGATCGTGAATCGCTTGTCAAATCTGCGAGCACTTCGTTGAACAGTAAAGTCGTCAGTCAGTACTCCACTCTTCTTGCTCCTTTAGCTGTTGATGCGGTGTTGTCAGTGGTTGATCCTGCCAAGCCTGATTTGGTAGACCTTAGGGACATTAAAATAGTGAAGAAGCTTGGGGGAACTGTGGATGATACCGAGATGGTTAAAGGTTTGGTATTTGATAAGAAGGTGAGCCATGCTTCTGGTGGACTCACACGGATGGAGAATGCGAAGATTGCTGTGATTCAGTTTCAAATATCACCTCCTAAAACTGATATAGAACAAAGCATTGTGGTGTCTGATTACACACAGATGGATAGGATTCTGAAGGAAGAGAGGAATTATATTTTGGGGATGATTAAGAAGATCAAGGCAACTGGTTGTAATGTGTTGTTGATTCAGAAGAGTATTCTTAGAGATGCAGTCACAGACTTGTCACTGCATTACTTGGCTAAAGCCAAGATCTTGGTTGTGAAGGATGTGGAAAGAGATGACATTGAGTTCATTACCAAGACCTTAAACTGCTTGCCAATTGCTAATATCGAGCATTTCAAAGAAGAGAAGATGGGTTATGCTGATCTTGTGGAGGAGGTTTCAGTCGGGGAAGGCAAGATTGTGAAGATCACTGGGATTAGAGATATGGGAAGGACTGCCACTGTTCTTGTTCGTGGGTCTAACCAGTTGGTTCTCGATGAAGCTGACCGGAGCTTGCACGACGCACTGTGTGTCATTAGATGCTTGGTCAACAAGCAATTCTTGATTGCAGGAGGTGGGGCTCCTGAGATTGAGCTGTCCAGGCAGCTCGGTGCATGGGCCAAAGTTCTGCATGGTATGGAAGGTTACTGTGTGAGGTCATTTGCAGAGGCACTTGAGGTCATCCCTTATACTCTGGCAGAGAATGCAGGGCTGAACCCTATTACCATTGTGACCGAGCTGAGAAATAGGCATGCCCAAGGAGAGATCAATGCTGGGATCAACGTGAGGAAAGGGCAAATTACAAACATCTTGGAGGAGAACGTTGTGCAGCCATTGCTGGTGAGCACTAGTGCCATAACTCTGGCAACAGAGTGCGTGAGAATGATTTTGAAGATTGATGACATTGTAACAGTCAGGTAGAGGTAGTTTGTTAAACAAGCAGAGAGTGGGTTTGAATGTGTGTCTGTTTCCTTTATCTATGCTTTCTGTCTTTCTTCTTACGAACAATTGTTGATGGTTGAGGATGTTGATCTATGTACTTTGTGTGGAGGGGACAAATTTTGGCTTGGGTTTCAGACGTTCTATGCTTTATTCTGGAGGAACTTTTTAATGTAGTTTTGCTGATATGCCCTTTCCCTTGTCATGTGTCTCTTGTTAATCTTTGTACTATTTGCATGCCTCCTGTAATAGTAGGACGTCATTTCATTCTGAGTTTCAGTAGTTTCCTTTTTATTGTGGCTTGAAAGAATCTTATATGCAAGAGTTGGGAGAAACCCGTAGAGGGGCTTTTGGGCATTTTGTGCCTCAATTGGCGCTTATGTACTTTGGTTCACAGAACGTGAATCTACAAGCTTAATCACTGTTTAATGGTAACGAACATAAAATCAAACTAAATCTCAATAGAAAGACGACAGCTATTTATCCACAGTAAATTCAAGTGGATAAGCGCTTTGGTGAAATCGTGTTGCTTTGACTAGGAATGATAATTTCAACTAATTCCATTTTACCCAATTTGTTTCACATGTTTTGGGTGGTTAATATCCGTCGTGGGCAGGACAGGTGGGGTATTGTCTTGAACAGACTATATTTGATTCGTCTCATCCTCAATCTGCCTTTTGCCTAAACTAATATGTAATTTTATTCAAGTTACTTAAAGTTTTATGTTTATTACTTCATATTTTAGCTTAATAATAAGGATAATGACTATTTATTAGTGAATTATTTTTTGAATTCTTTTTTATTAATCAAATCTATTGAAATACTAATAATTAACCAAATATTTATCAACATTACAAAATTTTAGCATTCTTCGGTTACCGTTAAAGGTATTATTGATGGAACTCCACATAAGCATTTATATTGGTGTCCACGTCAAACATTATTAAAATAATATAATTTTTACTTTATTTTAACTAATAACAAAAAATCAAAAACGAATCAAATCTTGGAGAGCAAAGAAGTTGACCTATGCTCGGAGACTGCAACTAATAAACTCAGTTTTATTAGGAGTTGTCCAGTATTGGATGCAACTCTTTGTGCTTCCTAAGAAGGCCCTGAAGAGGATACAACAGGTCTGTTCACATTTTCTATGGCATGGAACTGATGTTGGGAGAGCTAAGGTGGCATGGGATTTTGTGGCATTGCCAAAAAAGGAGGGTGGACTTGGGGTCAAAGATCTGGTGGCATGGAACCAGGCCTGCACAATTCGTATGCTCTGGTTGTTTCTAATGAAGGCTGGAGCATTATGGGTTGCTTGGATGTATGAGTATAAGTGCGGTCAAGGCGATCTTTGGTCTTTGAGGGTGCAGTACAGTAGTTCATGGACATGGAGGAGACTGCTCAAGCTGCGGGATATCATCTTGCCATGGATATCTCAGCAGGGAGGTGTTATTTTTTGGGATTCCCAAGAGATGTTGGTTTACTCAATTCGCAGAGTATGGGACACCTTAAGAAGAAAGGCACCAGTTGTCACCTGGTACAAGCTTATTTGGAGCAGCTGTTGTCCCCCAAGATATAGCCTAATCGCTTGGCTGTTAATGAGAAATGCAATTATTACCAGAGATAAACTGTTGAAATGGGGCAAAATTCGATATGCATCCTGTCCTCTTTGTCGTTTGGAAGTTGAGAGTCGGGATCATCTATTTCTCAGATGCTCTTTTTCCCTCAGACTTGCTACACAACTGCACTTCAGGTTTCTGAATTTCTAGAACTGGGATGCAATGGTGCAGGCCCTTCATGCAGAAATAGTCAGGAATGCGCATCAAGGGAAATGGCATGCTCTTGTGTGGTGCTTTACAGTGGAATTTGTTTGGAAAGAACGTTGCAAGGTAGTCCATGGAACTCCTAGGAGAGATCCTGCGGCAGTTGCTGATCATCTTCGGACGGATCTACAGTTTCTAACTTGTGGAAATAGAAGCTTCAGAGATGCACTTACCAGACTTCACTACTTATAGAATTTTTGTTTTGATGTTTCTGTAAGTAGTTTCTTATATAGAGAAGGTTGCAGGGATAGACTTGTGGGATCCTTTGTGCTCCCACTTTGTTGTATTGGTTCGTATTTGGAATAAAGCAACTGTTTAAAAAAAAAATCAAAAAGCAAAAATCTCATATTATCTGCTCCCTCTCTATATCCTCACTACGTCACACACACCCACTCCTCCGTCAACCTCCCCGTCGATCCCTTTCCAAACCCTTCGAATGACTCCACTAGTAGAATCCAAATGTTTTTTTTCCAAGTCGAGGTCGGGGTCTGAGAAGCAGAGTGATTGAGCGGTCGTGTCGTCGTCAATCCTTTTTTATCCA
Organism: Linum tenue; assembly: GCA_946122785.1. Classification (NCBI taxonomy): domain Eukaryota; kingdom Viridiplantae; phylum Streptophyta; class Magnoliopsida; order Malpighiales; family Linaceae; genus Linum; species Linum tenue. The sequence goes on from CAMGYJ010000009.1 coordinate 15,603,471, forward strand.
TTATTGATGAACATCGGAGAGCAAATGCCCCATCGACAACGACAATCTTCATGATGTCGAGTTGATTTCCAATTCTAAGTTGCCTCCGACGGAGATCTGGGTTCTCGATTGAACGAATTCTACCATCAATTCTGCCAGCCTCGAGAAATCCCCCTGCTAGTCGTCGAAGAAGACGAGGAAGGAGTAAGGACGAGAGGCTTTTGTGGAGGTTCGGAAACGAGAGATGGAATTGCGTCGAGGTGGATAACGCCAGATTTGGACTAGGGATACAAGGTCGGCAACGAGGTAGGATTTGGCGGTGGCGATTGTGAGGAGGTGAAAGAAGAATGAGCGGATGGGAGCTTCGGGAGATCGATCAAAAATAATAAAATGTTACCACGTCACAAAAAAATTGCCACCTCAGAGCTCAATATGCCATCTCGGCATCGACAAACGGAAATTCGGACAGAAACGTAACGGTTGGCTAATATTTTGTATTTCAAAAGGTTTGGCTAAAAAAATAATCTGAAAAAGCTTTGGCTAATAATAGTCATTACCCTAATAATAATGTAGTAAATTGGCGAGAACCTCAATTTTTCTTGAAGAATTTAGCTACGTTTATCATTTATAGTTTGTTTCTTGATTTTTTTAACGTATAGCATATCGATTGTCATAGTAAAGATGTGCAGATTAAGGATGATCAACATGTAACTCATGTTACAGTATTTTCACCCAAACCACTTTACATGTGCATTGAGTAAGAGCTCCATACTCGGCCTTAGATGAAGATCGAGAAACAGGTCCATGTTTCTTTGATTACCAAACAATCAGACTTTTCCAAGTGAAATGAAATATATAGTTTTGAACCTTCTTATGGATCTAACATATTTTCACCTGGTGCATTCTTCAAGTATTTAATGATCATGTAAGCCATGCGCCAACTGGATGTGTTATGATGTAGGTGCAACTTAATATTGACACAACTAATGAACTTCAAATGTGATCACAAGAAGTGTTACAGTCAAGTAATGCAAACATCCAATAATCCTAATGTATAAACCATGATGTTCAAGTAATGGACCGTCATATGTTGATAAGTAGTACGTTTTACTATCAATGAGAGTAACTACTGGTTTGGAATTTGCAAATCAAGTATCCGGTAGCAGATTAGTGCAATACTTTTTTATTGAAAATATGTAAACCCTCCCTTGATATGGAAATCTAAACCAAAAAAGAAATAGAGATTGCCCAGATCACAAATTTTAAATTTTGTACCCAGGAAAGCCTTCAAAATGTCATACCTTGCAATTGCATATCATTTTCGACAATGATGATATCATTCACATAAACCAATAGAACAAAACTACACTGGTTGCCATAATGAATAAAGAGTAAGTAATCACCATTGGATTGAACATATCCAAATATGATCAAGGTTGAAGTTAACTTGCAAAACCACTTGCGAGAAGATTGCTTGAAACTATACAAAACTTTATGAGATAACAAACATCTCTTGGATGAGAGATACCATGAGGTATATCCAGGTATACCTCTTCACCAAGATCACCATGCAAAAACGTATTAGTAACATCGACCTGGTACATTTCTCAATTCTTGGCCATTTATATGGCTAGTAAAGTATTGACCAAATTTAACATGACAACATGTGGGTAAGTATCTAAGAAATCAATGTCATAGATTTGAGTATACTCCTTAGCCATTGGTCTAGATTTATACCTTTCTAGTGATTCATTAGGGCGGGACTTAATGGTGAACACTCTTCTATTTCTTACCGTTCTTTTACCTTTAGGATAAGGTACCACATCCCAAGTTCTATTAGCCATAAGGGGTTGTATTTTCAAATTCATAGTCTTTCTCCACCTTTCATCTCTCACTATCTCCGCAAAAGAACATGGCACGCAAGTAGGATCCACAACAAATATATACTTCATGTATCCTGATGACAATTGGTCATAGAAAATCCATGCAACCAATGGATGTATGTTTTTCATTATTAGTATCAAAGTTCATAATATAATTATTATATTTGAAAGGTAGACTTACATGTCTTGGTTGTTTTTTAGTGCAAATTAAGGAGGAGAATGCTATGAAGAATTGGAGGAACATTTTGTGTTGTATGCAATGGAAGTACTTTTGTGTACAAGTGGCAAGCATAAGGCCAACCTCAGCTATCTTAGCTTTCTACAAGATGATATGGTTGATGACTTCATGAATTACAACCGGTGCAAGCACGTGATCAACCATTTTAAGCATATTATAGCAAAATTGATCTTACCATATTCGTGAGTAAAAATATCAAGGTTTTATGCATTTATTTTTTGTTGCTTTGTGTTATTTATCTAACATTTAAGAAATGTAGTTTGATTTTTGGTGTTTGTGATATGTTTTAAGATATTTGTGGGTTTTCTTTCTCTTTTTTTTAGTGTGCTTTATTTTAGGATTTTTGTGGTGTTCATTAAGAAGTTTCTAGTATGCATTAAGAGCTTTCACGTATGTTTGAGAAATTTTATGGCTTGTTTATAGCTTTTGAGTCGTGCTTTTGAATAGTTGCGATTTGTTTTAAGATATTTGTGGTTTGGTTTATGTTTATTGTTTGGGGTGCTTTAGGATATTTGTGATGTGCATTAGGAGGTTTTTGGTTGATTTCTCTTATTTCTGATGTTATTTATAAGGTTTATGGTATGCTTTTCTGGTGACTAATAACTTTGTATTTTTAGTTTGCATATATAGTAGATTTTGATCTTGACCGGATGAAATGCCTTGTTAGTTTTCTATACCCACATGCAAGCACAAGAAGTATATTGCAGCAAATTTCAGGTTTGAGTAACTGTTGGCAGAGGAACACATAACAATTGGCAATAGGGATACAGCAAATGTGACATAAGCATTTGGGCTAGGGGCTGCGAATAAAGGTGGAAAGAAAAGAAGAAGAAAGATTGATAAACTTGATATGGAGAGGGAAGTTGATGTTCCAAAATTGACTCTTATTCACATTAACTTAGATGGCATTAAATTAGTAGAAGAAGTGAGTGATTTGTACTATATTTATGGTATTGTTTCTAGTGTCTGCGTATATACTTTAGGAGAAATATAGTTTGTTATGGTGTTTGTGGGCCGCTCTAAGATATTTATATGTTTTATTTCCCTTGTTTGTAGTGTGTTGGAATAATTGCAGTGTGCATTAAGAGGTTTTTGGCATGTTGGATAATTTTTTTATAGTAAGAGATCATTGTTTATTTAAGCAGATCAACTATGCCGTTTTGGATTGTAGTCGTGATGGATTTGGATGATAGACACTTTTGTATAGTATATATTATATTTGCTAATGGATGTGTTGTCCATATGTGTGTTTTGGTATGCTATGTATGCGGATGTGCATCGATTTTTCAGTATGTTAATTGTAATGGTTTGATTTTTGTGCAGTGTGCATCCTGGTGTTTGTGATTTGCTTTGTGAAGTTTGTGGTCTTCTTTATGATCTTTCTAGTGTGCTTGTCTCCCTTATGTTTCTAGTATTTTTTGTAAGAGTTTATTCATTATTGTGTGCATCATGAGATTCGTGGTATGCATAAGGAGTTTTCTAGTATGATTCAACATATTGTGGTATGCTTTTATGATAAATTTGACGTGCTTCATGAGCTTTGTTGTTTGCTTTTCTAGGTGTATTTGTGGTGTTGCGTTGTATGATTTATTAATGGTGTGCTTCATGATATGTGTGGTCTGTGTTATGAGAAATGTGGTGTTGCTTATGATGTGGCGGATCCAGAAATTCTACGTAGGGGGTGTCCTTTATAAAAAATTAAGTTAAATGAAATATTAGAATTGAATTAAATAATTATTAAATTTGAAAATATCTAACTAATAAAAGTTACATTAAAAGTTCAGACGTGTTTCGTGAAATGGTAAAATGCATTCGGTGTTTATACTGCTCAACAAATATCTCTCGACATATCCTACTAGACAAGAGTATCCCGTAATTGAGTTTAATCGTTAGGTTTTGAAAATAATTTGAGATAAGAACAACATTTCACTATTATATTTGTATCTAAAACACAATAACAAATGAGTTGTAGCGTAATTGAAAATATATTAACTAATAGTGTCAGTGTCTCAAGTTTAAATCACATAAATTACTACTTAAATATTATTTATACCAATACAAAACTATTCCCAAATTTTAAAGGTGTCCCACTACCACTTAAATATTTTTTTCTCATACGCAAACTACTATCGTAGGTTGAATAATCGTGTTTCCAAATTTTAGGGGTATCCCGGGACACCTCTAAACATGCATGTATCTGCCACTGTGCTTATGACTATGAGATAAGTGGTTTGCTTCATGAGTTTTGTTGTAAGATCTAGTGTTTCTAGCCTACTTTGGGTTTTTTTATGGTTGGTATGCTTCGGATTTTTTGGTTTACCTTACGAGATTGATTATTCATAAAAAAACCCTAAAATTGAACCTTCACATTCTTTAACGGTGTTTTTGGATATACAAGTGTATTTAACCAAAAATATATTGGAAAATGGATAGATTTGGCAAAGAACAACTTTAAAACATGGATATAAGTGGTATTCCGGAAAATTTGGATATTATTGGCACAACCGTGAAAGTTTTGGATATACAAGTGTATTAAACCAAAAATAAAACACTTCTAATAAAAATCAAGCCAAACATAGGCAATATTATGGACAACACCCCTAATATCCCAATAAGAGAGAACTAGATAAACTAGAATTCATAAAATGGGGAGACAGTGACACTTCCATCAGTTCCATGGTCGATAATGATCTTCTCGATATCCATGGGTTTCTTACAAACAAAAACGAAGCTTAGTGGCTAGATTGAGAATGAATGGAGAGTTGGAGGGCTGCGATGCAATTTACACTTTTGCTATCCAAATTCTGTAATTCAACGCAAAACGACATGTGCGCCGTGCATGCATCAAACAAAACGAAAGCCTCCGTCTGAACGAACGCCGTCAACGTTTCCCCCCGTTATCCGCGTGATAACGGCGAATCTCACCTCGAAGCGAATCTCGTAACGGTGGGAAAGTTTTGGCGGCAAAACAACCTACTTTGTGCAGCGTGGCGGCCTATTATTGGATGTCCATGTATGTATGGCGGCATGTCATGTATGTAGAACCATAGGTCATGTTGCATTTTCCCGCGCTTGTTAGTAAGAAGGAGGATAGAGAGATGAACTTGGCTTCTCTTTTTTCTTCCCTCAAAAGACGCTTCCGTTGTTAGAGATAGATAGAGATTAGAGACAGAGAGTCAGCGAGAGGAAAAGGGAATAAATTTTGGAAGCTTAAAAGGCGCTTCTTTGCCGGATTTCTTGATTCGCCGCCGGAGGGCTGTCGTTGTTTCTGGGCGATTGCGGAGCTAGGGTTTTGTGGTGGATGGATCTGGAAATCAGCTGAGATTTTGAAGACGTTCTTGATTCGGGAGTACTGCAGCCGACAGACAATCTGTGAGTTCCTAGTTTAACCTGTTGCTGTTTGTAGGTTTGAATTCTGTTCGCCAATTTGTGCGTTTGCCATGAATGAGTTGGTCTCCCGGAATTGCTTTAGACTGAAATGCGGCGTCTTTTTTGAAGTAGTGTTCAAGGTATGAGTTTGCTATTTAGGTTAGAGATGTTTTTTCGGGTCTGAATTTGTTGACTAGGGTAGAGTGAAAGATTAGACCTTGTTAATTGCTGACTGTGCTGCAGCTGGATACTTTCTTCTTTTTCCTTTTATGGAATTGCAAAAACTTCTCATGCATTTGAAATCCTCTCTTCACATTTGAGTTTCTGGGGTTTTCCACTAGCTGGATATATTGTCCTTTCCTCGGTAGCCGGCATGTGCTGTGTGTTCTCTATAGTTGAGTTGCCTGCTCACAGCCCTCTCGGCTCTATGCCTTCTGAAGTTTTCCTTAATGTGTTGCACTGCTGTATTGAATTTCTAGTTTTTCCTCGGGACTGTTGTTCCATTGGTTCCAGTTTCGTGGGTGTATTTTGTTTGACTGCAACTTGCTTGTCTAAAGCCAATGATGGTTTCTCATAGGTTATCATTTCCACCAGCTTCAGATATGGAAGATATATCGTCTTCAACTGCAGTGTCCATTGATCTTCAGAGTGATGGAGGGCAAAATGATGCCATCGAAGTACGGTTCATGGCGCTATGCAAGGTAAAAAGCTTGAACTGTTACCCTTTGACCTTGGTATTTAGGCTGTCCTCTATTTTCTCGCCTGTTCACTTTGTGACTGTTTTGGTTGTTTTAGGTTTGTTGTTTTCTGATTGAATTGATATTTTCATGTGGTGACAGAGTGCCTTATCTTTGGAGGAGAATGCTTATGCACAGGCCATTAAGATTTTCAAAGAGACAAAGTATCTGACATCGTCAAACACTTCAGCAGTTGGGAGCGGAACGGTGAACTTCTTTGACCATGTGCTTTAAGTGATACATTGCTGTCCTATATCTTTGTAGATATAATTGAAAGTGCTAAATAACTCCTTCAATATTGCAGCCTGAAGAAATCGAAAGATTTTTGTCTGCATTTGTATTATACTCTGTCAAGAGGCTGTTGGAGTCTACTGGAGATAAGGAGCACCGCGAGCAGCTGTCCCATGACAATGGATTGACTTTGTGCCGGATATTGAGATCCGTGAAGCTGAAGTATGCTTTCATTTTGAGCTGGTAGAGTTTGGGCAGCTTTCACTTCTGTATTTACTTATGGCTCTTATCATCTTGCTTTATCGAGCAGCTTTTTGGACTTCTTCAAAGAGCTGCCTCAATTTGTCGTTAAAGCTGGCCCTGTGCTGTGTAATCTCTATGGTGCGGACTGGGAGAAGAGACTCGAGGTACTGATTCTGAAGATAAACATGGTTACATGTTAAAGGGATGGTACCTAGAGCATTCATTATTCTTGTATATGCTTAAAATTTTACGCAAGTTTGCTTTTTATACTTTCTTTTCAGGCAAAGGAGTCTCAAGCCAATTTTGTCAACTTGAGCACTTTAAGCAGGTAGGTCTTTGTCTTTCATTTGTTGCTTGGTGGTTCATATACTTTCAATATGCTTGGGGGAGTATGTAACGAAGCTAGAATACCATATCTTGTGCATAGCATAAACTTTTTTCACAAAGGCATATAGATTTTTCCTTGGGATCTGATTGTAAATGTATTTTAATGTGGGCTACTGCTGGTAATTTCTACAAAAAGGATTGTCTATGTGGTTGGTATTATCTTCTAGCCTACAGGTTTTCTTGGATTATTCAGATGATTAACAATGTGTTCTGTTTGATGTTAACAGGCACTACAAGCGTGCGTATCAGGAACTTTTTTGGGCAAATGATACAAGTGGTGGTGACAAGGAACCACCAGTTTCCAGTACCATGTCATTTTCCTCGGACTTTTATCGTTTTGGATGGTTGCTCTTTCTGTCCCTCCGAGTCCATGCATTGAGTCATGTTAAGGACCTAGTGACTTCCATAAATGGATTGATTTCTGTGCTGGTTGGTACCTTCACCTCTTTCTTCTGTGAATAATACTTGGATTGTATTTTGCCCATTTATGTGTCTAGCAAGTTTATTCATAATGTTTCTTCATAATCCTACTGAGTTGTATAAAATCAACCAGGCATCTGTGTAAGATTACCGTATTTATGATTTGTGGATATGTTTCTTACCTTTTTCATCTCCTTCATCAGGCTATTTTGATTATGCATCTCCCTGTTCAGTTCAGGAAATTGAGCTTGAAGGATGAAGGGTGGTTTGGTGATTATCTTGTCTTGTTTATTTTATTTTTTACCTCGATTTTCCCCTTATTTCTCTGGGACTTGCATGTTTTATTCTGAAAAATTGGTTTCTGATCTTGTCTATGTATATCAGCTAAGAGAGGCGAGAAGGGCGTTCATTTGCTTGCATCCCTCTGTCAGAAGTATGATACATCAGAGGATGTCCTCAAGCAAATGATGGAGAAGACCAATAGTTTAATAGCAGAGATCTTGAAGGTACAACCTCAGGTGGCCTCTGAGTGTGAAAGTGAAAGCTTGATAGACATTGATACAGGTACTTCGATGTTGTTTATTTGTAGCTTAGATTCTTAGCGTATAAGGAATACCAGTCTATTCTTACTATGATACTTATAAAGGCTGGTTTTCATCCATGCAGAGGGTTTGATATATTACAAAGGTTTGATGGAGGAATCTTGCCTGAAAACAAGTTTGAATACCTTGGAGAAGGATTACAATGAGGCACTCCATCAGAACGGTGATCTGGATGAGAGAATTTTCATCGACGAGGATGATAGCTTACTTGGTTCAGGAATTGCATCTGGGAGTACCAGCGATAATTTAACGGGAACTAAGGTGAGTTTTTGTTGTTGCAGAGTGCTCATTCCTTGAAACAAACGTGTACTAACTTAGTTTTTGAGTGCTTTGTCTTTTTGTACTGTGATCTTCACTAATTACTGCTCTTGAGTTTGTTTCCTGTAGAGAAAATTTGATCCAATATCTTCACCAGCAAGAATGATGACAAGCCCACTTTCTCCTTTCCGTTCTCCTCCACCTGGAAGTCTATCTGGTGCAGTCTCTAGGATGGCTCCGACACCTGTAACCGCAGCAATGACAACAGCAAAATGGCTCAGAACAGTAGTATCTCCATTGGTGCCTAATCCATCACCAAAACTGGGGCGCTTCCTTGCATCATGTGATAGGGATGTGACAAATGAGGTGGTTCGAAGAGCACTGATAATATTAGAAGCTATATTCCCGAGTAGTGCTCTGGGAGAGCGTTGTTTGACTGGAAATCTCCAGACTACTAACCTCATGGATAACATATGGGCAGAGCAAAGAAGATTAGAAGCTCTCAAACTATATTACAGGGTTTTGGAGGCAATGTGTACTGCAGAGGCCCAGATATTACATGTGGCTAATCTGACATCTTTGTTGACCAATGAAAGGTTCCATAGATGCATGCTTGCATGCTCTGCTGAACTAGTTTTGGCAACACATAAGACTGTTACGATGTTGTTTCCTGCTGTACTGGAGAGAACTGGCATTACAGCTTTTGATCTCAGCAAGGTGATAGAGGGTTTCGTCAGGCATGAAGATTCTCTTCCTAGAGAATTGAGGAGGCATTTAAATTCCTTGGAAGAACGACTTTTGGAGAGTATGGTCTGGGAAAAGGGTTCTTCATTGTACAATTCTCTCACAGTTGCAAGACCTGGACTTTCTGCTGAGATCAGTCGCCTTGGGCTACTGGCAGAGCCCATGCCATCTCTGGATGCAATTGCCATCCACATGAACCTTTCTTCAGCAGGCCTGCCCCCCATTCCTCCTTCACAGAAGCATGAGAGTTCTGCAGGCAAGTTTTTACTCTTGTTTTCTTAGCTTCCAAGCAACTCAAGGGTTTACTATATTCAAGTTAGGTGCATATAATCATGTAGTGGTTCAGCCTGACATCCATTTCACATTATTTCAGGTCAAAATGGAGATATTATGTCTCCAAAGAGACCTTGCACAGAGTACATGAGTGTTTTAGTAGAGCGGAATTCCTTTACATCACCAGTAAAAGATCGCTTACTCGCCCTCACTAATCTTAAGTCAAAGCTTCCACCGCCTGCACTGCAATCTGCATTTGCCAGGTGATTATTGTGAATTATATAGTAAACTACCCATATGGATTTATGTTACCGCTCTTCTTTTTATCTGAAAAATCTTTGGTTGATATTGTTCAAGTCCAACCCGTCCAAGTCCTGGAGGAGGAGGTGAAACATGCGCCGAAACAGGGATCGACATATTCTTTGGGAAGGTAATTGGGACATACCTTTCTCTATTCAGACTACTTAATAGATCCACCTAAAGCGATAATTGGCCTGTACTTCTTCCCGGTTTCTTTTTCTAGAAATAACTACCAGGTATTTCTTGTTATTTCCTGACTACGTTTTGTCCCCATGTTGGGATTGCCTTAGATAAATAAGCTGGCTGCTGTCAGAGTCAATGGCATGATTGAAAGGCTACAACAGTCACAACAGCACATAAGAGAGGATGTGTACAGTCTATTTCAGCAAGTACTCATCCAACGCACATCTCTCTTCTTTAATCGCCACATTGACCAAATCCTCCTTTGCTGTCTCTACGGAATTGCTAAGGTTTGGCGGCTGTTGCATTAGCTACTGAAAAGACAGTATCTTACTTCGTTTTTCCTCATATTTCGATCTCTGTTTGCAGATATCAAAAGTAGAGTTGACTTTTAGGGAAATCATTTACAACTATAGGAAGCAGCTGCAGTGTAAGCCACATGTATTTCGCAGTGTATATGTTGACAGGCCAACAACACGCCACAATGCAGTATGCTCCTAATACCCCTAGTTAGATTCTTTTATTTTACTTTAATCCACGTCTATAAGAACAATTCGAACGGTTCTATAACAGAGGACAGGGCAGGATCATGTAGATATAATTGCGTTTTACAATGAAATTTTCGTCCCTGCTGCGAAACCTCTGCTCGCAGAAATTAGTTCAGCTGGAACAAGTACAAAAGCTGATCAAGGCGTCGAGGTCAATAGTAAAAAAGATGGTAGGATTTTCGTAGAAGCTTCATTCACTGGTAAAAATTCTGTTTTGTTTGATGTTTCTTATTTCCTTGCTCTCTCTCTATTTTCTGGTGGGAAATCAGGTCAATGTCCAGCATCACCTAAAGTATCTCCATTTCCAAGCCTCCCTGATATGTCCCCAAAGAAAATATCAGCGGTTCATAATGTCTACGTCTCTCCACTGCGAACTTCCAAGGTACTAAAAAATCCATGATGCATCAGCACAAGTTCTACTGCATTGTACTATGAAAGTGAGGTTCCAAGACTTCCATTCGGTGCTTGAACCATGAATGCTTGCTGGTCGTAGGCTAGGTCTGATTTCATTGATAGCATGATTCGTATTCTGGATGGACTGCCTGAGACCGTATTATGAACTTTGTTTCTGCTTAGGTGGATGCTTTGGTATCACATGCTTCCAAAAGCTACTATGCTTGCGTTGGTGAAAGCACTCATGCTTATCAGAGCCCATCCAAAGACCTGGCTGCCATCAACAACCGATTGAATGGGTATACTCATTTGCAACTATCATGTTGCTTGCTTCCAGTCATACTTACAAAATCATATATATTCTCTTCACTATACTAATTCCAACTTGCTCTCAACCTTCGTTTTGGCTCATCCAGCAACCGGAAGGCAAAAATGTCACTTGCATTTGATGGCGCCGATGTTGGACTGGTGAGTGATTCCATAGTAGCTAACAGCCTCAACCTTCAAAATGGAAATCATACAACATCCGCAGGCGCTCCTTTGAAAACCGAGCAACCTGAATCTTAGACTCTGTTTGGTCTCCTGCACTTGGGGCTCTCTGCTGTAAATTCGCTAGTTTGCTCACCCAGGTGCTTCTGCTAGTTTTTGGTATACTTTAACTACGGCGACAGTAGTAAGGCCGGGGGAGATGAGGTATGAGCGGTTGAGTTTATTGTTGTAGAGTGGCCGCCACCATCTTCTCCAGTGTTTTCGTCTTCACTGTTAGGTAGAGATGAACGTATCGATTTAATAAAAACTATACGTTAAGCGCTCATAAGATCCTGCTGTTTGTAATTTATGTCTGGTGTTTACTTAAGCAGTGAGCTACTAACTTTGATATCTCAGCCTGAACCACTTTTCTGTTTCCATGTCTATGCAAGCACAAACCGATTAATGTAGGTAGGGGTGGGAAACGGTGTAGTCTGGACCAGTGTCTATGGTCTAGGCTCAGAGGCTGGAACATATATCATGGATCAAACCATATATTATATGGTCCAGATCAGATTACGCTTGTGCGGTCCGGTATGGTCTGAACCAAATAGACAATGTTAAAAAAAATCAGCTCTTATTCTACCCTCCAACCATTCGCCGGTATTTATAAAAATAAAAATTATAGTAACCAATATGCTAGTGAAACAAAATTTAGTGATCGTAATTAAATTGGAAGAAATATATGAGAGAAGTTGGATTTTTCAATTTTCAAACTCTCTCTCCAGTCTCCAAAGCTCTATCCAGTATCCATTAAAAAAACAAACATCAAATAGTTTTGTTTTCCTCTTCCTCTTTGTGCTATTGCTTCTCTCCCTCTTTCGGGTGATCCGGAAGGTTCTCGCGGTCGATCACCTTCGTGATGACGTCGAGGTCTTTTTGAACCACTAAGATGGTCGCTTATCTCTTAATAATTTTTCTTATCTCATCAAGGTGAATGAATTTTTTCCAGTGTTTATCTTTTATCGACACCATAGTCTAGACATTGTCGGTGAATATTATTTATGAATCTTTCTGGTTTTTGTGTGGTTCTTTGAAAATTAGATAACGCATAAGCAATCATTTGTGCAATATGTTGGCTCTCAACTGGATGAAGAATCAACTAACTTTGTCTTCAAATACAAAAATTGAGGTTTAATTTAGTGTTATTTTGGTCTGAATTAGTAGGTAGTGTGTCGCGGTCTGTTACGGTTTACTGCGGTAGACCGCGGTCCAAACTTCAGACCACAAGCTAAAAGAGGAGACCATAAACCAAGCCAAACCACAGTTTTAGTCTCACGATCCAGACCAAACCACACGATATGGTCTAAACCGTGGTCCTCCATACCATTTGGTCAAGATTCCCAACCCTAAATGTAGGAGTGATGGATGAGCCAATCCATTTTCCTCATAACCATTGAAAGGTTGCTTGAAATCTAACCAACAAAACCTCTCCTATAGTAGTCCTTTTAGCTTTCAGTTTAGTTGTTGTTTCTTCCTTTGTTAGTTTCGTTTGACTCAATAGTAGTTTAGATTTGAGTAGTGAAAGACTTAAAGGACATAATGGAATACAACCTTATGCCGCTATAATACATCGTTTAACTAGGATGCACTTGATTTGGTAAATTGTAGTAGTGAGTAGAAAGCATTAAATTTTATGAATTGATAGAATTTTTCATCAATTTTTTGGCTCATTTCTCTAGAGCTTTTCCCCCCGGTGCGATCATATCAACACCAATGCACCGGATCTCATTAGAACTCCGAAATTAAACGTGTTTGGGCGAGAGTAGTACTAAGATAGGTGTCTAGGGATTTTAGGTTATTACGAAATGCTTAGAATGACTTCTTTAGTGATGTTGTTTGTGTTTGTTGTACTTCTCCTTGTGTTTCTTTATCTGTTGTGTTCTTGTTTTTTTCTTGTTGTTACCACATCCTACACTTTAATGGTGGTTGTGTTTGTTTGTTTCTTTTGTGTTTGTGTTCATAGTTCTTGAAGATGAATCCCAATGGCAACTACACCATGTGAGGGTGGCAATCAAGAGTTTGCATTTCAAGAACAAGATACCTTCTATCATCACCAACCACGTTCAATGGAAATCTAAGCTCCTACCAAATTTCAAGATTGATATCCTTCACAATCCAAGAAAAAAGCCGAGTTAAAGCTCTTAACGGAGAGAATTGTAGTCGAGAGTGAGATGGCATATTACCTCCACAACCAGAGGCAAAGAGCCAATCGGAACATGCGGCAGAGAGCTTCGTTATCTATTGTGAGCCATTTTTTCTTCCAATTTGTTCTTTGTGCATTTATATCATCTATGAATAGTTGTATTCCTTTGATGCCTTTTGTGGCAGTTTGGCATGATTTTCAAACTTAGGCATAATGGAGGACAAATGTAGAATTGGGTCAAAATACACTCTACCACAAACCAAGTAAAGAAGATGGATTTCACATTTCCAAAATCCAGCATTGGCCCATGGCAGATCTAGACCGCCATGTGTTGAGGATATTAATTACTTAGTCAACAAGTAATTAATTCCTTGTCCTTCAAGTCCCTTGTTTCCTTGTTCATGTAAAAGAAGGAAACTTGGTGGTCGTTAGGGTTTTAACCATAGTCTATCTCTATATAAGACTTAGCTACGAACCTGTCGTAAGCAAGCCGTCACAATGTAGTCCCTAATAAAATATCAGTCGTGAGCTCGTTCCGAGCTCACCGTGGATTAGTCTCGATCAATCAATCGATCGAGGATACCACGTAAAATCTTGTGTTCTGTGTTCGTTTCATCTTCCGCATTATCAAATTCTTCATGGTATCAGAGCGAAACTCGATCCTTGCCTAGGGTTTTAAGCTTCCGCAGTCAACCGTTGTTGCCTCTCCGTGGCAGCATCGAGGTCATCGCTTGAAGGTCACAAGTTTTGTCACATGTCCACAGGAAACAAATCTCAAAAGTTATGAAGTTGGAGATAATCACAACCCAAGTATTGGTGTCACTTCAATTTTCAGTATTGGAGAAAAGACAGTTTTCGTCAAGAAATCAAGTCAAGGTGCGAGGCAGTCACGATCAAAGAAGCGATCGTCCCCTCCGCATTCAGAATTGGTCAAATTTGAGTCCTCACCATTCTAACTTTCAAGCTGGGTATTCACGTCGTTCATGCTCCAGCTTGAGGGGGAGAATATGGAATCATCACACGTAGGTCGACTAGTTCAGTAATCAAGTCGACCGCGTGTATCTATCAATCATGTTGCTCGGGGAACCACAGTCAGCCGTGCAAGTAGAAGTCTCCAAAGTTAGCAACGCAATCATCAGTCTTCAATCTCATCCAAGACGTCAAGGAATTCCGCCATACTGAGTTTATTGTCAAAGAACTGGGTCAAGTATGGAGTAGGATCAGTCTCATCCACGACGTCTAGGAGTTTCACCATGCTGAGTTCACTGTCAAAGGAACTGGGTCAAGCATGGAGTAGTTTCATCATTTGTCTACCCCTCCCGCAAGCGAACAAAGTCACAGCCAGTTGGATCGTCATTGCCAGCAAGAGGTTGTTTGAGTGTTGTTCAGTTTCAAGCTCGACATTCTTGTCATTCATGTCTTCGCTTGAGGGGGAGTGTTGAGGATATTAATTACTTAGTCAACAAGTAATTAATTCCTTGTCCTTCAAGTCCCTTGTTTCCTTGTTCATGTAAAAGAAGGAAACTTGGTGGTCGTTAGGGTTTTAACCATAGTCTATCTCTATATAAGACTTAGCTACGAACCTGTCGTAAGCAAGCCGTCACAATGTAGTCCCTAATAAAATATCAGTCGTGAGCTCGTTCCGAGCTCACCGTGGATTAGTCTCGATCAATCAATCGATCGAAGATACCACGTAAAATCTTGTGTTCTGTGTTCGTTTCATCTTCCGCATTATCAAATTCTACACCATGGCCCACTAAGATAAACAAATAACCATTTTTTATAGATGATACGAACCTCAAGCCCAGACCAACGCAAACCCCTTAGACAAAAAAAAAAAAAAAAAACGTTAGAGCCTATAAATACATCTCTTAGCAACCATATTCTAATATCTTTGTATCCTTGATTCGAGGATCAATTTTATACTCCCACAAACCTAGTTTTGCAACCTTAGAAGGAGATGACATCCCTAGACTACCACGGGGAGGAAGATAGGTTATAACTCTTATATGGTGATCTTGTATATGTATTACGCTCCTTGTGGCTAGTACACCATTGTTGTTAATGTTAGTGGAACTGACAGTGGTTCTAGTACTCCATATTATGATTTGGATATATTTCTATTCAGTTTTTCTTCTTAATATCCTTAGTATGGCCTCTTTATTTTTGGAACTTAACTCAAGAGAGAAATTTGTGGTTGTTTTCTAAATCTAATGTAAAGGAGAAAGGAAGACTCTAATGAGTTGCTCAATGGGGTGGAAAAGCAAGGAGAACTACTTGACGTCGTATAGATTAAACTTGCTCTCCTTGTTTGCATACAAGCAGAAGCATGGACAAGCAATGAAGAGGTTGCGAAGGAAGAAGAAAGCAAAGAAAAGGAGGAGTTTGAGGTTGTGGCAAAGGGGAAGAAGTTGTATATAAGGAAAGTGGAGTCCAAGAGAAGGTTGGGGTTGAGGTGTATGAAGATGTTATTAGGAAAAAGTCAAATCCAAGATTTGCACCTAATCTCGAGAAAATCCTTGAGTTAGACCCTTTTGCAGTGCTTCTTTGGCCAAAAAATATTGACCCCTCTGGGTGGATACAACATCGGCGGTCCCATACTTCTACACTTGGTTGATTGGGATTAAGAGAAGGAAGAGGTTGTCAAAATCGAGATTCTATGTAAAAGCGTTTTGGTGACATAGAAAAGTAAAACTGTAAGTTTTTAAGTTTTAAAGCGTAGATTTTGACTACACTTGTAACTAAAAGGTGCGATTTTACGTAGAAGCGTTTTGGTGACCAAAAAACGTAAACACGTAAGATTTTAAGTTTTAAAAAGCGATTTTGACTACATTGGAGGCTACTAAGATGAGGTCTCAGAGGTGGTGAAACCAATCCTTCCAATCATTTGAGTATTCAAGGCCAAGAGAATCGATGTTATAGACTATGGTTATGTTCGTAGAAGCCCACAATTAATTATATGCTATCATAACTTCCTTGTTCTTCATTGATTAGGTAATGGCATGAAGGGAAACACACATTAGCTACTTAAATCTCTATTGCAAAAGGCACATGCACGGGTAGAGAGAGGCCTTAAAGGAAGGGATATAGAGTGTTACAATAGACGAACCATTGATGCATGATATGAATGAGCCATATTATGGATGATAGTTTTTCAGTTCCTTTCCCTTCTAAAATAACTTATATTTACTTTTTTTGGGTAGAAAACTTATTTACTTTTATGCATCTATAAATAAAAAACCCCTAAACAACTTTACTCCTTTTGCTTTGTTCATTTGCTAAATGAAAAACCCTAAATGTCTTTATGATTCTCGTGTATGTCATGGATGATTGTTGAGAGTAGTTATGCATTAGAAAATCTTGAGGAATACAATCCTAGGGCCTCCTAGGACTTTATCATCCGATTTGACATGAATACTAAGATTGTGTAACTTTTCTAGTTGTTTATAGTTATTTTTAATTTATTTTTAATTTAAAAATTGTGAGTGGTTGACTTGAACTAATAAATTTTCATGTGGCAAGGTCCAATGGTTGATTTTTTTTCACATAAAAAAATCATCCATCTTACAAATAGGTTTGTAATGTCATCCATCGTTGTCATATCATGATCTTAACATTATCGTAAGACTGCTCAACACAATCACACAGTATCCTACAACGACATAACCAAAGTGATAATATTATGATACGACAGTGGTAAGATTACGTGAAATTTTTTTGTTTAAAAAAATTATCAAAATGAATGTCATTTTTAGTTTTACATTATGGTAAGACTTCACTATCGTACCACTATTATATATAGACATCATACCAGTGATATCACTATAATAAGACTTCATAATACCACCTCATCACTGTCATACCGTATGCACAATATCATTATATTAATGTAATACCATAATATTTTTTTTAATAGTGGTGAATCAATTTATTAAAACTTGTAAGTAGTTAAATTACAATCGGTGGCTTCTCTGAAAAGACAAATCCTCGGGTTTGAATTCTGATTATGAAGCTATTCTCTACAGGATTTTTCCAGAAATAGCACTGTTTTAAAAAATTTCCAAAAATAGCACCCAACCTGGAAAAATTCCAAAAATAGCACCTTTTCCCAAAAACTGCCACCCGAACTAGCGGTTTAGGCGAAAACTGCCACCCGGGGCGCGTTTTTTGATGAAAACCGCACGGGTAGGGGGCCGTTTTGCAAACCGCATGGGGGGCCGCGGCGGTTTGATTGCAAACTGCACCCCCACCATGAGGTTTTGGTCTCTTTGTTTTTTTTTTGAAAAATCCTTACCTAGGTGGAAATTTCAAACGAACGTATCTTTGTGTTCGGGTATCTGATCGTCGCGATTTTTTTTTATCCCGCGTAACTTTTCGAGATCTTGCAAGCCGCAAACCGGCGAAAGTGGTTTGGTCTCGCCTTCATCCCGAAAAAATATCGTTTGCTATCCCGAACGAGCTTTTTTCCGATTTCGTCAAACTTTGGACAACCATAACTTTGTGCTCCAAAATCCAAACATCATGAATTTTTTTTTCATTTCACATCTTCTTAAGGACTACAACTTTTAGGACTTTGCTACGGTGACATGCATGTCACGGTGACATGCACTTTTCGGTCGACCTCATATAGGATTAGGTTGACCTATTCTGTTGTTTCAGTGTAAAAATAGTTTCATGGTGCCTACTTTGGAAATTCATATCTTACAATTGGCTAGATGGAAATTGGAGGTCAATGGCTTGTTTTGAAGCTGTAGTGTCCCTCTACACATTAAAGTACTTGGGAGCTCAATAAGAAGTCCATAACACCATTTTTGAACATGATCAAAAGGCTATGCCAAAACTTGGAAACTGCCTGAAAATGCAAGTCTGGGAACGTGTTTGTGAAGCATACTTTGGAACTCAACTCGAGAAGCATGGATGCGAATCGAGTCCAGGGGCCTCTACCACGTTAAATTATGTATGTTTTTATACAAAGTCAAGACATTGGATGAAAGACTGGATATCAGTAAGGCTTCAAACAAAAGGGTCGAAGTTGCTACGAAGACTGTTTTTCTGGCAGTCAAGACATTGGATGAAAGACTGGATATCAGTAAGGCTTCAAACAAAAGGGTCGAAGTTGCTACGAAGACTGTTTTTCTGGCAGTCTGCCAGAAAAACAGTCTTCGTAGCAACTTCGATCCTTGGAAAAACAGTCTTATTTCCGAAAAAATCTCATTCTCTACTAGTGTAACATAAGAGCATCTCCATTGGAATTTCATTTAGAATTGCATTATGACATGACATTTATTTGCAATTGCATAATGCAATTGCATTGATGTAGATGACAATTGTATCTTTGCAAGCTTGCATATAATGCAATTATGAGATGCAAGCCAATGTCATTTATTATTATTATTATTATTAAATTATTCATTAATTTGTTGTTTGAGTGTTTATGTTTTATTAAACTAAATTAAAAAAATTAATTATAATTACAAAGCTATTACATTAATGTAGTACAATGAAAGTAATACGAGTTGGCTTGCAAAAATGGTATTGTATAAAAAAACACAAATACAATTGCAAATGAAATTACACCAGAAGATGTTCTAATAATGCAGTGATTGCTGCTTGCTTTCATGCTTTGGGTCAGCATCTCCATGTCACTGTCAACTTCTCCTCTCCACATGTATACGTGATAACTATAGAAACGTTTGTCACATTTGCCTTGTACACCCTGTCCTCTATCGATAGCCAACCAATCAGGATTTGGACATCCCTTCAAAATCATACAAAATTTCAAAACTTAAAAATTGACCCCTAATTTTGTTGTACCATTTTTTTTTATAGAAAATCCCCCCAGTGTATATCTATTGCTATGTAAGGGAGTGGCATAAATCTATAATTAATTTTTTTTAATAATACAAGATATTGTGATCAAACAAATTATGATATGGTATCAGAGCTGGTTTGGTCAAGTGTTCGTATTCGAATTTTCACGACCCCCACTATTAACAGTTGATTAAAAGCACAAGGTATGGTGGGCCTGTGCAAACTTCAAGCTCATGAGTTGGCTTTCGTTTGAGGAGGAGTGTAAGAGTGTGGTACGAGATCTATCATAACCTTCTCCCAACAACTCGAGTTATTGCGACCAATTGGTTTATGACAATCACAACCAGCTTGCCAAATGATCATGTATTTGAATCATGTGTGAACTTCAATCACGTGGATTAAATTTCGTTTTCTAACGATGTGTATGAAACATGTGTGAACTTCAATCCATGGGTTAAATTTCATTTGAGAGAGCGGTAATTAATTAGTATGTTACTGGATACCACACGAAATTTAAATACATGCATTTTAAATGAATGGGAAAAGCTAACCCCAAATGATCGTGCTATAGACAGTCAATTATTGATTAAGAAAATTGCATCATATATTGTGCTGATGTCGTATAGCCATAGCTTGGAGTTTTTTTACTGGAAACACGTACTTCCAGGGAGATTAATTCCCATCAATCTTTAGGCGGATCAGCCCCAGCCGTGACGTCTGACTGGAACGACTCCCAGGCAGACTGCAGCTTCTCCATCTCCTCCGCCAGTTTGGCCTTCCGCTCCTCCTCGTACGTCTCCCAAGCCGCCACCTGTCCTTTCAGCTTAACCTTATCGCCCTCATCGGCAGCCACCTGACCCTTCAGCGTCTGAATCTCCACGTCACGCGACTGGATCTCCTGCTCATTTGCCTTCATCTTATCCTCGTACGACTCCCAAGCAGCGTACTCGAAGTACGTCCTGTAGGCTCGGTCCTGAGAGTAGAGGCATGCCAGCTGGTCCAGGGCCGGGTCGTCTTGGGAGTTGGTGGTGATGTAGATAGGGGTTTGGTTGGCGGCGTAACGGAACCAGATGGTGTTGGGCATGTCGGAAGGCGTGAAGGGTTCGAAGCGGGTGGAGACGCCGACCAGGGACATGTCGTCGTTGGGGGAGTCGGCGGAGAAGGACAGGAAGTTGATGCCGTGCAGTTTCACCGGGATCAGGTATTTGTTGTTGTAGGCGGAGCGGAGGTAGATGTAGGCGCCGTAAGTCCCCGGGGAAGGGACGATCTCCACCTTGGCGAACGGGCTGACCGGATCGACGTCCTTTTTCGTGCCGGAAAACTTGTAGAACTCGCCGAATTCCTCCTCGTTCCACATGTAGTGTAGATACTTCCCGTCGGTCTTTGATCGGAGCGCCACGTACTGCGGCAATTCCGTCCCCATTGTTTATTTTCAACTACTACTCTGACTCTCTCTCTCTCTCTCTGGCGCGTTCTTTCCTTCTTATCTTCCCCTCCTCTCTTTGTTGCTTGGTAGGTCTGTCTACGTGGAATTCCCATTGTTTTTATAGATGTTTGGGCAGCTTTATTCAAATATATGGTTGTAGTATAATACAATATTAATACAGATTTTATACGTCATTTCTGCATAAATGGACGGCTATAGAAATTTATTGAAAATAAACATAAATATTATAAAATTACACACTATTTACAAGTATATCAAATATACAGGGAAAAATGAGATGGCTTCACAATAAAGGGATCAAGAGTTTTAAATATATTTAGTACATATACAAGTATTAAACAAATATTTTACTAACTATACTTTTAAGATCAAACCAACAAGGTTATACCAATAATTCTTTTTAGAGAAACAAAAACCAGCTGCTAATTGGGCGTCCACATGTGATACTTATATATATTTATTAGGTTCTTCTACCCGCACTCTGCTTCGGGATTGATGAATAAATTAGGTTCATTAGTTATGGTTTTCAGTTCTTTTCAATCAAATAACTAAATCGAAGCATTCATTTTACAATTACACGTGGCAAAGGGTAGGGAGAAGCCCTCATGGCTTCGTGATGGCTAAACCGCCAATGATCCATAGGGTGCAGAGGAGGCCAGAGGAGACGGATCGCTCCGTCCAGATACCTAGGGAGCCCAAGGATAGGGAGGGAAGACTATTTTCCCCTGCTCGCCAGGTGAGAAGGAGGGGTGGTAGCTCAGCGGATTTAATTTGGAAGGTCAAGGTGCGACTGGGTGGAGACCTACTACTACGGGAGGACCACCAAAGGGAAGCCGGATGGACTCTGGGTGTGAGTCTGGTAGCTTGGGCAAAAAGGAAAGAAGTGGGCGCATACCCACACAGAGGAAGGATATGACCCAGAACCCGATGCATGAGCTAAGAAAAGAGAAAGGTTCAATAGAGAGAGCACAGAGTGAACAACACTGGGAACCGGAGATGGAACAGTCTGGTGCTCTATATGATGAGGCTGGTGATGACCTCTTATCGTCTCCCTCTCCGCATACCTTTCCATCGCCCAAGGTGCAGGTGAACATAAGGATGCAGGGTGAGGAGGAGTACGAGAAGGAGGGGTCGGATGGTGATGACTCCAGCCCGGACCCGGAGGCTGATGGCCAACAGTTTGAGTTGAAGAGCCGGGCAGATATGGAGAGGGGACCTGGGCCCATCTTACTAGGGAAGGGCCATGTGAGGCGTGCTGTCGAAGCCTTCGAATTTAAGGCGGCTGGTAAGCTCACAAAATCTGCTGAGACTGGCCGTATGGATGCTGAGGAAATGAGAGAGGGGACTTTGATGGAGAGTCTATCTCTAAATGAGTATGGCTCTAATGATGGTCAGCTGATGATGGGATCTAGAAAGCAAGGCTTTCAGGAAACAGGAGGGGAGTTGGAGGAGGATCCGTCTCCCAAACGACAATTTACAGAAGTGGAGGAAGAGACTGAAGAGGTGGAGGTAGCCAGCCATAAATGACCCCAGCTGGATAAATGAGGATGTTGACCTGGAATGTGAGAGGGATTGGGCCAACCCTCACATTCTGTACTGCGTTAGGTTTACTGCATTCCAATAAGCCTGATCTTGTCTTCTTGTCTGAAACAAGATCGATTCGTCGAGTAGTTTCCCGTAGGATGCGCGGGTTAGGTTTCAATTTGTCCAATTGTTTTTTTGTTGATGCGGTTAATGCGTCGGGTGGTCTAGTTGTTGGTTGGTCCCCCGGAGTTGATGCTCTGGTGTTGAGTCATTCAAATTATCATTTGTCAGTTCGTATTAATGAGAATAATTTTTCGTATGTGGTTGTGGGTGTGTATATTAGTTGCAATGATACTATCCGTGAAATGCAATTGAACCAACTCCAAATCATGTGTGAAGAAATCCAGCTACCTTATGTAGTGATTGATGATTTCAATTCCATTCTATCGAGAAATGAGAATGATGATGGGAACCCTTGAAACGAAGCCAGCTCCGCTGCCCTTAGAAACTTTGTGACTGACCTGGGGCTTCATGATGTGGGGTTCCAGGGGGATCAGTTCACATGGTCCAATAGGCGGATGGGGCATGCCTGTATTCGGGAAAGGCTTGATCAGGCGTTATGTTCCCAGCCTTGGTTGGAGCGTTTTTCGGAGACTTTGGTGAAACATCACACAGATCAAGGGTCTGATCATAGAGCTTTGCTCTTATCGGATAAAACCTTTCACGAGATAGAGTCGACCCCTGTTCCGCTTTGATGCTCGTTGGGCGGATAATCCAGAAGTTCGGGCTATGGCTGTGTATGTGTGGAATGAGCATATCCACGGGTCCCCCATGTTTAGACTATGGGAGCGATTAAAATGTTTACGACATCTTCTTTATGGTTGGAGTATGGCTTGCACGACTAACTCCCTCCGTAATATCAAAACGCTTCAAACAGAGATTGAGCAGGTAAATGTCTCAAATCATATTGATTGGAATATGGTGAGGGACCTTGAAACTGAGCTTAGTCGCCAATGGGAGGCGGAGGAGATTTATTGGCACCAGAAATCAAGAGTCTGATGGCTAAAAAAAGGGGATAGTAATACTTCTCACTTCCATACTGTCACACGGACGAGGGGAAAAAAGAACTTTGTGGCAGGGCTGCGTAATGGGGCGGATGAATGGGTAACGGATGAGAAAGGGAAGTCAGATATAGCAGTTGATTTCTTCAAGCTTCTCTTTACATCTGAAAATCAGATTGAGAATATGGAGGCTCGGGTGGCGGATCTTCCGATTGCACAGACAGTTACCGAGGAGATGAACTTAGTACTGACTGCTGATGTGTTGGCATCGGAAATCCGTCAAACAGTATTCTCTGTAACATCCCTGCCCTCGTACTAGTATTACGTTATAATTACGTGGTTGTGATTGGGTTACAAAAATTAGTCTTTTGAACCAAAAAGAAAGTGAATAGTGGAAGTGCTAGACTTAATTGCAAGTGAAGGAAAGTTTGGGGCCAAATAGACAATTTGGAGGGATGGAGAATTCTAGATAAGGGAGATAAAATCTGCCCATCCTCTTATCTCTCATTTCCTTCTCATCCCTTCCCCTCACTCTCTCCCACGTCTCTCTCTTGCTCTCTTCCTTTCACCTGGTTTCACCACCTCAAAAACCACCACCCCCTTTCAGAAACAAAGAGTGAAAGCTAGAAAGAAAAGCATATCAAGGAGAGGAAGAGGAAGAAGAAGGAGGGAAAAGGGGTGCTGCCAATTTCCGTCCAGCAGCGAGACATCCTGTGAGAAGGACGATTCCGGACAATAAAACCGTTGGATCGTCCTGAGATTTGTAGGTTGGGTTTCATACTTCTTTTGCTACGATTTGACCGTTGGGATCATCGATATGATCTCTGGTTCATCGAGGAAAGTCGCTGGACAGAAGGGGTGCGATACTGTTTTTCTGTAGCAGGACAGCAGATTAAAGGTAAGATCCTGTGCGAATCCGCCGTTGGATCGTTCTAGAAATTTGGTATGAGGTTAAGTATAGGTGGTTCTTCGAATGGACCGTTCAGAATGTAGTTTTGATGTCGGAGTGGTCAGGAACAATTGTTAGAAGAAGGAGAGTTGGTTTTAAAGTGAAAAGAAAGTTGTTGACAGTTTTGAAATGTCAAGTTAAAATGATTGCTGGGATCAAAAGGCTGATCCAAATGGTCTGAAATTTGGATATGTTGTAGCCCTATGAATATAGTTTCAGTAGCAACAAGAATAAACGGATTTGGTTAAGTATCAAGGGAGAAATGATCAAAATGAGGAAGCATGGTAAAGTGTACAATCGTATGACTTCCCTTGTGGTCTTATTGACATGCATGAATATAACCATGATTATGATGATTGTATACGTGTCTTGGTGCTTGAATAACCTGGAAATCTTGTACATAAAGGTAAGGATCAAGCCGGGGGCTCATCCAAAGGCAAGGGCATAGCCGAGTGAAGACAAAGCAGTGAGTAGATTCTAATCTTAGATCTACCTCAACATAATCACAGTATTCGGGTCATGAAGCGGCCCGAATACATATCGGGGTCATGAAGAGGCTCCGGTATAATATGAGAATTTATGGGAAATGATATGGCTATGTGATATGGCTTGTTTGTGTTTATTCATTATCTGCATTTGGTATGAAGTTGGAAATGCATGAATTGTGAATGAGATATGGAAAGACATTTTGTTGATTTATTGTGCGGATTATGAGCAAGTAGTCGAACTTGCGAACCCGTCTTGTCTGTTCAAATTTGGAGTGAGCCATTAGGCTTACTAATCCTGTTCTGCTTGAATAACTCGGAGTAAGCTCTTCAGCTTACATTCCATTCTGTTGTGACTGAGGGTACAAAAGCACTATGAATGCTTTTGAGCCTATAGTGTCTAAGTGAACTATTAATGAAAAGAGGTGAATACTTAAGAATAAATAAAAAGGTTTTATGATACCTCGGTACAGTAGTGTGTCCTGTTTGTATCGATGTGGTTAAACCCCACGATACTCCTGTTTGAGCGCTCGTGCTTCGCACCGTGCCGTTTGGGTGACGACCCACGGTACTCCTGTTCTGTTCAGTTAGCCGGGCTGGGGTAATCCCGTGGCGACTCCTGTTTTTGTATCGGTCCGGGTTGTGTCCCGCGATATTCCTGTTGGTGCGAGCACTCCTGTTTCGTGCCTTGAGCACTCCTGTTTCGTGCCTTGTGCACTCCTGTTCGTACCGGATGGGGTTTTGTCCCGCGGTACTCCAGTTATCTAATGGCTGTACATGGTTATCCTGCAGCCTTCCACTACTGTACTACCCGAGGAGTATATCATTTAGCAAGTTTGAAAGTGAAATTGTATAAGTAAAATGCCTCTATCTGTCATCTGTTTTATGTGTTTTTGACTATGAGATGTGAGCATGTGAACTTGATTGATCCTGTGGAATGAAAAGTAGAATAATCAGCTTAAGTCCTGTTATGTGCTAGGGTGTTTCTGCCCAATACTGTTTTTGTATTGATGTCGATCTGAGCTTAGAATTTATTCATTGAGCGACGACTCATCCTTCGTCACCATTTTTCCTCAGATCAAGATCAGAAATAAGGTCTGTACTGTAGTTATCGGGACTCAAGCGTGAAGGGAAGCCATGAGGTGGGCGGAGGACTCCGAACTCCTTAAATGTTTTATGTTGTGTGGATTTTGTAATAAAGCGGACTTCCCCGGTTTTCTGTTTTGACTCTGATGAAAATGTAAATTATGGTTTGAAGTTTGAGAAAAAAAAAATATATGTAGAGCTCGGGCCCGAGAATGTTTAAACTCGATGTATTTTACTGTTTCGTTTTGTAATATAAAGTAAGGGTTTCACATTTTTGGTATCAGAGCTGGGATATGATCCCGTGGATACCAAACGTTTTAAACGAGATTTTACTGGGAATACTTAAATGATTTCACGGGGAAGTGACTAATTACTGATTTTGACTCCGGATTTTGTTTTTGTGGAGTTCAGTCAAGGAGCAGATCCGCAACCTCACGGGAATCCTAATGCTGGAGGTTCTAATTTTAATGGAAATAATGCTGAGTCCCGCAATAGAGCCAATCCTTATGTCAAGGATTTTGAAAAGCTGAGGAATATGGGGGCTGAGTTCTTTAAAGGGGCTATTGACCCTAAAGATGCTCTGGATTGGATCAAGGAGATGGAACGAATCTTTAACCTCCTTGAGTGCCCTGATGAAGCAAGAGTGGAGTATATGTACTACCTGCTCAGGTCTGATGCTTATGACTGGTGGTTGACCGTACCCGGGGCTCAGGATCGTACAATTAAGTATACCTGGGCGGAATTTCTTGAGAAATTTCGTAAGCAATATGTGCCTGATCTGTATGTGGATAGGAAGAAGAAAGAGTTTCTGGACCTGAAACAACAAAGGGGGCAGACTGTTAAAGAGTATGATGCCATTTTCCATCGTTTGATGACCTTCGCGATGGAGTTGGTACCTACTGAACGAGCTAGATGCCACCGCTATGAGCAAGGCCTGAATCCCCCAGATCAAGATGATAGTAGCAAAATCAGAGACGACTGATCTTGCCACCTTGAGAGAGGCTGCCATGAGAGCAGAGGATTTGGTGAATGAATTGGGAGCACAGAGGGCTGAAGGAACGAAGAGAAAGTGGAAGAACGTGGGTTCCTCGAGTGCTGGGAACTCATTCGGGGGTAGACCTAATCAGAGTTCGATGGTTTCACGTCCAGTGGCCAGTTACCCCGGACAGGAGCGGAGAAGTGCAGGCCCAGCTCCTATTTGCCCACATTGTGGGAATCAGCATGTGGGTGTTTGTAGGAGGGTGACTGGTGGGTGTTTCCGATGTGGAGACACCAGCCACTTCCTCCGTGATTGTCCCCACATGTCAGAGTCCAGGCCTGCTGGATCCCAGACCACAATTCAAGGGTCCAGAAGGACTGGAGGTTCAGTGAGAGGATCAGGAAGAGGTGGTAATAATCGTGGCAAAAGTCATGGTGGACAGAGCAGTCGGGGTGAAGTGCAGCCACGAGCCTTTGCTATGACTAGGAGGGAGGCTGACATCTCTCCAGAGGTCGTTACTGGTACGGTTCTTATCTACGATCTTACCGCTTATGCGTTGATTGATCCTGGTGCCACTCATTCATTCATATCTTCTGCATTCTCACGTGGGTTGCCTGTGCACTATGAAATGTTGAACAAGAATGTAATAGTTCAAACCCCAGTAGGAGATACCGTAGTGATTGAATATGCCTATCCTGATGCCCCAATAAGTCTAGCTGGAACTATTCTGCCAGCTAACTTATTGAGGTTAGTGCTGACTGAATTTGATATAATTCTAGGAATGGATTGGTTAAGCCAACATAGAGCCGTAATGAACTGTTATACTAAGGAAGTAATTTTCGAAAGACCAGATGGTCAGAATGTGATTTTTCGAGGGACTAGACAGGTGGTGCCTAGTTGCCTAGTCTCGGCCACCAAGGTGGTGAGTTTGATGAAGGAAGGCTGTGAAGTGTATCTGGCTTATGTGACTGAGGGCAAACCGGAATTGAAACCTGAAAATGTTCCGGTTGTGAAGGAGTTCCTGGATGTGTTCCCTTCGGAACTGCCAGGATTACCTCCGGAAAGGGAAATAGATTTCACTATTGAACTGATACCGGGCACTGCTCCGATCTCTGTATCTCCGTACCGGATGTCTCCGTTTGAACTTAAAGAACTGAAGGAGCAACTTCAAGAGTTGCTAGATAAGGGGTTTATTAGACCTAGTGTCTCCCCTTGGGGCGCTCCGGTATTATTTGTGAAGAAGAAAGATGGAACTTTTCGTCTGTGTATTGACTATCGGAAGCTCAACAAGTTAACGGTTAAGAATAAATATCCATTACCTCGGATTGATGATTTATTTGACCAACTACAAGGATCGAGGGTCTTTTCCAAGATTGATCTCAGATCAGGTTATCATCAATTAAGGGTAGCGGATGAGTCCATACCGAAGACAGCCTTTCGTACTAGGTATGGGCATTACGAATTTCTCGTTATGCCTTTCGGGTTAACAAATGCTCCAGCTGTGTTCATGGCACTGATGAACCGAGTGTTTCAGGAATATCTAGATAAGTTTGTGATCGTCTTTATTGATGATATTCTAGTGTATTCTGGAAGTGAAGAAGAGCACATGGAGCATTTGAGAATCGTACTGCAGATTCTGAGGGAAAAGCAGTTGTATGCTAAGTTCAGCAAATGTGAATTTTGGATGGATCAAGTAGTATTTTTGGGCCATGTGGTGTCTGAGAGAGGTATAGAGGTGGATCCAAGGAAAGTAGAAGCAGTGATACAATGGGAGCCACCGAAAAATATACCTGAACTAAGAAGTTTCCTTGGCATGGCCGGATACTACAGAAGGTTCATTGAGGGGTTCTCTCTGATTGCTGCACCATTGACAAAGTTACTGAGGAAAGAGCAATCTTTTATATGGGATAATAAATGTCAATCCAGTTTCGAAGAGTTGAAGCGGAAGTTAACCACTGCACCGGTTCTTGCCCTTCCCTCAGGAACTGGAGGTTATGTGGTATACAGTGATGCTTCGGATCAAGGGTTAGGATGTGTTCTCATGCAACATGGTAAAGTAATTGCTTATGCTTCCAGGCAATTACGACCGTATGAGAAATCTTATCCGACTCATGATTTAGAACTGGCGGCTGTGGTATTCGCCTTAAAGATTTGGCGTCATTATTTGTACGGTGAGACTTTTCAGATCTTTACTGATCATAAGAGTCTCAAGTACTTGATGGAGAAAAAAGAGCTACATCTTAGGCAAAGGAGATGGTTAGAGTTGTTGAAAGATTACGACTGTACCATCGAATACCATCCAGGCAAAGCAAATGTTGTGGCAGATGCTTTGAGTCGAAAGACCACGCATCGTACTAAAAATGAGGAGACTGGTTTAATGGCAAATTTGATTGCTTTGAGAGCTATGAGTGTTGAATTGGAAATGAATTCCACAGGAGGGTTATTGGCCACGTTACAAGTGCGACCAATTCTGAGAGAAAGAATTATTAAAGTTCAGGATCAAGACCCTGAATTGAGGAAGATTATTGATAAGAGTCGTAAAGGGGAAGAGACTAAATTCACATTCCGAGATGGCGTTCTGACACTAAATGAAAGACTTTGTGTTCCAAGCGTGGATGAATTGCGAAGGGAGATTTTGGAAGAAGCTCATTCCTCTCCTTATGCAATGCATCCCGGAACGACAAAAATGTACCGTTCGTTGAGATCTCATTATTGGTGGCCAAGGATGAAGAAAGAAGTGGCTGAACATGTCTTGACGTGTCTGGTATGTCAGAAAGTGAAAGCTGAACATCAAGCCCCAGCGGGAAAATTGCAACCACTGTCCATTCCAGAATGGAAATGGGAAAAGATTTCCATGGACTTTGTCTATGGTCTACCTAGGACCCAGAAGAAGAACGACGTCGTTTGGGTCATTGTGGACCGATTGACAAAGTCGGCTCACTTTATACCCATTAGATGGGGTTGTTCGCTAGAGTTACTGACAAAGAAGTATGTGGAGGAAATAGTGAGACTACATGGAGTACCAGTATCCATCGTCTCTGACAGAGATCCGAGGTTCACTTCTCGATTCTGGAAGAGTTTGCAAGAAGCACTAGGTACTCGTCTGAACTTTTCAACCGCTTTTCATCCCCAGACCGATGGTCAATCCGAGCGAACAATCCTCACTCTTGAGGAAATGTTGCGAGCTTGTGTACTGGATTTCCAAGGTTCTTGGGATGAACATTTGCCACTGATTGAATTTGCTTATAACAACCAGTACCATAGTAGTATTGGTATGGCTCCATACGAAGCTCTGTATGGAAGGAAATGCAGATCCCCAGTGTGCTGGGATGAGGAAGGGTTACGGCAATTGGAGGGACCTGAAATCGTTCAGATGACAGTGGATAAGATTAAAGTGATCAGAAGCCGATTGAAGGCCACACAAAACCGGCAAAAGAGCTATGCTGATATCCACCGAAGAGAGATGGAATTTCAGAGTGGAGAGAAAGTATTTTTGAAAGTGTCTCCTTGGAGAGGTGTTTTGAGATTCCAGAAGAAGGGTAAGTTAAGTCCGAGGTATATCGGACCTTATGAGATTCTGGAAAAGATAGGTCCGGTAGCCTATCGACTTGCCTTACCACCAGAATTGTCTCAAGTTCATGATGTCTTCCATGTGAGTTTGCTTCGAAGATACCGATCGAATCCGTCACATGTACTGGAACCAGATGAGATTGAGGTCCAGAAAGATCTAAGCTATGTGGAGGAACCAAAAGAGATCGTGGACCAAAAGGTGAAACAACTTAGGAATCGAAGTATTCCTATGGTGAAAGTAATTTGGAAAAGTCACACTGGAGAAGAAGCCACGTGGGAGACGGAAGAAAGCATGAAAGCACAATACCCCTACTTGTTTCAAGGTAAATTTCGGGACGAAATTTTATTTAGAGGGGAGGAAAAGTAACATCCCTGCCCTCGTACTAGTATTACGTTATAATTACGTGGTTGTGATTGGGTTACAAAAATTAGTCTTTTGAACCAAAAAGAAAGTGAATAGTGGAAGTGCTAGACTTAATTGCAAGTGAAGGAAAGTTTGGGGCCAAATAGACAATTTGGAGGGATGGAGAATTCTAGATAAGGGAGATAAAATCTGCCCATCCTCTTATCTCTCATTTCCTTCTCATCCCTTCCCCTCACTCTCTCCCACGTCTCTCTCTTGCTCTCTTCCTTTCACCTGGTTTCACCACCTCAAAAACCACCACCCCCTTTCAGAAACAAAGAGTGAAAGCTAGAAAGAAAAGCATATCAAGGAGAGGAAGAGGAAGAAGAAGGAGGGAAAAGGGGTGCTGCCAATTTCCGTCCAGCAGCGAGACAGCCTGTGATAAGGACAATTCCGGACAATCAAACCGTTGGATCGTCCTGAGAGTTGTAGGTTGGGTTTCATACTTCTTTGGCTACGATTTGACCGTTGGGATCATCGATATGATCTCTGGTTCATCGAGGAAAGTCGCTGGACAGAAGGGGTGCGATACTGTTTTTCTGTAGCAGGACAGCAGATTAGAGGTAAGATCCTGTGCGAATCCGCCGTTGGATCGTTCTAGAAATTTGGTATGAGGTTAAGTATAGGTGGTTCTTCGAATGGACCGTTCATAATGTAGTTTTGATGTCGGAGTGGTCAGGAACAATTGTTAGAAGAAGGAGAGTTGGTTTTAAAGTGAAAAGAAAGTTGTTGACAGTTTTGAAATGTCAAGTTAAAATGATTTATGGGATCAAAAGGCTGATCCAAATGGTCTGAAATTTGGATATGTTGTAGCCCTATGAATATAGTTTCAGTAGCAACAAGAATCAACGGATTTGGTTAAGTATCAAGGGAGAAATGATCAAAATGAGGAAGCATGGTAAAGTGTACAATCGTATGACTTCCCTTGTGGTCTTATTGACATGCATGAATATAACCATGATTATGATGATTGTATACGTGTCTTGGTGCTTGAATAACCTGGAAATCTTGTACATAAAGGTAAGGATCAAGCCGGGGGCTCATCCAAAGGCAAGGGCATAGCCGAGTGAAGACAAAGCAGTGAGTAGATTCTAATCTTAGATCTACCTCAACATAATCACAGTATTCGGGTCATGAAGCGGCCCGAATACATATCGGGGTCATGAAGAGGCTCCGGTATAATATGGGAATTTATGGGAAATGATATGGCTATGTGATATGGCTTGTTTGTGTTTATTCATTATCTGCATTTGGTATGAAGTTGGAAATGCATGAATTGTGAATGAGATATGGAAAGACATTTTGTTGATTTATTGTGCGGATTATGAGCAAGTAGTCGAACTTGCGAACCCGTCTTGTCTGTTCAAATTTGGAGTGAGCCATTAGGCTTACTAATCCTGTTCTGCTTGAATAACTCGGAGTAAGCTCTTCAGCTTACATTCCATTCTGTTGTGACTGAGGGTACAAAAGCACTATGAATGCTTTTGAGCCTATAGTGTCTAAGTGAACTATTAATGAAAAGAGGTGAATACTTAAGAATAAGTAAAAAGGTTTTATGATACCTCGGTACAGTAGTGTGTCCTGTTTGTATCGATGTGGTTAAACCCCACGATACTCCTGTTTGAGCGCTCGTGCTTCGCACCGTGCCGTTTGGGTGACGACCCACGGTACTCCTGTTCTGTTCAGTTAGCCGGGCTGGGGTAATCCCGTGGCGACTCCTGTTTTTGTATCGGTCCGGGTTGTGTCCCGCGATATTCCTGTTGGTGCGAGCACTCCTGTTTCGTGCCTTGAGCACTCCTGTTTCGTGCCTTGTGCACTCCTGTTCGTACCGGATGGGGTTTTGTCCCGCGGTACTCCAGTTATCTAATGGCTGTACATGGTTATCCTGCAGCCTTCCACTACTGTACTACCCGAGGAGTATATCATTTAGCAAGTTTGAAAGTGAAATTGTATAAGTAAAATGCCTCTATCTGTCATCTGTTTTATGTGTTTTTGACTATGAGATGTGAGCATGTGAACTTGATTGATCCTGTGGAATGAAAAGTAGAATAATCAGCTTAAGTCCTGTTATGTGCTAGGGTGTTTCTGCCCAATACTGTTTTTGTATTGATGTCGATCTGAGCTTAGAATTTATTCATTGAGCGACGACTCATCCTTCGTCACCATTTTTCCTCAGATCAAGATCAGAAATAAGGTCTGTACTGTAGTTATCGGGACTCAAGCGTGAAGGGAAGCCATGAGGTGGGCGGAGGACTCCGAACTCCTTAAATGTTTTATGTTGTGTGGATTTTGTAATAAAGCGGACTTCCCCGGTTTTCTGTTTTGACTCTGATGAAAATGTAAATTATGGTTTGAAGTTTGAGAAAAAAAAATATATGTAGAGCTCGGGCCCGAGAATGTTTAAACTCGATGTATTTTACTGTTTCGTTTTGTAATATAAAGTAAGGGTTTCACATTCTCGATTGGCCCAACTCAGGCTCCGGGTTCGGATGGATTCACTGGAAAAAAATTTCACGCATTTTGGGATATCGTTGGGGATTCTGTGGTCGAAGTTGTCCGTGTCTTTTTCCAGACTAGGCGGATGTTACGAAGTTTTAACCATATGTGGCTAACACTTATTCCAAAGTGGATAATGTCGAAAGTATGCTCTAGTTGAGACCAATAAGTTTGTGTCAGTTTGTGTATAAGATCATTTCTAAAATAATGTTTGGCTCAGTTCCTCCCAGGGATAATCTCACCTAGGCAGAATGCGTTTATTTGTGAGAGACAGATAGTGGATAATGTTCTCATCGAACACGAACTGATGCATTACCTTAAAATTAAGATTAAAGGAAAGAAGGGGTATATGGCTTTGAAGGTTGATATGGAAAAGGCCAATGATAGAGTTGAATGACCCTTCTTGCTTGCGGTCTTAAGAAAAATGGGGTTCAGCCCAATGTGGGTTCAGTGGATCGAGGAATGTCTGCGGTCTTCTTCTTTTTCGGTTCTTATGAATGGTACACCAGCCGGGTACTTTACCTCGACCAGGAGCTTATTCAAGGGGACCCATTATCTCCCCTCCTGCTTGTTATCTGCACTGAGGGCTTTGATGCGTTACTATGCAAGGCCATTGCGGACCGGAAGCTCACTAGTGTACGTGTTAGCCCTAGAGCCCCGCGGGTTTCTCATATGTTCTTTGCATATGATTCTTATCTGTTTCTCAGAGGATCAATGCAGGAGTGTGAGAATTTGTTGGTGGTCTTGAACGAGTATGAGGAGCTTAGTGGCCAGAGGGTAAATCTGGAAAAATCTGCGGTTTGTTTCAGCAAAAATATTCTGCCCGTGGACCAAGAAGCGCTAGCTGCCCGGCTTGGTGTGGGTGCGGTGGGTGTCCAAAATAAATACCTCGAATCGCCCACTCTGATTGCGCAGTCAAAGGTGGCTACTTTCCGGTATTTGGAGGAGAAGTTATTGGAAAGGCTTCAGGGATGGAAGCATAAGGTGCTATTTTGTGTGGCCATTGAGACGTTGATTAAATCAATTGCGTTCTCCTTACCGCTGCATGTAATGTCCTGCTTTAAACTTCCGCTTGCTCTCTGTCGTATTCTAGATAAACATGTTGCTAGATTCTGGTGGAAGGTGGAAGGGGATCGTCGGCGGGTCCGATGGATCTCTTGGCGAAACTTATGCACAAGTAAACATGACGGGGGGGATGGGTTTCTGACGATTTGAACACTTCAATCAAGCTCTCCTGGCGAAGATTGGGTGGCGTATCCTTAATGAGCCGGATTCCCTCCTGACCCAGATTTATAAGGGTAAATATTTCCCGAAAGGCACTTTCCTCACGGCGACTGCTCGATCCCGTCCATCGTGGTGGTGGCAGAGTATTCTTCATGGTCGTACTCTCCTTCAGCGAGGCCTTCGTTGGCAAGTGGAGAATGGTGTACAAATCTCTATTAAGAACTCTAGCTGGGTTTCGGCGTTTCACCCTCACCCTCCGATGTGTAAGCCTCAAGTAATACCGGAGGACTCTGATCCAAAATTTGCTGAGCTAATTGATCCTGTGGAAGGGGGGTGGTGTGTTCAGGCACTTCAGCAGATGTTTCCTCCGGAAGTTAGTCGAGAGATTTTGGCAATTCCCCTGCCTAGTCGTATGAGTATTGAGGATAAGGTAGTATGGCATGATACGTGTGATGGTGTATTTACTGTCAAATCTGCCTATCACCTAGCGGTGTTGATGGATAAACAGGTGGAGGCATGGCGCCCTCGAGTGAGTTGGATGAATGGAGCAAGTTTGATGAAAATGTGGGCCCTTAAAATCCCGCCTAAACTTAAGTTGTTCCTCTGGCAAATCTTTCACCGTATTTTGCCCACCATAGAAGCCTTGATCGAAAAAAGGGTCCAGATATTGCCTCGCTGTCTGGTGTGTTGGGCAGAGTCTGAAACGATGGAGCACCTGTTTTGGGAGTGTCCAGTCGCTGAAGCTCTCTGGGCACATTCGGGGTTGGAGCATTTGGGCCAAGATCTTCCTCGACACACTTTTCCGTTGTTTCTTAAGCGTTGTTTGCTTCGATTGACTCAGCCAGATCAAGTTATGGCCTTGGTAGCACTCCTCTGTCGTATTTGGAAATCAAGAAATTGGGCAGCCTTTGAGGGCAAGCAATTCTTGGTTTCCCAGCTGATGCACCAATATCATCAGCAGGTACATGAGTGGGTGTCGTTGCCAGAGGATCGATTGATCGTGGACTAGGTTATGTCTCAGCATCATCAGGTCGAGGAGGATAGGGCTCCTCTTGTCTGTA
Source organism: Linum tenue (assembly GCA_946122785.1). Taxonomy (NCBI): domain Eukaryota; kingdom Viridiplantae; phylum Streptophyta; class Magnoliopsida; order Malpighiales; family Linaceae; genus Linum; species Linum tenue. The sequence goes on from CAMGYJ010000009.1 coordinate 15,639,026, forward strand.
TGTGGGATGGTGCGGTCTGTGCTAGCTCCCATTCAGCGGGAGGGCTGATTGTTAAGGATAGAGGCGGGACTGTGGTGGCAGCGAAAGGGTTGGTTTTTGAGGTTGACCCCCTGGTGGTAGAGACTATTACCCTGTGTGAAGCTCTCAATTGGTGTCAGGGCCTTAACGTCCCTCAAGTGAGGTTTGAAGGTGATGCAAAGGTACTCATTGACAAAATTAATGCAAAGGATGCGCGGGATAGTTGGGTAGGAGCTATAATCTCGGAGATTTTGAGCCTGCTAGGGGTGAATAATGGTTTTTATGTTCGGTTCGTCGGTCGGAATAGCAATAGGGTAGCCCATTCAGTGGCTAGGAAGGCCCTTTCTTTGTCTCCGGTCTCGTGTCGTTTGTATGATTTTCGTGCCTGGGTTGAATCCAGGGTGTAACTTCTGAGCTTATCAATATATTTCTGATTATATTTGGTTAAAAAAAACTACACGTATAGTAGAAGGTTTATTGATTGTTTCGCGGCAATTATTTTGAGCACATATGTTATTGACACTTGACAGCACAAATATGAATTATGTCACCTTTGATGTCCCGGTTTAAGGTCATTACATAACACTAACTGCTATAATTGATAACTAGTCACGGGCCCGGCCAGTTGGCCGGATTCGATCGCCATTCACGTAAACAACAATAGGAAGTTGTATGCAAGATATACATTTTTTTTGGTGTTATAAAAAAAATCTAAAGTATTTAAATACTCTTAATATTCAAATTGACTGGTAGAATAAGAGAATTCAAAAAGATCAACATCATACTGTTTTCTGTCATGGTAATGACTCATCAACTAAAATTCTTTACGGAAATGAAAGGTAAACCACAGGCAAGGGAACTTACTTCTAAAAACATTTTCAAATCACCCTTTTATTTAGTCATCATCGTCAGTAATACTGCACGTTTTCGTTTTGACTTATTTCCTCCACCGTGAGCACCATCATCAGCTCCATTAATGACACATTTATCTACATTATCAATAGTCTCTTCCTTCTTCTCTGCATTTCATTAATCTCTTCCTTGTTTTCTTGCATTTCTTTGCGCACTAAAATTTAATGATAAAATATTTACAAATAGAAATAATCTATTTCATTGGAGTTGAATTTACCGCGTGCAAATTTTGAACAATATTTCTCTCCTCAAATATACCATTAATTGTACATGGAGCTCCATGGATCTATGTTATGTTTGTCCCCCGACGTCTCAATGGGCTTGCTGATTGGATGGCACGTAATGAACGGATGGGAACTCTCCCACAAGATTGGTTGATTATTGCCGATCTTATTTCTCCTTTGCTGTAAGAATGTATTTGGCTTCCATTGTTGGGTTATGGAATAAAAAGCAGTTTCTCAGTGTCAAAAAAAGTTTTGTACATGGAGCTATAGGTCCTTGAATGCTACATGGTCTGTGAAACATAAAAATTTTAAATGCCTCAAAACATTTAGGATCTGCTGTAGGATCTGAAATTTCAGCATATATAGTTGAACCTATTTCTGAAGGACCATAGATTTTATCTTCCACAACTAGGAGAACTAATAAATGAGCACCGGGTAGACCGTATTTTTCAAATTCAACTGCCATTACATCTGCAATGAAAGAAATTATCAATAATTATCTAAATTAAAAAATAATAATTACCAAACAAACCATGAGTTAAGGATGCTTAAAGTAAAACTATGGAATATAACTTACATGCGCATATTTCCCCCAAAACTTTCTTCTCCAAAAATCTCTTTCAATCACAAGAGTACAATTTACCTCGTCCAAGTTATTAACAATATCCATGATTTTTTTCTTCTCGTCACTGGTACTTGTATCTTCCTCATGAAGAATGTCTTTCTTCTTCTCAAGATCATCGTCATCTCTAGCACCGGATCGTACATCCACCATTAGCAGTCTCATTCTTGTTCTCTTGCATTAACACTATGAATTAAGATAATAGACATTCAAAAGCACAATATATGGTGTGATTTTCTAGAATTATAGGTGTTTAAAATATATTGGAGTTAATATTGTAGATGGATACAATTGCTTGCATGTTAGTGCGAAAGGAAGCAAAGTTCCACTGAAATTTTATGTTATAAATTACATGCATTTGCCTATAGATTAAAGATTAAAAATTGAAGACGTATACACTTTGATAATACAACCAAGTATATAATTGCATACATGCTAGTGGGTAAGGAAAGTTCCTCTGGAGTTTCAAGCTATACAATTAAATGTGTTTGTCAAAATTAGAGAACACAACAGAGTATCATTTGTGTGTGATATAAAAATTGAAGAACTATATACTTGATTATATAACTAAGTATAATTTACACATGGTATACATTTGATAGTAATGTAATTAATATTGATCATCATTTTCATCCAAATATAATTAACCTCGATCAAGTTAGGAAGATCGTTCTGAGTTCTGCTCTTCTCATCCTTCCCTATACTTGAAATCGTGTGCTTACTTATTGATTAGCAATGTAATATGTGAGCTTGATATCAAACTTCAATACTATTCCCTCAATTTGTAGCAAATGGTAATCCTCTCATTCTATTGTTGCCTTGGAATGGCTATTCAGCCAGCATTCCATAAAATCCATCTCCCACTCGATCGATAACAATAAAGTTAGCTTCAGTGGTTTTGTTCACAACTCGAAAGTGAATCCTGAATAAGTATAATGTTGGTAATGACATAAACAATAACGGAAGCCGATACGTCTGTAGACAGATTTCACGTCAAGCATAACACCAATCTTCTTAACTTTGCCAACTTTGTTTTTTACGGAATACGTATTTGCCTACATATTACATAAAATATTGGCATTTGGGTGGCTTCTACGGTACCCCGGGTAAAATCCGGGTACCGCATACCTTGAGTATGAAAACGCTATCTAGACCTCGAATTAGTAGAATTTTTGGGTCTGATATTATACCCTAACCCTTAATAAGTGAACCCTTGGTTCTAATTATCTAAATCATAAACTATAACCTTAAGATGGTGCATTCATTTTTTTGAATATATTTGGATGAATCATAACCGTCGATTATTGAACTAATTAAGTTGATCTTGGGGTATAAAATTTAGAGAATTAAGACGTAGATTTTGATCTTCAAGGGATAGAATATAGTATCATGTCTGAAAGATCAGTCAATTCAAGATATGGATAGCGTTTTCATACTTAAGGTATGTGGTACCCTGGATTTTACTCTCGGTACCGTAGAACTCACCTAGCATTTGATAGTTAATGGGTTGTAAAATCAAAATTTATACTTACCTCCAATGTAGTCAAAATCGCGATTTAAAACTTAAAAACTTACGATTTTACGTTTCTAGGTCACTAAAACGCTTCTACACAAAATCACAGTTTTTATAACTTATTTAGTTAAAAACTCCGCTTTAAAACTTAAAAACTTACGATTTTACGCTTCTAGATCACCAAAACGTTTCTACGTAGAAACTCGCTTTTGACTACATTGCTTACCTCTTCTCCATTTTAGTTATTTAGGGGTCGTTTGTAGAACATGAGTTAAGTCGTGGATTCACTGAATCCGTAGTTTTGTAGCAAGTTATGTTTTTTGTTGCTTTTTGTATTGTGAATTTTAGGTTGAGAGATTTCAAATTTCTAAAATCTACGGATGTCAAATCTCTCATAATTAAGAAAATTATATATCTTGATTCGTGAGATTTTTTCCCCTAATTTATCTCTTCCTTTTATTTATTTATTTATCATATTAAATATATTTATAAAAAAGTTCTCAATAATTCTCGAACCAATCTAATTTTTTATTAAGAATAAACATGTTATTTCATATAGAATTAGAAATTTTATTTTCATTGAAATTTGTTGTTGATGTGCTTTTGTGCTTTTTTCATAGGAAGAATTGGTCAATTTCGGTCACTTTTTTCCCCAAAAAAAAAAAGAATGATAATTAATCCATTTTTGTATTTGAAACGTCAAACAAATGCACAACCAAATAGGGTGATTAAATTGTCATGAATTTCACAATGGTAAAAAATTAATGACTTATGAAATTCTCGGATTCGTCGACAGCAAAGTCTCTCTAGATGAGGAGAAGGTTTTCTCGCTTTCAAATTTGACGATCGTGTAATTAAATGTCATATTTATTTCGAAATGGTTTGCCTAATAATACAATGTAATAAAGATGTTTCCTTATATGGAACGACATATAATGATGTAATGACATGTATGAGAGGGTTGTTACCCGCATTTGCAAGAATGACATTTAATTGGGTAACTATCCTACAAAAGGTTTCTTGCTCACTTTCAAAGGTCTCCGCCAGGGAGATCCTCTTCCGTTGGGGTTGTTCGTGCTTATCATGGATGTTTTATCCTATATGATTCCATGCTCAAGGATGACAGGAGGATCGAGGGCTTCTTTATGAACGAAGTGGAAGGTTGCAAGGAGATAACTCACCTCCTCTTTGTAGACTATACTCCAATCTTATGCGATGTGTCTCATTAGCAACTGGTGAATGTTTTAGCTACCCTCTTCTGCTTTCAAACGGCTACAGGCCTTAAGATCAATCTCGATAAATAGTTATGTGCACCGTTGGCGATGTTCCCAAGCCTAACTTTTATGCTACCATTTTCGGGTGCAAGTGGAGTAGAGCCCTTCTATCTATATTGGGGACCCCCTTGGTGCAAAATCTAATTATATTTCCCTTAGGAACCCTGTTAAGGTCAAGTTTCAAAAGAAGCTCGACATTGGAAGGCCAGACATCTCTCCTACGGGGCTCGTCTCACTCTCAAGAAATTTTTCCTTTCTAGTCTTCCTATCCACAACTTCACTCTGTTTATGGCTCCCATATCAGTCTCATCTAGCATAGAACGATTTATGAGAGATTTTATGTGGAGTGGTGCTGGGGTATCTCTAAAATCGCCCTTGGTTCAGTGGAGGATTTGTAAAGCTTCGGTAGATAGTGGTGGCTTTGGTTTATTTGACTTGGAAACCTTTAATAAAGCTCTTATGTCCAACTGGCTTTGGAGATATGCTACTGAAAATCACAGCTGGTGGCAGACACTTATTGAATTCAAGTATCATCACTTATTTTTAGTTTGGCAAACTTTTCGAATCATGAGGGGTTTCTCCAATTTTTCATGCAAATATCTTTAAGGAATACAGAGTTTACTGGAATCTTACTTATATTAATCCCGATGGTGGTGCTCACGTCTTCTCTTGGCACGGTTGTTGGATCCCACTACGTTGGTTGATGCCTTTCCCCGTGTTGCCACTACTGGTGCACACCCAAAGCTCATATCTGTGACTCTTTCATAAGTTCATGTGAGGGTTTCCGTTCTCAACGTTAATCTTTTGGGGGGGGGGGGGCTGTGTTGGAGAGAGAGATATATAATCTTCTTATCTTGCTTAATTCTTGTAATTTTCATCGCGGTGGTATGGCTGGAATATCATAGCATGCTTTGACTTTTGTATTTGATTCAAAATTGATGACTAATTTGTTTAGAATTGGCCTGCAATCTCTCGTTGTCGTACTGGGCATAAAGTCTTGGTAGTAAACTCTCTGGTCATGAAACAGAGGACGAAAGTCCTTAATTTTCCCTTTGGGAATTTGCACCCAAATATCATTATCTTGAAGAAAAAAAAGTAGGAATATTAATTTTTTTCAAAATTTGGATCATATATATGAATTCGCGTGGTTCTTGTTAGTTTACACTTTGAGGCAGTCACTATTATATCGAGGCAAAGAATAATATTAATTTTGGGATTGCTTGGCAGCCACTTCCTTGAAACCTGACATTGAAGAATCCAACTCCTCTTTTAAGTTTGTGATATAGGATATCAACTTGGATTGCATGTTGACTAACCTCCAACTAAAATAACCGTGAAACATTTTTTGTTTTTGTTTCACAATGGATATCAGATTAACTTATAAAACATGTAATAAGCTCAATCTTGATGCCCGAGTGTGTGATTAAAGAGAATCTTGACATATATAACCATGAATATTATATTGGTAGTAAAATTTAGAAAGTAAACATAGAAGCGAAGATTGAAGAATTGTAGCACTTAAATACAATTTAATCATCCCACAATCATGAATATACATAAACTTAAAAGTTAATTTCTACAACCAATTCATAATAACATGTTATTACGGAGGCAATTGCAATTGGGTAGTGAGTAGGAAAAAGAAACTAAATTTAGTAAAGCATCGACAACATTTTGAATAAGGACTTGCGAATGAAAGTAAAAGACCAGCCATAATGACAGTCATCTTAGAAGAAATAATACATGCAATAATTCATAAGCTAATACATAATCGACAAGGAAGGGTTGGATGTGTTGGGTGGAAATAGTAGGGTGTCTCTAATCCATGAATTATATAGTAGTCGGATGAGAGTTAGTTGTTGTTTAGGATTATGTATCCCGCCTTCTCTATACTATTCTCTGTAGCAATTGTGGCTACTTAATTGCAAAGTTACGGTAAGTGTAGTAGGAATGCAATTGCAAGGTAATACTATTTTTATTTTATATTCCTATTTAATTAAGTAATTTCACTATCTGCGTCTTATAAACTTTGGAAATAAATTGATTAACTAAGCTCTCAAAATTTTAATTTTTTGTCTTATTCACTTAATTTAGGCTTTAAAGATTCTTTTTTCTTCTTCAGATTTCTTGAATATAAGAACCAAAGATTATTTTATTCATTTAATTTTGGATGGTTAAAGATAAACCTAATGGTTTTTAAGGGTTTGACATGAAACCAGATGAATCACTCCGGTTTAACTGATCCACTGGTATACTATTTTAATCACAAAAAATTAAGAAAAAAAGTACGTGAACTGAAACCATCAAACGTCAATCACTAATTCTATTTATGTTTCATTTTTTTCATTTGTCAGCTTTCTTATCGGATTTATCAGGTTCACTATGGATTGTCACTCTTATTGTTGACTTGAATTTAATAAAAAAATTATGATTACTTTTGTGAGATAGTTTGAATGCTTTGTTAGAACTTTTTGGTGATAGATGATATGAATTTGAAATCTTTTATGGGTAGTGATATATTCACTCATAACTTAGAGTATTATATATGTTATTTTATATTATAGCACATGAACGATTCTATTAACGATTAACTAAAAGTTCTATAACAATTAATCGTTAAAGTATAAAACACTAACTTTTCCGATTCAGCATTCAGTCCGACTTTAACAATATTGATTTTCTTGTACCATGCACTTCGCAAGTATAAAGCACTAACTTCGCAAGTGAACTTACCCATGCATAATTATTAGTCAGATTTCCATTGTTTAGTTAAATAAGCTTTTTTTTTACGAAATTAGTTAGTTAGTTAAAGAAGCTGGAAATAAATAGCCGGCCCATATAAATCAAACCATTTCTATGCTCTAAGGCCCACGAGAACTAAATAGGAAATTACCGAAGACCCCCTCCGTGGTGTGCGCAGGAACGGGAAAAGTGAAATTAAGGTAGGGGTTGTTTGGATGCAGTAAAATATTGAGGGAATTGTGCTAAATTCCCACACAATGCAGCAATTAAAAGAAATTCCCATGTTTGGATGGGCCAAGTGGGTATGGTAATTGACCCATGTAATTTGGGCCACTTTTCCACCAACGTTGCAATTCAAAAACCGGCACCCCCACCCATGTATTTTACATTCCCACGTTCTCGGTACTTTTTCTTACAATTATGACCCTGCTATTTCATTGTAAACCCATAATTGTCCTCTTGTTGCTTTAGGTTTTAATTGTGCAGACGAGTTCATATATCCTTCTCTCTTTCGCGTGTTCTTTGCTTTGCTTCTCTGTGGCGACGAGCAGAAGAGGTTGGATCAGAAGTTGGAAAGGTTGGATCAAGACAGCGGCGACGAGCAGGAGAGGTTGGAAAGCGACGCTTCTATTTCAGGTAAACTTTATCCCCTTTGGATTTTGTCGTTCAGAACGTTGGGTGTGTATGTTAGGGTTATCTCTAACATATTGCTGCTCCTACAGCAAACGATCTGATGAATGTCAAGTCAAGTTTTTCAATATGTTTTTATTAAAGACAAAACACTTATTATTGAGTTTTGTTTTTGGCCGATAAGGATGTCAAGACTATCGATTTTGAGCCCACGGCGTAGGAGACAAGTGGTTGCGGCAATTAGCTCTTTCATCAACCTTTTAATAATTTATGTAAGCCTAGGACAGGAACTAACCCAGCTTATTCAAGCAAGAAATGCAAACCGTAGACTTGCTAGGCAACCAATGGATAGCTACACAGTGAGGCATTACGATAGGCAAAGACATCTAGATCGTAGGATAAGAAGGTGTGATACTATATGTTTTTCCCTGGTTAGAATGGATCGAGCGTTGTTCAATAGGTTCTGTGAGGTTCTTGCTGTTAATGGACGGTTGAGAAGAACTAGAGATGTAAACATAGATGAAATGGTCTACACGTTTCTGTGCACAATTTCACACAACGAGAAGAACAGGACATTGGCAGTGAACTTACTACGATCTGGGGAGACCATATCGAGATCATTTCATCGGGTTTTGAGGGCTGTCATTAGACTCAATAGTCTCTTGATGAAGAAGCCTATTCCCATCGCTGACAACAGCAACGACTATAGGTGGAAACACTTTAAGGTTCTGATTGCTTCATTATGAGATTTTAATACCCTGCCCTTAGTTTTTTCATTGGATTAAGACGTACAAAAGAATATAATGTGTCAATTTCCTGTTTGCGTAGAATTGTCTTGGTGCTTTAGATGGAACACATGTGGACGTGCGTCCTAGAAGAGAGGACCAAACTAGGTTCAGGGATAGGACGAACCATCTTTCTATGAATGTGCTTGGCGTATGCACTCCTGATTTGGAGTTCATATATTGCTTGTCGGGTTGGGAAGGTTCAGCCCATGATGCAAGGGTTCTTCAAGATGCCCTTACTAGGCCTAATGGCCTTAGTGTGCCTGAAGGTAAAAGGATGTATTCAAATCTTTTGAAGTTAACTTAAAGATAATAAATTTTTGCAACTTTTCTTTAACTCACAGATTGTCTATTTCATGAAGGGTGTTACTATTTGTGTGATGGTGGCTATGGGAATAGTACTGGCTTCTTAACCCCTTATCGTGGGCAGAAATACCATCTTAAAGAGTGGGGACCAAGACGACCATCTATAGCTGAAGAGTATTATAATATGAAGCATGCGTCGGCTAGGAATGTGATAGAGCGGATTTTTGGTATTTTAAAAATGCGGTGGGCTATTCTTAGGGATTCTAGCTGGTTCTCCCCTAGTGATATGGCTCGTATTGTTGTTGCTTGCACCATAATCCACAATTTCATTAAGAAGGAACGTGGGGCTGACAGATTTGAAAGGGAATTTGTTGTTGTTGTTTTTGGATGTAAAGTGCAGCAGCATGTATTAATGACAATGATGGAATTTGTAGCTCCAAGTTAGTTGGCATGTAATGAATGGTAGTTTGATAGTTGCCAACATCAGTTTTTTTTGCTGTAACAGCGGCAACCCCATAGCAGTTTAACAAAAACCAGCAACGCTAATTAGCAGTAGGCTATGAATCGGCAGTGTGCTTTTCGAGAAGCAAGGTTAGAAGTTAGCATCTAAAAGTTAGTAGTACATCAACAAATCCAGTTAAATTCAGTTTATTGCTTCAGGATTCAGTTAAAGCAGCTTCAAATAAAACTTGATTACAATGAAAACCAAAAGTTGCATCAGTTAATTACACCCATTCACTTATTCATTACAACTCTAAACTTTCAACTACTTTAACAAGGTTCAACCTTTTACATTCAACCAAACTAAAGACATCATCACTCATAGAAGCCAAGATACTTCTCCACTCGAGACAATCTTCTTTCCATTGCCGCTACAACTTTGGAGTCCAATGAGACAGTACTCGTGTTGTTCGAACTACTTGAACTTGTTGGAATGACCAATGAACCATCCAGTTCACCGCTAAGTTTTAGAACAAGGGAACTCTTCTCAACCTCCAGCTCTTGAACTTTAATCTGCAAATTGGCAATCAACTTGTACAATTCATCTTCTTTGCCACTCATATCAGTAGCAGCACACCATTCGAACAAGTCACAATATCCCTGTAAGCCAAAACACACCATAAATTCGTACAGCCTTTCAAAATCAACAACCAAAATCTGCTTCTCTGATTGACATCAATCTATATAGACATGTATGTCACAATCTTCACCTAATTCAAACAAACGAAATAGCAGTTAGGAGTCTTACACTTGATGGGTATTTCGGGCAAGAATAGAATTTTCGATTTGGGTTCTTTGGGGTCTTCGAAGTCCGAACAGCAGCTATTTTCCCACACCCACACAATTTTTCCTTCCTTTCGTTAGTGTCCGCCATCGACCAGTCAACCTTGCTGGAGACGCGATGGCCTTCTTTCTTCACTGCTGCTGCCTTTGTAGAACGAAGTTGTGGTAGTTTCTCGACGGGGAGGAAGCTGCAGGGGAAGACGAGTAGACAGTAAAAGAGCTTTGGGGGAGGGGCGGAGGAACAGTTGAGCAAATGATATGGGTCTTCGTGGGTAGAGGGCAAAGCAAGAGAAGAGGGGAACCTTTTTCCATTCACTTTTGAGGATATTGTTGTACTTTCACCCAAAAAGTATAAATACCACACCAGATTTCACACTCAATCAAACCATAGCCAAACGTAGGAATTTTGATCCAATTTCAAAAGCCAATTGCTAGGTTTTACAAACTGTGGTAATTTGAGTTAATTACCACCTTTGTAGATTTCCACATCCAAACGACCCCGTAGTGTTGGAGGAGAAACTCCATTATGTATTGTTTGATCCTAAGAACAGGAAAAGTAAATCATCAAACAAATTTGCTTGACCATTAAGGTCCATCCGCAGAAGATCTTGTTTGTATCTGCTGCAATCCCCTCCACCGTGGAAGACGTATATTGCATTACTATATATGTGAACCCAAACAAACGGTCCCACTTTTGAAATCAAAGACTGAACAAATATTAAAAAACAAAAGGGAAAATAAAGGGTGCGTTTGGATACAATGATTTGGATTTGGTATTTGTGATTTGGATTTCCAAATAGCAAATCATGTGTTTGGATATTAATTACATTTGGTATTTGGATTTATGTCAAATTCATGGGGTGATTTCCAAATACATGTCTAGTGTATTTTTTGTCAACTTCAAATACATTTCAACAACTAGTGATTTGAAATACCTCCTAACAAAAGGATGGACCTATTTGTAAAATATTAAAAGTTTAGGTACTATAGTGTGAGGCAAAACATATAAAGGTACCAAAATGTAATTTTACCATCAAAATTTCAGGACCTTTTTGTAAAATTTTAAAAGTTTAGGTACTAAATTGTAAGAAAAAATAATTTTGGGTACCAAACTGTAATTTACCAAAATTTGTAGTAAGTGACCAGAAAATTAAAAATTGAAATTGAAAATCATAAAATACAAAATACAAACAAATTACAAATGAGTATCCAAACAATGAATTTGAATTACATGTATTTCAAATACTAATATTTCGAATACATCCATTTCAAATGCTAATATTTCAAATACCTTGCATTTAAAATCCACTTATCCAAACGCACCCCAAGAGAAAAGAAGACCTACCTCAAAAGAGCTGAAAACCTTCTTTTGTAATCACTCATCAATAGGGCTGCAAATGAGCCGAGCTTGCAAAGCTCGTTGGGGCACATTTTTTTAATTTATTATTGTATTAATTGTTGTAATGTTTTTCAATTTAAAATAATTAGTCTCTTTCATTGGCTCTGATACCAAAGTTGAAATGATTCTCATAGGATTTGATACCAAATTGATACCAAAGTTGAAATGATTCTCATAGAATTTGATACCAAAGTTGAAATGATTCTCATAGAATTTGATACCAAATTGACATGATTCTCGTAAAGATGTTGACCGAAGAATCTGATACTAACAAATTGATATATGCATGGTTTTTTCACGTAACTTTGCTTTCTTCAGTTTTTGTTCATTCTTCATGGAAGGAAAAAGTGGCATGATTACAACCAATACAATTTTGTATTTTATAAGGATATTTTTCAGTTTTTCCTAACTGAGCTTTAACTATTCATTAATTTTTGTTTTATCTTAGTTAAACTAGTTATTATATCGGTAATTAATTCAGTTTTGGATACGGCTTCTTCCAATGTTTCTGAATTTCCTATACACATTTGTTCTTCTACTATATCTGATATGAAGTGAGATAATTCTAATGTAACTGTATTAATGTCGGTTACTGATGTGAGGTCTAATGCATCTATTCCATCTATCAATTTATTTATATAATAACTGTTAGGCATTTTTACAATTTTTCACTTATTTCTACGATTAGCTCTTGTAACTTTTTTATTTCACTAGTATTATCATTTTGATGAAGTATAGTTATGTTTTTTATTTCTTGATTTTCTTCTTTCTCTTTTTCCTTTTTCTTATCGGTTAGTCTCATGGAAGCGCTTCTTCCATCTACACTTATTCTTGGATAATCATAATTTGATTTTATTATTTTTAGAGGCGATTCTAGTTGGATTAGTGGTTTGAATAAATCTTCTATGGTGATAGCTTCTTTATCCTTAAATGCTAGACTATGATGACTATTAGTTAGTGCATAATTTATCTGGTATGTTACTGAAAAGGGGTTACTGTTTTCTTTCATGAAATTTTTTCTTTTTAGCTCATACTTTATAATAATGGAAGAGTCAAGATTCCCATCTGTTAAACTTAATCCTTGTTGTAGATTAATATCAAATTTGATTATTCCTAATCCTAGATTTCCCTTTCCTTTTGCAATAATACTTTCTTCTTTGTTAATGAGCCGATCATCCCTTATTTCTAGTTCTATGGGTGCAGTTATCCCTGTTTTCATAGTAGATTTTAGAATGATTTGTATCGTGCTGATATGAATGTAAGCTATTTTATTTCTTTCTTCCGGTTGTAACTTGGATAATCTTTTCCTAATTTGTTCCCTATTTATTATTTGAATTAGGAAATCCCCTTTAGTTTGCTCTATTGGTACTGCCGTTTCTCCTATCATTTTTCCATATTTGATTATGTTTTTTCTATCAAATAGTTTGGATAAAAAAGATTTAGTAATAAAATTTTGCGTTTCTGATAGGGTAAAATTAGTTTGTTCCTTAATTTTCTTGACATCTATTATTCCATCTAGAAAATAGTTGTCTTCTTCATTTTTACTTAAATAATCAAAATCACTGTTACTGCTACTAGGGTTTTTTGACATACGTGATTATGGCTTAGGTTGAATGTTGCAATTTCTTGCTGTTGAATGTCTTCATGGTGATGTAGTATGAGAGAGGCTGATTTGTGATGATCGTTGCAATGGTGTTGGAGAATTCTTTTGTGGTGTTAATGGTTGGTGTATGGTTTTTTACGAATGGGTGATAGTGGATACGAACGTCTCCAGAGTATGACCTCAAACGTTCTGTGCCAAAGCACCAAGACTTCACTTAGTCTTTTTGAGAGAGAAATCTCAAACTTTTATTCTGCTCCCCCCTTATGAGGTTTTAGGTTACATATTTATAGTGCAGGACCTAGCCTGATTACATATGCTATTACATCATTCTCCACTTGAGAAAAGAAAAACAGACAAGAAATAAAAGCAAACCAGACACTCCTTCACACGTTTTTTCCTACATTATTGTTCAGATAAAATGGAATCTTTAGCTTTTTCTTGATGGATGATGACTTGCTGAATTGTCCACATAGTTCTGTCTGGATTACACCTCATTTGCTCCATTATTGCTGCTAGTGGAGGTAGTCATGTCTGCGGCACAGTGTGTACATATGTGGTCCTCGTGTAACTGCAATAATTCACATAGTTGCTGTTTTTGGTCCGCCGTTAGTGGTGCTAACGTTCCTTCTAGATTGATGAAGTCTTAGGCTAAATCTGTAATGAATCCCCATTCTTCTGCTGTAATCTGGTTTTTAGAATTACTGATGATGATCTTGTTGGTGCTGGTATAATTGACCTTAATATTGTCTGTTGGGTTAAGATAATATAAGGCTTGACTTACTGCATATAGTGATTTGACTTGATAGTCTTCTGGTATCCTGGCTACTTCCAGTTCATCTCTGGTTGGATAATTACCATTAGATACTCCCATCTTGATGATTGCTTTTGATGGAACGACTAGTTCTTCTTTGTTGAATACTGGGTAACTGGATGTATACCTTAGATAGATTTCTCTACCTTTGGCGAAAGAGTCTGCATACCTTTTTACCACTGTTTTGAATTTTGTTGGAAATTCATCGAAGATCTGGGTCTTCTGGGTATATATGGTATCAATTAATCCATATTGATGAAGAGCAAATAGTGTTGTTGGTGCGATTTTGTCTGTGATGATGACTGCTCTTGGTCCTCCCTTGAAGGTTGGGTAGAATCCCATGGTGGTGTGAATTTCTTTATAATTGAGAAGATCTTCCCAGCATTGTTGAAATTTTTGAAGTGTGGGTCTGTTAGCTTCTTCTTTTTGCTTTGTAGTTGGAATGTCCTTGATGCTGATGCTTGGAATCTTCATTACTAATCTTTTTTGTGAAGTAACCGGCTCAGCTTTTTGTTTCATGGCCATTTCTCTGTATGATTCTTTTAATACCTGTTCAGTTTCCTTCAACGACTTCTCTGCTTCTTCTTTGGTTGGGAATGATTGGTGTTTGATATTGTGTCCCGTAACATGATGAGATACTATTGCCCAGTTGTTATAGAGTCCTCGAAATGTTCCATCATAAATGACGTACCATTTTCCTTTCTTTGATTTTCTTTCGTCTTCTTCATACTTCTCATCTTCTTCTACCATGTCTGACCATTTTGTTGATGACGATGGTATATCTCTTTCTGGCTGTGTACTTGATGACTGAATAGTTTGTTGTTGCAGTTCAGGCTGGCTAGTGTTTTTGGTTTGTGCTTGCAGAATGGTGATGGTAGTTTTTATTTGCTCCAATTCCCCCCGCCTCTGAGAAAGTTGGACTTCGAGAGCACGAATTTGTTCCTCCTTTTGCTATTGCTGGTGCTGCATTTGTTTGATTATTCCTTCCATTCGCGTGTAAGCGTGTCCGCTAGTGGATTTGCTGTTGACTTGATATACTTGAGATATGGGCGATAATAATGAAGTTGTTGTTGCCAGCGAATGAGTCTGCCTTTATTGAAGTCTGCATCCAGTTTGTATCTCCAAAAACCTGTAACATATTTAGAGTCGGTTCGTAATTCGAATCGACTGGTGAGTAATTCCAGCTTCCATTTTTTCAGTGTTCTGAGACAGGCTAGTGTCTCTAGCTCATGTATTGGGTAGTTTCTTTCAGTGGAAGAGAATGTTCCAGATATATATTTACATAACTTCTTTGTATATTTTTCTGTATTGAATGGTATTGTATAGTCATATTGTTTGGAATCATTCGATTCATTATTGCATCGAGATAGTGGTGAATCGTTCGATTCATAACTGATATAGGGTGAATCATTCGATTCATTGCTGATTATATTGCCATAGTGATCAAGTGATAGTAATTTTTTGCCTTCTGGTATTGCAAGCATGCAACCTGCCCATGTATCCCTTGATGCATCTGTCTCAACAATAAGAAAATCTCGATCGCATGGGTTATATAATTTTGGTAAATGATCACAACTAGCCTTCATAAATTTTACCACCTCTGTGTCCTTATCATCCCATTTCCAAGGTATTTTATCTGATATTTTTTGCTGAAGATATTTTCTTTCCTTTGCTAGATTTTTTAGAAATCCTTGTTCACTGATATAATTCAGACTTCCTAGAAATCGTTGTATTTGTTTTCTATTTTCCATTTTATCTGGAAATTTATCTAATTTTTCTTTAACATTAGTGGTTAGTTCTATTTCTCCTGTACTATTTATTTTCATTCCTAAATACTCAATTTCATTAACTAACAATTTAGATTTCTTTTTTGATATTACTAGTCCTTTTTCTTTTAATCTTTCCAAAACTTTTATTAATTTTTCTTCATGATCTATCCTATCTTTATTTGAAAAGATAATAATGTCATCAATGTATGCTAAACAAAAATCTTCCAACCCTTCTAGATTTTTATCCATAAATCTTTGATAAATTCCTGGGGCTTGCTTAATTCCAAATGGTAATACATTCCATTCATAATGTTTTTGTGGTGGACATGAAAAAGCTGTTAAAGGTTTTGTATTTTCATGAAGTCTTAATTGCCAATATCCTGATTTTGCGTCTAGGCTACTGAACCAAGTTTGTCCTTTCAATCGTTCCAGAATATAATCTTTTCTTGGTAATTTATAACTATCTCCTATAGTGTGTTCATTGAGTTTTTTATAATTTATTACCATACGTCTTTTTCCCCTTTTAATTTCATTATCATTTTCTACATAGAATGCCGAGGCACTATGCGGACTTTTACTTTCTCGAATAATATTTTTACTGAGTAAATCTCCACATTCTACTAAAAATTCTTCCACATCTCTTTGAGTATATTGTATTTTATTAGGAACATTAACTCCGATATTTGGATCTTTTAGTTTAATTTCTATTAATCCTGAATTTGTGTTTTTTATACTATCCAAAGGGTGTTCACTACAGACTTCCTCTAGTTTCTCTTCAACTATTCCGCATGCTATTTGAATATATTCGAGTTTATTCTTAAGTCTTTGTAGGACAGTCCTTAATACTTCATTTTTTGTTATTATCTTGGTGGTAACGATTTTTGACTCTTGATTTTTCATTTTTGGAGCTTTTAGACTTATACTCCTAATTCTTTGCGTAAATGGCTGATATAATTTAAGAAAATTATTTCCTATTATTATGTCCAATCCTGAATCATGAAGATATATTGTCTTGGCAGTAAAAATATATTGTTCTATAATGATAGGCGCGTAATGTTTTACATACCAAATTTCATGGATAGATTTATCTGCAACGATAATTTTTAATGGTTTATTTAATTTATCCCATCCTTTAATGGTTGATTTTTTAGCAAAGCAAAGTGTTGCTCCTGTATCTATATATGCTAAAAGGTTCTTATTTTCAATGGTGACTTTTATGAATGTTGCGTTAGGGTTATTCCTAACTAGAACTTTCTTCTGACTCATCTGAAGATTGTTCTAAATCTGTAAGGTATTCGATGATTTCTATGTCTGATGATTCAAAATCTATTTCTTCTATAGGTTCAAAACCACAATCATATGCTATTCTTAGAACTTCCTGCTTTTTATTATTAGTGTTTTTCTTTGGACATTTATTAGCATAGTGTCCTTCTTCATTACAGAGCCAGCATCGACAGTTAGTTTTGCCTTTAGGGCAGTAATCTTTCTGAGTGGTTTTCTGTTTAAATTGTTTCCTGTTTCTAAAATATTTATTAGGGTTTCTATACCTATTTTTTCTATATTCCTTATAGGGTATCTTTCGCCATTTTTTGTATTTTTCATATCTCCGCTTTTTCTTTATTTTTGGACGTTCATTACTACATCCGTATTTTCCTACTTTGTCTATGGAAACCTCACAACAGAGGTTAATTTTTGCTTGCTCTTTCAATTTTTCTTCATTACAGGCTCGTTTATGCCATTCTTGTAAAGCTAGAATTCGTCCTCCTAACGTATCTGGTACTTTCTCTTTTTGAACTGCTTCATTAAATGCAGTTTCTACTTTTTGTGCTACTAATAATGGTAATTTAGAAAAGAATAATTTATCTAGGTCCTTTCTTACTGACGGAATAACCTGATAATAATGTATTTTAAATTCGCAAATGAATGATTCTAAATAACACATATTGCAGATTCTTAAATTCGTTAGGTGCCAAATAGCCTGATTACTTAGGGTTGCATTAGTTTCTTTTTCTCTTGGATATCTTTCTAGAAATTCATAAGTTAAAGCATTTAATACTTTTTCAAAAGTTTTTATAGCATCATCTCCGTATAGACTTGTTTTAGCAGGAATATCCATTGTACTCAAATAATGATAGACCGCTCTAGTGGTTTTGTATATTAGAAAATTAAATATTTCACTAGGTTTAAGTTTTTCTAAATCTTCGTTGGTTTGAATTAATAATCCTGTTCGATTTTTCCAGTCTTCTAATTCTTTTAATGGATTAGTGCTACAGTCTAAGTCTAGAATATCTGAATTATTATAACTTGTTGTAGAGTGTTTGGGAATGTATGAGTGAGGAATTTTCGTCCATTCTCCCCCCCTACGAGGAACGTAATAATTTTTGTAAAGATATTCATCAAAGTGCATTTGACCATCGTTATATTCATTAAATCGTCTTTTATTTGATTTAGATGGAATCGTGTTAGATGTTTCGCCTGGGTTATTTTCCGTTTTCATGTAATTTGCATATGGATTTTCGTCACTACGGTAATCTAGCACTACTTTATCGTTTTCAACATGATCTTCATTATCTGATTCAATATTTAAAGCCATTAATAAATCATTTAGTTTATTTATATTTTCGTCTATAGTTGTCATATTAGATAAGGTTTAACAATTGTTTGTTTGCCAGGATTATTATGATTTTCCAAACATTTTTTCATATCTTCTATAGTAAGGTATCGAGTGTTTTCTAATTTAATTATTATTTCTTGAAGGTTTATTATTATTTCTCTAAGATTTTCTTCTGGCAATATTTTATTTTCTTCAACGTGAGAGCTTTCAATAGCTTTTCCTTTATTTTGTATTTGTTTAATAATATTATCTATTATATTCTTGGTGGTTTCTAAATCAGAGTATAATTCTTTATGTTTTTTATTTACTTGATGTTCTAATATTGTTCTTAGATTTTTATTATTTTCTTCTAATGTGCTTATTATAACTCCTTGATATTCATTTAGCTGTTTCCCAAGTTTTTCGATTTTTAATGATATATTTTCTGTGGTCATTAGTACTTATAATAGTTTTTAAGACTTTGAGCATCATTTTGTAATTGTTCTGCTAGTATGGTAGGAACTAAAGGGAAAATTTACCATTATTAGTAGCACAAATTTACCATTACGTCAGTAAGAAAGGACCTAGATAAATTATTCTTTTCTAAATTACCATTATTAGTAGCACAAAAAGTAGAAACTGCATTTAATGAAGCAGTTCAAAAAGAGGAAGTACTAGATACGTTAGGAGGACGAATTCTAGCTTTACAAGAATGGCATAAACGAGCCTGGAATGAAGAAAAATTGAAAGAGCAAGCAAAAATTAACCTCTGTTGTGAGGTTTCCACAGACAAAGTAGGAAAATACGGATGTAGTAATGAACGTCCAAAAATAAAGAAAAAGCGGAGATATGAAAAATACAAAAAATGGCGAAAGATACCCTATAAGGAATATAGAAAAAATAGGTATAGAAACCCTAATAAATATTTTAGAAACAGGAAACAATTTAAACAGAAAACCACTCAGAAAGATTACTGCCCTAAAGGCAAAACTAACTGTCGATGCTGGCTCTGTAATGAAGAAGGACACTATGCTAATAAATGTCCAAAGAAAAACACTAATAATAAAAAGCAGGAAGTTCTAAGAATAGCATATGATTGTGGTTTTGAACCTATAGAAGAAATAGATTTTGAATCATCAGACATAGAAATCATCGAATACCTTACAGATTTAGAATAATCTTCAGATGAGTCAGAAGAAAGTTCTAGTTAGGAATAACCCTAACGCAACATTCATAAAAGTCACCATTGAAAATAAGAACCTTTTAGCATATATAGATACAGGAGCAACACTTTGCTTTGCTAAAAAATCAACCATTAAAGGATGGGATAAATTAAATAAACCATTAAAAATTATCGTTGCAGATAAATCTATCCATGAAATTTGGTATGTAAAACATTACGCGCCTATCATTATAGAACAATATATTTTTACTGCCAAGACAATATATCTTCATGATTCAGGATTGGACATAATAATAGGAAATAATTTTCTTAAATTATATCAGCCATTTACGCAAAGAATTAGGAGTATAAGTCTAAAAGCTCCAAAAATGAAAAATCAAGAGTCAAAAATCGTTACCACCAAGATAATAACAAAAAATGAAGTATTAAGGACTGTCCTACAAAGACTTAAGAATAAACTCGAATATATTCAAATAGCATGCGGAATAGTTGAAGAGAAACTAGAGGAAGTCTGTAGTGAACACCCTTTGGATAGTATAAAAAACACAAATTCAGAATTAATAGAAATTAAACTAAAAGATCCAAATATCGAAGTTAATATTCCTAATAAAATACAATATACTCAAAGAGATGTGGAAGAATTTTTAGTAGAATGTGGAGATTTACTCAGTAAAAATATTATTCGAGAAAGTAAAAGTCCGCATAGTGCCCCGGCATTCTATGTAGAAAATGATAATGAAATTAAAAGGGGAAAAAGACGTATGGTAATAAATTATAAAAAACTCAATGAACACACTATAGGAGATAGTTATAAATTACCAAGAAAAGATTATATTCTGAAACGATTGAAAGGACAAACTTGGTTCAGTAGCCTAGACGCAAAATCAGGATATTGGCAATTAAGACTTCATGAAAATACAAAACCTTTAACAGCTTTTTCATGTCCACCACAAAAACATTATGAATGGAATGTATTACCATTTGGAATTAAGCAAGCCCCAGGAATTTATCAAAGATTTATGGATAAAAATCTAGAAGGGTTGGAAGATTTTTGTTTAGCATACATTGATGACATTATTATCTTTTCAAATAAAGATAGGATAGATCATGAAGAAAAACTAATAAAAGTTTTGGAAAGATTAAAAGAAAAAGGACTAGTAATATCAAAAAAGAAATCTAAATTGTTAGTTAATGAAATTGAGTATTTAGGAATGAAAATAAATAGTACAGGAGAAATAGAACTAACCACTAATGTTAAAGAAAAATTAGATAAATTTCCAGATAAAATGGAAAATAGAAAACAAATACAACGATTTCTAGGAAGTCTGAATTATATCAGTGAACAAGGATTTCTAAAAAATCTAGCAAAGGAAAGAAAATATCTTCAGCAAAAAATATCAGATAAAATACCTTGGAAATGGGATGATAAGGACACAGAGGTGGTAAAATTTATGAAGGCTAGTTGTGATCATTTACCAAAATTATATAACCCATGCGATCGAGATTTTCTTATTGTTGAGACAGATGCATCAAGGGATACATGGGCAGGTTGCATGCTTGCAATACCAGAAGGCAAAAAATTACTATCACTTGATCACTATGGCAATATAATCAGCAATGAATCGAATGATTCACCCTATATCAGTTATGAATCGAACGATTCACCACTATCTCGATGCAATAATGAATCGAATGATTCCAAACAATATGACTATACAATACCATTCAATACAGAAAAATATACAAAGAAGTTATGTAAATATATATCTGGAACATTCTCTTCCACTGAAAGAAACTACCCAATACATGAGCTAGAGACACTAGCCTGTCTCAGAACACTGTAAAAATGGAAGCTGGAATTACTCACCAGTCGATTCGAATTACGAACCGACTCTAAATATGTTACAGGTTTTTGGAGATACAAACTGGATGCAGACTTCAATAAAGGCAGACTCATTCGCTGGCAACAACAACTTCATTATTATCGCCCATATCTCAAGTATATCAAGTCAACAGCAAATCCACTAGCGGACACGCTTACACGCGAATGGAAGGAATAATCAAACAAATGCAGCACCAGCAACAACAAAAGGAGGAACAAATTCGTGCTCTCGAAGTCCAACTTTCTCAGAGGCGGGGGGAATTGGAGCAAATAAAAACTACCATCACCATTCTGCAAGCACAAACCAAAAACACTAGCCAGCCTGAACTGCAACAACAAACTATTCAGTCATCAAGTACACAGCCAGAAAGAGATATACCATCGTCATCAACAAAATGGTCAGACATGGTAGAAGAAGATGAGAAGTATGAAGAAGACGAAAGCAAATCAAAGAAAGGAAAATGGTACGTCATTTATGATGGAACATTTCGAGGACTCTATAACAACTGGGCAATAGTATCTCATCATGTTACGGGACACAATATCAAACACCAATCATTCCCAACCAAAGAAGAAGCAGAGAAGTCGTTGAAGGAAACTGAACAGGTATTAAAAGAATCATACAGAGAAATGGCCATGAAACAAAAAGCTGAGCCGGTTACTTCACAAAAAAGATTAGTAATGAAGATTCCAAGCATCAGCATCAAGGACATTCCAACTACAAAGCAAAAAGAAGAAGCTAACAGACCCACACTTCAAAAATTTCAACAATACTGGGAAGATCTTCTCAATTATAAAGAAATTCACACCACCATGGGATTCTACCCAACCTTCAAGGGAGGACCAAGAGCAGTCATCATCACAGACAAAATCGCACCAACAACACTATTTGCTCTTCATCAATATGGATTAATTGATACCATATATACCCAGAAGACCCAGATCTTCGATGAATTTCCAACAAAATTCAAAACAGTGGTAAAAAGGTATGCAGACTCTTTCGCCAAAGGTAGAGAAATCTATCTAAGGTATACATCCAGTTACCCAGTATTCAACAAAGAAGAACTAGTCGTTCCATCAAAAGCAATCATCAAGATGGGAGTATCTAATGGTAATTATCCAACCAGAGATGAACTGGAAGTAGCCAGGATACCAGAAGACTATCAAGTCAAATCACTATATGCAGTAAGTCAAGCCTTATATTATCTTAACCCAACAGACAATATTAAGGTCAATTATACCAGCACCAACAAGATCATCATCAGTAATTCTAAAAACCAGATTACAGCAGAAGAATGGGGATTCATTACAGATTTAGCCTAAGACTTCATCAATCTAGAAGGAACGTTAGCACCACTAACGGCGGACCAAAAACAGCAACTATGTGAATTATTGCAGTTACACGAGGACCACATATGTACACACTGTGCCGCAGACATGACTACCTCCACTAGCAGCAATAATGGAGCAAATGAGGTGTAATCCAGACAGAACTATGTGGACAATTCAGCAAGTCATCATCCATCAAGAAAAAGCTAAAGATTCCATTTTATCTGAACAATAATGTAGGAAAAAACGTGTGAAGGAGTGTCTGGTTTGCTTTTATTTCTTGTCTGTTTTTCTTTTCTCAAGTGGAGAATGATGTAATAGCATATGTAATCAGGCTAGGTCCTGCACTATAAATATGTAACCTAAAACCTCATAAGGGGGGAGCAGAATAAAAGTTTGAGATTTCTCTCTCAAAAAGACTAAGTGAAGTCTTGGTGCTTCGGCACAGAACGTTTGAGGTCATACTCTGGAGACGTTCGTATCCACTATCACCCATTCGTAAAAAACCATACACCAACCATTAACACCACAAAGAATTCTCCAACACCATTGCAACGATCATCAGCAATCAGCCTCTCTCATACTACATCACCATGAAGACATTCAACAGCAAGAAATTGCAACATTCAACCTAAGCCATAATCAGGTATGTCAGAAAACCCTAGTAGCAGTAACAGTGATTTTGATTATTTAAGTAAAAATGAAGAAGACAACTATTTTCTAGATGGAATAATAGATGTCAAGAAAATTAAGGAACAAACTAATTTTACCCTATCAGAAACGCAAAATTTTATTACTAAATCTTTTTTATCCAAACTATTTGATAGAAAAAACATAATCAAATATGGAAAAATGATAGGAGAAACGGCAGTACCAATAGAGCAAACTAAAGGGGATTTCCTAATTCAAATAATAAATAGGGAACAAATTAGGAAAAGATTATCCAAGTTACAACCGGAAGAAAGAAATAAAATAGCTTACATTCATATCAGCACGATACAAATCATTCTAAAATCTACTATGAAAACAGGGATAACTGCACCCATAGAACTAGAAATAAGGGATGATCGGCTCATTAACAAAGAAGAAAGTATTATTGCAAAAGGAAAGGGAAATCTAGGATTAGGAATAATCAAATTTGATATTAATCTACAACAAGGATTAAGTTTAACAGATGGGAATCTTGACTCTTCCATTATTATAAAGTATGAGCTAAAAAGAAAAAATTTCATGAAAGAAAACAGTAACCCCTTTTCAGTAACATACCAGATAAATTATGCACTAACTAATAGTCATCATAGTCTAGCATTTAAGGATAAAGAAGCTATCACCATAGAAGATTTATTCAAACCACTAATCCAACTAGAATCGCCTCTAAAAATAATAAAATCAAATAATGATTATCCAAGAATAAGTGTAGATGGAAGAAGCGCTTCCATGAGACTAACCGATAAGAAAAAGGAAAAAGAGAAAGAAGAAAATCAAGAAATAAAAAACATAACTATACTTCATCAAAATGATAATACTAGTGAAATAAAAAAGTTACAAGAGCTAATCGTAGAAATAAGTGAAAAATTGTAAAAATGCCTAACAGTTATTATATAAATAAATTGATAGATGGAATAGATGCATTAGACCTCACATCAGTAACCGACATTAATACAGTTACATTAGAATTATCTCACTTCATATCAGATATAGTAGAAGAACAAATGTGTATAGGAAATTCAGAAACATTGGAAGAAGCCGTATCCAAAACTGAATTAATTACCGATATAATAACTAGTTTAACTAAGATAAAACAAAAATTAATGAATAGTTAAAGCTCAGTTAGGAAAAACTGAAAAATATCCTTATAAAATACAAAATTGTATTGGTTGTAATCATGCCACTTTTTCCTTCCATGAAGAATGAACAAAAACTAAAGAAAGCAAAGTTACGTGAAAAAACCATGCATATATCAATTTGTTAGTATCAGATTCTTCGGTCAACATCTTTACGAGAATCATGTCAATTTGGTATCAAATTCTATGAGAATCATTTCAACTTTGGTATCAAATTCTATGAGAATCATTTCAACTTTGGTATCAATTTGGTATCAAATCCTATGAGAATCATTTCAACTTTGGTATCAGAGCCAATGAAAGAGACTAATTATTTTAAATTGAAAAACATTACAACAATTAATACAATAATAAATTAAAAAAATGTGCCCCAACGAGCTTTGCAAGCTCGGCTCATTTGCAGCCCTATTGATGAGTGATTACAAAAGAAGGTTTTCAGCTCTTTTGAGGTAGGTCTTCTTTTCTCTTGGGGTGCGTTTGGATAAGTGGATTTTAAATGCAAGGTATTTGAAATATTAGCATTTGAAATGGATGTATTCGAAATATTAGTATTTGAAATACATGTAATTCAAATTCATTGTTTGGATACTCATTTGTAATTTGTTTGTATTTTGTATTTTATGATTTTCAATTTCAATTTTTAATTTTCTGGTCACTTACTACAAATTTTGGTAAATTACAGTTTGGTACCCAAAATTATTTTTTCTTACAATTTAGTACCTAAACTTTTAAAATTTTACAAAAAGGTCCTGAAATTTTGATGGTAAAATTACATTTTGGTACCTTTATATGTTTTGCCTCACACTATAGTACCTAAACTTTTAATATTTTACAAATAGGTCCATCCTTTTGTTAGGAGGTATTTCAAATCACTAGTTGTTGAAATGTATTTGAAGTTGACAAAAAATACACTAGACATGTATTTGGAAATCACCCCATGAATTTGACATAAATCCAAATACCAAATGTAATTAATATCCAAACACATGATTTGCTATTTGGAAATCCAAATCACAAATACCAAATCCAAATCATTGTATCCAAACGCACCCTTTATTTTCCCTTTTGTTTTTTAATATTTGTTCAGTCTTTGATTTTAAAAGTGGGACCGTTTGTTTGGGTTCACATATATAGTAATGCAATATACGTCTTCCACGGTGGAGGGGATTGCAGCAGATACAAACAAGATCTTCTGCGGATGGACCTTAATGGTCAAGCAAATTTGTTTGATGATTTACTTTTCCTGTTCTTAGTAGGGGTGGGCATTGGGTGGGTCGGGTGGATTTTGACCATAAAATGCACCCACCCGCGCTTACACGGATTGTTATTTTTTAACCCACCACCCACCCACATTTAGTCTCGGGTTGGGTCGGGCGGATGGTGGATGATGCGGGTGGGTTTGTGGGTTCACCCACATCACAATGTATATAATATAAAGAAGTCAACTTGACATGATAATAAGTGAAGAGAATCATCGAGGGAAACAAGAAGTTGAAATAGGGCGAAAAATGTTGAATTAGTTCTTAAATTGGATAGAAATTCTATTATGAAAGAGTTTTCTACAGATTGAGACGATTATTAGGTGCAAGAAACTAAGGAAAATAATTCCACAAAGGAAAGAGCGGTGATCTAGGCACAAGAATTAGAGGAAAAAGTAAAGGGAAGAAGAGGGGATCTCTATTTGGAAGGTTGGCTTTGAGGTTCAAACTCGAGGAGCAGTCCGAGTTTATATCTAAAGTCTACACTCTCCTCTCTCTAGCGCCAACAACTTTGATCTTTTTGCTGTTGGGTTGAGCGGGTCACCCGCACACTCACCCACAACCCACCCACCATCCGGCGGATGGCTCTCAGCGCAACCCGTCACCCACCCACTGACCCATCCACTTAACGAAATTCAGGTCAAATGCGGGTGGGTCGGTCCAAATCCGCGGATGATCCGCCCGCATGCCCAGCCCTAGTTCTTAGGATCAAACAATACATAATGGAGTTTCTCCTCCAACACTACCTTAATTTCACTTTTCCCGTTCCTGCGCACACCACGGAGGGGGTCTTCGGTAATTTCCTATTTAGTTCTCGTGGGCCTTAGAGCATAGAAATGGTTTGATTTATATGGGCCGGCTATTTATTTCCAGCTTCTTTAACTAACTAACTAACTAATTTCGTAAAAAAAAAGCTTATTTAACTAAACAATGGAAATCTGACTAATAATTATGCATGGGTAAGTTCACTTGCGAAGTTAGTGCTTTATACTTGCGAAGTGCATGGTACAAGAAAATCAATATTGTTAAAGTCGGACTGAATGCTGAATCGGAAAAGTTAGTGCTTTATACTTTAACGATTAATTGTTATAGAACTTTTAGTTAATCGTTAATAGAATCGTTCATGTGCTATAATATAAAATAACATATATAATACTCTAAGTTATGAGTGAATATATCACTACCCATAAAAGATTTCAAATTCATATCATCTATCACCAAAAAGTTCTAACAAAGCATTCAAACTATCTCACAAAAGTAATCATAATTTTTTTATTAAATTCAAGTCAACAATAAGAGTGACAATCCATAGTGAACCTGATAAATCCGATAAGAAAGCTGACAAATGAAAAAAATGAAACATAAATAGAATTAGTGATTGACGTTTGATGGTTTCAGTTCACGTACTTTTTTTCTTAATTTTTTGTGATTAAAATAGTATACCAGTGGATCAGTTAAACCGGAGTGATTCATCTGGTTTCATGTCAAACCCTTAAAAACCATTAGGTTTATCTTTAACCATCCAAAATTAAATGAATAAAATAATCTTTGGTTCTTATATTCAAGAAATCTGAAGAAGAAAAAAGAATCTTTAAAGCCTAAATTAAGTGAATAAGACAAAAAATTAAAATTTTGAGAGCTTAGTTAATCAATTTATTTCCAAAGTTTATAAGACGTAGATAGTGAAATTACTTAATTAAATAGGAATATAAAATAAAAAAGTATTACCTTGCAATTGCATTCCTACTACACTTACCGTAACTTTGCAATTAAGTAGCCACAATTGCTACAGAGAAGGCGGGATACATAATCCTAAACAACAACTAACTCTCATCCGACTACTATATAATTCGTGGATTAGAGACACCCTACTATTTCCACCCAACACATCCAACCCTTCCTTGTTGATTATGTATTAGCTTATGAATTATTGCATGTATTATCAATTTGTTAGTATCAGATTCTTCGGTCAACATCTTTACGAGAATCATGTCAATCATGTCAATTTGGTATCAAATTCTATGAGAATTATTTCAACTTTGGTATCAAATTCTATGAGAATCATTTCAACTTTGGTATCAGAGCCAATGAAAGAGACTAATTATTTTAAATTGAAAAACATTACAACAATTAATACAATAATAAATTACAAAAATGTGCCCCAACGAGCTTTGCAAGCTCGGCTCATTTGCAGCCCTACCTAACGTATCTGGTACTTCCTCTTTTTGAACTGCTTCATTAAATGCAGTTTCTACTTTTTGTGCTACTAATAATGGTAATTTAGAAAAGAATAATTTATCTAGGTCCTTTCTTACTGACAGAATAACCTGATAATAATGTATTTTAAATTCGCAAATGAATGATTCTAAATAACACATATTGCAGATTCTTAAATTCGTTAGGTGCCAAATAGCCTGATTACTTAGGGTTGCATTAGTTTCTTTTTCTCTTGGATATCTTCCTAGAAATTCATAAGTTAAAGCATTTAATACTTTTTCAAAAGTTTTTATAGCATCATCTCCGTATAGACTTGTTTTAGCAGGAATATCCATTGTACTCAAATAATGATAGACCGCTCCAGTGGTTTTGTATATTAGAAAATTAAATATTTCACTAGGTTTAAGTTTTTCTAAATCTTCGTTGGTTTGAATTAATAATCCTGTTCAATTTTTCCAGTCTTCTAATTCTTTTAATGGATTAGTGCTACAGTCTAAGTCTAGAATATCTGAATTATTATAACTTGTTGTAGAGTGTTTGGGAATGTATGAGTGAGGAATTTTCGTCCATTCTCCCCCCCTACGAGGAACGTAATAATTTTTGTAAAGATATTCATCAAAGTGCATTTGACCATCGTTATATTCATTAAATCGTCTTTTATTTGATTTAGATGGAACCGTGTTAGATGTTTCGCCTGGGTTATTTTCCGTTTTCATGTAATTTGCATATGGATTTTCGTCACTACTGTAATCTAGCACTACTTTATCGTTTTCAATATGATCTTCATTATCTGATTCAATATTTAAAGCCATTAATAAATCATTTAGTTTATTTATATTTTCGTCTATAGTTGTCATATTAGATAAGGTTTAACAATTGTTAGTTTGCCAGGATTATTATGATTTTCCAAACATTTTTTCATATCTTCTATAGTAAGGTATCGAGTGTTTTCTAATTTAATTATTATTTCTTGAAGGTTTATTATTATTTCTCTAAGATTTTCTTCTGGCAATATTTTATTTTTTTCAACGTGAGAGCTTTCAATAGCTTTTCCTTTATTCTGTATTTGTTTAATAATATTATCTATTATATTCTTGGCGGTTTCTAAATCAGAGTATAATTCTTTATGTTTTTTATTTACTTGATGTTCTAATATTGTTCTTAGATTTTTATTATTTTCTTCTAATGTGCTTATTATAACTCCTTGATATTCATTTAGTTGTTTCCCAAGTTTTTCGATTTTTAATGATATATTTTCTGTGGTCATTAGTACTTATAATAGTTTTTAAGACTTTGAGCATCATTTTGTAATTGTTCTGCTAGTATGGTAAATTTTCCCTTTAGTTCCTCTTGACTCAAGAGTAGGGCTACAAATGAGCCGAGCTTGCAAAGCTCGTTGGGGCACATTTTTGTAATTTATTATTGTATTAATTGTTGTAATGTTTTTCAATTTAAAATAATTAGTCTCTTTCATTGGCTCTGATACCAAAGTTGAAATGATTCTCATAGAATTTGATACCAAAGTTGAAATGATTCTCATCGAATTTGATACCAAATTGACATGATTAACATGATTCTCGTAAAGATGTTGACCGAAGAATCTGATACTAACAAATTGATATATGCATGGTTTTTTCACGTAACTTTGCTTTCTTTAGTTTTTGTTCATTCTTCATGGAAGGAAAAAGTGGCATGATTACAACCAATACAATTTTGTATTTTATAAGGATATTTTTCAGTTTTTCCTAACTGAGCTTTAACTATTCATTAATTTTTGTTTTATCTTAGTTAAACTAGTTATTATATCGGTAATTAATTCAGTTTTGGATACGGCTTCTTCCAATGTTTCTGAATTTCCTATACACATTTGTTCTTCTACTAGTATGGTAAATTTCCGATTATCCAAAACAAATGTGTATAGGAAATTCAGAAACATTGGAAGAAGCCGTATCCAAAACTGAATTAATTACCGATATAATAACTAGTTTAACTAAGATAAAACAAAAATTAATGAATAGTTAAAGCTCAGTTAGGAAAAACTGAAAAATATCCTTATAAAATACAAAATTGTATTGGTTGTAATCATGCCACTTTTTCCTTCCATGAAGAATGAACAAAAACTAAAGAAAGCAAAGTTACGTGAAAAAACCATGCATATATCAATTTGTTAGTATCAGATTCTTCGGTCAACATCTTTACGAGAATCATGTCAATCATGTCAATTTGGTATCAAATTCTATGAGAATCATTTCAACTTTGGTATCAAATTCTATGAGAATCATTTCAACTTTGGTATCAGAGCCAATGAAAGAGACTAATTATTTTAAATTGAAAAACATTACAACAATTAATACAATAATAAATTACAAAAATGTGCCCCAACGAGCTTTGCAAGCTCGGCTCATTTGCAGCCCTACTCATCAACCTATTTTGGTTATCAAAGTCTGCCCTTGCTGCACCAACTCATACCAACCGACTTGGTCCAAACAAGCCTCAGGCCTACTCACTCCACTCGAGAAAGTACAACTCTGTTATTTGGAAGTGCTGAAATCAACTATCAATAAAAGGAAAATGAACATGGAAGCAGACTGAAAACAAGCATTGTTCTTGCAATGTTCAGATATGTTTGTTCCCTTTCGAGCAAACTCCATTTGCAAAATCAATTAATTACGGTCACAAAGCAGAGCTAGCCAACAAACCGAACAAAATCGCTTAGGGTGCGTTTGGATAAGTGGATTTTAAATGTAAGGTATTTGAAATATTAGCATTTGAAATGGATGTATTCGAAATATTAGCATTTGAAATACATGTAATTCAAATTCATTGTTTGGATACTCATTTGTAATTTGTTTGTATTTTGTATTTTATGATTTTCAATTTCAATTTTTAATTTTCTGGTCACTTACTACAAATTTTGGTAAATTACAGTTTGGTACCCAAAATTATTTTTTCTTACAATTTAGTACCTAAACTTTTAAAATTTTACAAAAAGGTCCTGAAATTTTGGTGGTAAAATTACATTTTGGTACCTTTATATGTTTTGCCTCACACTATAGTACCTAAACTTTTCATATTTTACAAATAGGTCCATTCTTTTGTTAGGAGGTATTTCAAATCACTAGTTGTTGAAATGTATTTGAAGTTGACAAAAAATACACTAGACATGTATTTGGAAATCACCCCATGAATTTGACACAAATCCAAATACCAAATGTAATTAATATCCAAACACATGATTTGGTATTTGGAAATCCAAATCACAAATACCAAATCCAAATCATTGTATCCAAACGCACCCTTATAAAAATGAAAATACAGACAAAGCGAAAGGAAGATTAAGAAGTAAATATCAGTAGAGATTCAATGACCACCTCATATCCCAGACTTGCACCTATCCAACACTTCGCAAGGCCAATGAAATCCGCCAGTTGGTCACGCCAGGCTCTGCTCATCTTTGACGGGGAATAGATCAAAAAAGTTGGAGAAAAATTAAGAGAGGAAGTTGGAGAAAAATTACTTAAGTCATCTCCTCATTGTATAGTTTTTAGAGTGGTTCTGTGGACTGCCAACTGAGCTGCCCATAGAATGGCACGTAAAGCCATATTTTTGTTCTCTTTAGAGTTAGTTTCATTGGATTTTGTAGAATGACTTCTCTATGTAGTGGTTTATGTCTAACGTTTTTCAATTTTTATTAAGAAAAAACATATGTACAATCAAATCTTCTCTTCTTTATTTACCCGAATTCAAACTTACACTACTACCGTATAATCTATAACCTAATTAAACTTAAGCTACTTCATTAACAATCGATGAAAAATCCAACAAAAAAATGGATGATGAAAAGGGAAGAAAGTAAAAAACACTAATCCTCGTCATGGGCATATATATCATTAATCGCCATCATCTAGAACGGGATTCTCGTTATCTTCATGCCCATCAGTAGCACTTCTATGTTGTTGAATGACCAAAACGGAAGCACCCAAATTAAGCTCCGCAGAAGCCAGAATGTCGCCGACGGCCCCTAGCTCCGGGCACTCCTCCCAATCGCTCATTCCCGTCGTCATCGGAGAATTCCCCCGCCCGCCTTTCCCTACTATGAACAATGAGTACATTTCTCCTATCTCTTTCAGTATCTCCACCGTTTGCTCTCCGTTCTCCGTCCTCTTCTCCACGTACTTCACCTTTCCTGACGTCACATATCTGAAACAACATTTATGTATATATATATATACGTAAATATTTATAATTCGAAGGAATTTAGTGTGGTTAATCAATTAAAAGATCGAGTTTAATCATGCACGTACCGGTTGCAAAAATCCTCCATGAAAACATTATCTATGGCCATGTCCACCTCATAGCTGCAGATCGAAATATGCTGCTCCTCGTCCTCACCGTTCCTATCATGCACCTCCTTCTTCTTGGGCTGGCCCGACGACAGAAACCTAATAATCGTCAAGTTCACGTAAGGATGCATGGCTATCCTCTTGCAACAAGCCAGGGCCTCCCTGTCGTCGGGCCCACCAAAGAACAATGTAGCCACATTCTGGGCCAGCTCCGGGCTCGGCAGCTGGAACCCAGTGAGCCCACGGTCCACGAATATCCCCACCGAGCACGGCGCGTGGCGCAACACCTTCTGGTTCACGATCCTCATCCCGTCCTTGTCGTTCTCCAGCTTCCCGTCCAGCCGCTGGTGCTTGTGGAACGTCAGGAACACGATCGACACCCGCAGGTCCTCCGCGCTTGAGCACACGTCCTCGTACACTTTCGGGAAATAAGACACGGCCTTGTTCTGGTGGACGAGGATCTTGCTGTCGGTTGTGAACGCGTCCACGGCGTCGTTGATCTCGACTATGTCGTTACCTCCGTACTCGTCGTCGTCGCTGAACTGGTCGCCGTCCTGATGTTAATAACAAGTCAGAGTTCAGCATAATTCGTAACGGGCTATAGCGACTACCAAAATTATATGGTCATTAAAAGGTTTTATAACCAGTTTAAGGCTTTAGTAAATATTCTAATGAGGTGCCATGTAAGTGATAAAAAAAACTTATATAAATCCTATTTCAATATTTTGAAACTAAGTGATTTGTTCGTTACATGGTATATCAGAATCTTCAATTGAGAAGTCAGATTTTGAATTCTTATCAGAACTCCTGATATTACGTAAGGCTTCCGTAATGCCACTTAATAACTGTTACGTAAAGTATGCATCTATTACGTAAACGTTACGTAACGATAGTTATTTCTTATCTAACAGTTAAATTAGAAGTGTTACGTAAGTCTTCAGTAATGATTCAACAAATTACGTAACGAAAGGTTAATATTCATTACGTAAAATGAGTCTCTATTACATAAGGTTTCCGTAATGACATTTTTCAACTATTACGTAAGACAAACACACATTACGTAATCATTACGTAATGCCTATTGTATTTTACGTAATGCGACTTGTGAAACCTGTTATAGCAGGTCAAAAACATCAAATTAGCATAACTTCAAGGTATTGTAGGAATTTCTTATAAACAATGGTTTAGCAGAAGTGATGATATATTCAAATTGTGCAAACTAAAAGCCTAATGTTTTAGCAATATATGGATGATATGTGCAAATTGAAAATCCCACAAGTAGTCATTGGACATATAAAAACAGGGTGAAAGCTTGACCCCGAAGACCCACTGACCTATCCCAACTCGTCTCATCTTTAAGGGTCTGGACGGGTCAGTTTGTCTATAGGGTCAGATTAGGGACGGGTCATTTGTTGACCCTATAAGGATCGGGATGGGTCGGGACAACTTAGGGACGGGTCACTTTTTGACCCTGTGATCCTTAGCAACAACAAAAATCTCACACCACATTGGACATTTTTGTAAAGTTTTAAAACTTTAGGTACTAACTTGTATAAAAAATTTTGGGTACCAAAACGTAATTTTACCATCAAAATTTATGAACTTATTTGTAAAAAAATAAATTTTAGGTACTAAATTGTGAGAAAAAATAATTTTGGGTACCAAAATATCATTTGTAAAAAAGTTGTGTGTTGATTAGGGTCGACCCATTGGTCCGTCCCGCCCTGGCCCGTCCCAACCATTAAGGGTCAGATAGGGTCAAGAAGGAGACAGGAACGAGACGGGTCAGTTATACATCTTGATCCTTCAGGGACGGGTCAGACAGGGTCTAGGATGGGTCAGGAACGAGACAGACAAATTTTCAGCCCTAATAAAAAATACAAATCATTTCCCAACAACTCGAATTATTGAGACTAAGTAACCTGTTGGCTAACCGGCGAAAAGCAGGATTTTGCGATTCGTGACACACTTAACTATCTTACCTGAAGCTGGTGGTACATGAGTTTTTTCTTTCGGCGGTGTCGTTTCTGGAGCTCGACAAGGTGGAGGAGGTAGGTGACGGTAGGGGAGCGGTTGGATCCGGTCATGGAGGCGATGAGGCCGAGCTTGGAGGTGATGTGGCGGGACTCGTAGACGCAGAGCTGGAAGCGGAGCTCCTTCTCAGGGTCGAGGAATTCCAAGAAGGTGAGTTTGTGGGCGAAGTACTTGGCGTCGCGTCTGAGTATGAAGGAAACTACTGGACCGGCGATTAGGGTGTTGATCACCACAATGATGATCACCAGCTTGTGCGTGTTGTCGTCCCACCATGTCTGTCCATTCGCGAATCAAGCCAACAAAACAAATTAGACCGAGTGAATATTATATTATATAATAGTGGTTAAAAGCATCCATTTGCATGCATGCATGTCAAGAAAAGAAAAGTAAGACAGGGAACGGAACTTACATCTGACCTGGAGAAAGCCTCAATGACAAGAAGCTCGCCATGGCCCTTCAAGTTGAGAATGAAAGCAAGCACGACGGCGTCGTTCCTGGGGATGTTCAAGTGATGGCAAGCGCAGAGCGTCCCGATGATCTTCCCTCCGATTCCCAGCACGATGACCAGCGCAACCACGATGCAGTTCCTGACGCTGATGAGGTAGTTGACGTCGAACCGGAAGCCGTTGAAGCCGAAGTAGATGGGGAGGATGAAGTTGTTGACCGCGTAGGTCAAGCGATGAAGTAACGTTCTTGTGGTCTTGCCTTCCCTTGGGAAAGCCACGCCGACGAGGAAGCAGGAGATCATGCTGTTGAACCCTAGCTTCTCGATCATGAAGGAGAGCAGGATGACGAGGAGGAGGATCGCCGACATCTCCGTGCCCGGCACGAACTTCATGTTCCTGTTCCTCTTGTTGCACCACATCGCCATGAATCTGAGAGGATGCGTTTGTTAAAATTATATTATAAATATATAAGTATGTTATAATGTTACTTGAATCGGACTATCAGCCGCTACGACTGGTAAATACTTGAATGAGCTCAATGTTATTTGGGTTCGGGTTCTAGGCCTGGTCTGTAACCATTTCCTTTGTCAGATTGGATTAGGTTTAGACCCACATGAAGAAGCACTATAAATACTTCTCATACTCCTCTGTAATCTGTAATCTCCTCGATATAGTGAAACTGGCTCTCTCTCGCCCGTGGACTAGCTAACACACATCGTCTTAGTGAACCACGTAAATCATGTGTCTGTGTTTTTCGATTCTCGCTTTCGTATTCTTGCTTTGTCGATTCCGGCGATTTCCCGATCTGTAGCAGCGCATTTATAACAGTGTGTCATAAGGTCGACCATTTGAGGAAGTGGTAGACCATTTCTTGAAAAATGGCTGACTAGTTGAAGGTAAATATGTCATCAGGTCATTCGGTAGACCATTTTTTTAATGAATGATCGACCACTTAACAAATGAGATGGATCGTTTAATGCAAACAAGAGATCAGAGATCCCCAAAACTGTACCTATTGGCGTAGGCGACGATCCCAGTCCCGACTATGCAAACAAGTGCAAAGCCAAACATGTTCCCGGCACTGAAGGCGAGGTAGGTGGAGTACCAGGCGATGCAAAAGAGCTCGATGAACAAGGCCGCGGAGATGGCGAGCCTGCCGGTGTCGGCGGTGTCGAACCTGAGCTCGGCGACGAGGCGGACGACGACGGGGGAGGCGGTGCTGGCGACGATGATCATGATGATGATGGCGAAGGCGAACCTGTGGGACGCCACCTTGAGGAGGTAGATGACGAAGAAGGAAGCCGCGGCTCCGAAGGCGCCGCACACGCCCAGGTTCCAGGCCGCGACCACGCCGATCCGCTTCATGTTCCTCGACATGTAAGGCAGGTCCGCCTCCAGCCCGATGCTGAACATGAACAGGATCCGGAACACGAAGAGGAGGAGGAAGCTGTACGCCTCGAACGCCGGCTGGATGAATATCTGCCGCACCCGCTCGATTTTGCACAGCAGCGACGGCCCCAGCACCAATCCTGCCTAAAACCAACAAATTAAAACAACAAACAACAACAACCACGGGCAAAGTTGTACCGTGCGTACGTACCAGAATTTGTGCGACGGGGCCGGGCTGGCCCAAGGGCTTGAGGATGACGTGGAAGATCTGGGAGACGAGGAGCATGCCGCAGGTCTGTACAAATGTGGTATTGAAAGGGTTCCATAGGTCGCGGGTACAGAGGAGGCGCTTCGCTTGATCCATAATGCTTGTGCCGTAATTTGCATGGTAATGGGGATGAACATATTATACTTAGATTACGCCTACGTACGTACGTTCTTGCTAGGGTTTCTTTTCCGTTCGTTTTCTCAAGGATGTTGGAAACAAGAGCTTCTTCATTGATGAACCATGGTACGTACCGATGGGAGAGATCAAGAGATGATGATCATGTGGAACAAGAAGAAGAAGAAGAAGGGCTTGTTTGTGCCTGGGGATGGATTGATTTGGGTTTGAGTATGGGCTTTTCTCTGGCGTCAATTGATTTTCTTGCTGATTGTTTGTTGCCAGAGGAAAGATACATGCATTGATGGAGGATCTTTGTTCCCGGGAAATCCTAATTTGGATGCCTTCTTTCCTTTTTATTATTAATTAATTGTCTTCCAATAAGAAGACCTTCTTCATTGAGTCAATTGATGTTTCTTCCTTCCTTCACTTCGATCTAGGGGGGAAATATAACCTTATTTCAACGGTTACCCGATATGCATGCATTATTTACAGGCATTTAAGGGTGAGATGGTAGGTAGTCCTTTTCCACGTTTCACATTCTTTTCAAGTGGTTTTGAACTCTTAGGCCTGTTTCACTTTCATTTTTGTTTTCTATTTTCTCTTTTCATATCATAAATTTGGCAACCAAAACGGGAAAACTTGTCTACTTTTCATTTTGTTTTTTATTCGTTTCCAACTATGAAAACAGAAAGTGACAACTTCCTGCTGTTTTCAGAAACGACAAAATGTTGTTTTCACCTGTTTTCTCAAAAACAAGAAACAGAAATGAAAGTGGTATTGCGACAATTAGTTTTTTTTATAAGAATGGTGCGAAATAGTTAGCTTCCTATTGATCATAACTAGCAAAACCCCGCTCGCTATCGCTATGCGTATCACAAAAATAAATATTTTAAAGAGTAATAGTTTTAATGTTGTCCCAAAAGTGAAAGTAATCTTATTTCATTCTTAATCATTCTTTTCATTGGTTTGTTATTTACAATAACATATAGTCGATGAACTTGCATAAGGTAGAGGGATCGTTGAATAGATTATTTATGTTTAAACTTCTTTCATGACGTTAATGTTTCAATTTGTATGTTTTTTTTTTGGTTTGAGATAATCGTAGTTCTCTTTTATGGAATTTTTGGATTGATTGCAGGTTTGAGGAGGTTCAACTCGCATTGATTGGGTCAAATTAGGTTGGATACCCATGGATTTGAATTCAAATTGTCTTTCTCAAACAAAATGAAAAAGAGAAATGAAAAACACTAAAGCTAAAACTCGCTACCGACTCAAAACTCATCAACACCAGGTTCAACTTGCTTTAACCTGGTTGGACCGAGTTTTGGACAAATTCACACCTGACACAACACGTCAATTACAAAAACAAATAAAACTCGCTCCCACCGAAAACCTGTAAAATCGGGTTCAAGTCGCTTTGGTCAGGTCGAAGTAGGTTATATACCCATGCGTTTGGACTCAATTGTCATTCTCAATCAAAAGAAAAAAGATAAAAAAAAAAATACTAAAGCGGATAAAACTCGCTCATGACCCCAAACTCTCAACATTGCGTTCAACTCGCTTTGACCGGGTCGACCCAATTTTAACAAATTCAAAATTTACCCAACTTGTCAATTACAAAAGCGGATAAAACTCGCTCTCGATATGAAACGCGTCAACGATGGGTCAGAGTTCAATTGTCATTCTCAACGAAAAGGAAAATGAGAAATAAAATATTAAAGCGTACAAAACTCTCTTTCGATCTAAAACTAGTCAACAACGTGTTCAACTCGCTTTGAACAATTTTTCAACAAATTAACACTTGATCCAACCTGTCAACTATAAAAGCGGATAAAGCTCGCTCACAATACAACACTCTTCAAAACCTTAGATTCAGGTTCAATTGTCTTCCCAACCAAAAGAAGAAGAAAAAAGAAACTTATAAACGCTAAATTCGGTTTCAAGTCGCTTTGACTAGATCAAATTAGGTTGGATACCCAT
This sequence comes from Linum tenue, assembly GCA_946122785.1. Lineage (NCBI taxonomy): Eukaryota > Viridiplantae > Streptophyta > Magnoliopsida > Malpighiales > Linaceae > Linum > Linum tenue. The sequence goes on from CAMGYJ010000009.1 coordinate 15,677,802, forward strand.
GGATTTGGGTTCAATTGTGATCATGCTCAACAAAAAGGAAAAAAAGAAAGAAAAACACAAAAGAGCATGAAACTCGATCCTGATACAAAATTCGTGGTATCGATCTTTGAAAATGATGGTGAAGAACAACTTAGGATTCCGCCAACAGTATTTCGAAATGGGCTGCAAAATGGTGGGCAAAGGCGATGATTTGTGCAAAAATCCATAGACGAAAACCTAGCGAACAATAACAAAACACTAAAGAGGAAGAAACTCGGTCCAGATATAAAACTCGTGGTAGCGGCCTTGGGAAACGATGATGGGGAACAACTTAGGATTTTGTCGATAGTATTTCGAGATGGGCTGCAAAATGGTGGGCAAAGGCGATGATTTGTGTTCAAGTTAGGATACCCATGTGTTTGGGTTCAATTGTGATCTTGCTCAACAAAAAGAAAAAACACTAAATTGGATGAAACTCGATCCCGATACAAAACTCGTGGTAGCGGCTTTGGGAAACGGTGGTGGGGAATAACTTAGGATTTCGAGATGGGCTGCAAAATGGTGGGCAAAAGCGATGATTTGTGCAAAAAGCCATAGACGAAAACCTAGCGAACAATAACTAAACACAAAGATGATGATTGGTGCAAAAAGTCATAGACGAAAACCTAACGAACAATAATAAAACACAGAGGCGATGATTTGTGCAAAAAGCCATAGACGAAAACCTAGCGAACAATAACTAAACACAAAGGTTGTAGTATGGAGAGTGGGGTAAAAGAAAGACTTGGAACTTCCCCACTTGCAGTTGGAGGAGTGTGAGAACCACTAATGAATAGTAACTCACAACCTAGGCTTTTATATATTAATAATGGTGGGCAAAGGCGATGATTTGTGCAAAAAGCCATAGATGAAAACCTAGCGAACAATAACTAAACAGAAAGACGATGACTGGTGCAAAAAGTCATAGACGAAAACTTAACGAACAATAACAAAACACAGAGGCGATGATTTGTGCAAAAAGCCATAGACGAAAACCTAGGGAACAATAACTAAACACAAAGGTTGTAGTATGGAGAGTGAGATAAAAGAAAGACTTGAAACTTCCTCACTTGCAATTGGAGGAGTGTGAGAACCACTAATGAATAGTAACTCACAACCTAGGCTTTTATATATTAATAATGGTGGGCAAAGGCGATGATTTGTGCAAAAAGCCATAGATGAAAACCTAGCGAACAATAACTAATCAGAAAGACGATGACTGGTGCAAAAAGTCATAGACGAAAACTTAACGAACAATAACAAAACACAGAGGCGATGATTTGTGCAAAAAGCCATAGACGAAAACCTAGGGAACAATAACTAAACACAAAGGTTGTAGTATGGAGAGTGAGATAAAAGAAAGACTTGAAACTTCCTCACTTGCAATTGGAGGAGTGTGAGAACCACTAATGAATAGTAACTCACAACCTAGGCTTTTATATATTAATTAATTAATAACTAAACACAAAGGTTGTGGTATGAAGAGTGGGGTAAAAGAAAGATTTGGAACTTCCCCACTTGCAATTGGAAGAGTGTGAGAACCACTAATGAATAGTAACTCAACACCTAGGCTTTTATATATTAATTAAAAATAAACACAAAGACGATGATTGGTGCAAAAAGTCATAGACCAAAACCTAACGAACAATAACAAAACACAGAGGCGATGATTTGTGGAAAAAGCCATAGACGAAAACCTAGCGAACAATAACTAAACACAAGGTTGTAGTATGGAGAGTGGGGTAAAAGAAAGACTTGGAACTTCCCTACTTGCAGTTGGAGGAGTGTGAGAACCATTACTCACAACCTAGGCTTTTATATATTAATATATATTAATAATAAACACAAAGATGATGATTGGTGCAAAAAGTCATAGACGAAAACCTAACGAACAATAACAAAACACAGAGACGATGATTTGTGCAAAAAGTCATAGACGAAAACCTAGCGAACAATAACTAAACACAAAAGTTGTAGTTTAGTTCCCCACTTGCAGTTGGAGTAGTGTGAGAACCACCAATGAATAGTAACTCACAACCTAGACTTTTATATATTAATAATTAATAACTAAACACAAAGGTTGTAGTATGGAGAGTGGGGTAAAAGAAAATTTGGAACTTCCTCACTTGCAATTGGAGGAGTGTGAGAACCACTAATGAATAGTAACTCACCACCTAGACTTTTATATATTAAAAAATAATGCTACTATTTGTACATACCTTTTGCTAGGATGGGCATTGGGCGAGTTATCCATTGAATCCACTCAAATTCCTCTCTCATGAAAATTTGAGCCACTATGATGTGGAAGGGTGTAATAAACAGGTGAATATATATAGGTTGCTTTCTGACCGTTTCAACGAAACATTAGTAGATCTGTAGATGTAAGTCGATCCATCAAATACAGCACCAACACATATTTTACATTAAATTTCAAATCTCTTCATCAAATACAATTATTTTCATAAGTTCATTATCTACATGTCTAATTTTTGCCAGATAATAAATCATTGGGTTAATACCCTAGTTTGGCCCGAAGTTTAGCGTTAGTGACAGTTCTGACCCCATTTTCCAAATAAGACATTTATGACCCACTTTTGAAATTATTTGACAAATTTGGCCCGACGTTTGGGTTGACCGTTAAAATTGACGGTCAATGATTTTTTTCCGTTAGTGACTCAACATCCTATGCTAAGGTGGCTACGATGTGGCTGCCACGTCATTTATTTGACTTGAAAAAAATAAAAAATATAAAAAACTAAAACTAAAAAAATGTGAAACTAAAAACCCCTAAAACAACTCTCTCTATCCTTACTCCACCTCCGCCGCCGCCGCTCTCTAGTCAGATTCAGTTCCAAAATCAAATCCCATAGGAATCGGCTCCGGGAAGAGAGGAGCAAAGATGGATTGTTCTCTAGCTGGTCGGGAAGGTTGGGCAGGTGTTGCGACTCGGTGATTGGAGGAGGAAGAGACTAGTGCAACTGTTGTTGATGCGAGAGAGAAGGATTGACTGTCACGGCGGAGCAGACATCACCGCCCATCACCGCCATCTCGGCGCTGACGCTCACTGGGCTCACGTGCGTCTGCCCCAAAACCCCATTCAAATCGCCGATCAACCCTAGATTCAGAAGCACCGGCCAATCGTCCTGGGTCACGCCGTAGTTGTAGATCCGCGAATACTCCTGTGTAATCGACATGACCCTGGTGACGCCTTGTCTCTCCGGGAGGAGCAGCAGCTCGCCATCGAAAATGAAGAAGAGGCGGTGGATAGGAGCAGTGATTTGGGGCTCCCCAATGCCGCTTCTTTGCTCGACTCTGCTGCTTCTTTCCCCCTTAGATCCCACTGGTTCTGGTTTGGTGTTTGTTCGTTTTGCATACTTCAATTGGGGATTTATTTATACCACTGTCCACTGCCATTGCCCATCAATTCATGAATGAGGATGAGGAAGAAAAAGCATAGGAGAGGAATTGGGATTTGGAGAGGCGAGGGTCGATTTGAGAAAAGAGAAGCTGGAAGGTGGATTTAGGGAGGAAGGGTTAGAGGAGAAATAATATTGTTTTTTTTTGTTTTTTTTTTGTTTTTGATAATTTTTTTTTTATTTTTTTGTTTTTAATTAATAATAGAAATGAGGTGTACGCCACCTCAATATAAGATGTTGAGTCACTAACGGAAAAATTTGTTGACCGTCAATTTTAACGGTCAACCCAAATGCCGGGCCAAATTTGTCAAATAATTTCAAAAGTGGGCCATATATGTCTTATTTGAAAAATGAGGCCAGAACTGTCACTAACGCTAAACTTCGGGCCAAACTAGGGTATTAACCCTAAATCATTTTCAGTTAGCACAGATGATTGTTTGTCTTGTAGACTTGCAAGCTCTAAGGTGTCCAGTTCCTCTTCCGTTTACAAACTTAGATGAGGTCTTCATTTACTCATTCTTTGAATTATTTTGTAGTTTTTGCAGGGCTGCTAGTTAATGAAAGAAGTTGATTAAAACGTATAAAGTTGTTTGTTGTTTCATAAAAACACTAGTTTGAACATCTCCCTTTGGACAGGTGAGTTCTTTTTTTTTATTCAGTTTTACAAATGATCTTTTTGTATATTTTTTGTGAGCTTTTGATTTAGACAAAATGTCAACCATTATACTTTATTTCTTTCATCATGACAAATTTAGCCATTACATTTTAAAAAAAAAACACAAAAAATTTTACAGAACTGTGCCGGTATCATTGGTAAACCACTTAGCTTTCAGTAAGAGTGTTCAATTATTGTTTGCAACTCTCAACTCTTGATTTGTTGAGGATATTAATTATTTAGTCAAAAATAATTAATTCCTTGTCCTCCAAGTCCCTTGTTTCCTTGTCCTTGTCAAAGAAGGAAACTTGATTGTTATTAGGGTTTTAACCCTATGTCTATCTCTATATAAGCTTAGCTACGAGATTGTCGTAAGCAAGCCGTCAAGATGTAGTCCTCAAATAATAAAACGTAAGCCGTGAGCTCTTCCGAGCTCACCGTGGATTAGTCTCGATCAATCGATCGAGGATACCACGTAAAATCTCGTGTTCAGTGTTATTTCAATTCCGCGTCATCAAATTCTTCATGGTATCAGAGCGAAACTCGATCCGTTGTCTAGGGTTTTGAGCTTCGGCAGTTGGTCTCCATTGTTTTTCCCGTCATCATCCATCGTCAATTGCCGCGTCGCCAATCACTGCCACTGTCCACATCTGTGCCAAAAGGTGGTAGCTCACATGGTCACGATGGTTGTGGCTGAATCATAAGTCAAGGCCGCCGCCCAGTCACAACCTTCGTCCACAACCAGTTCAGTTCGTAGTCCAGCCGACCTAGGCGATGTCCAGTCCGTCGTGTGTTATCAATCACCAATCAAGGTTAGACGAAGAAGCAACAACCGAAGGTGTTTCCGCCGCTGTCGTAGTCATCAGTCTGACCCCTCCGTTTTTCCTCCATCCGTCGAAGTCTTCAAGTCAGGGATCATCGTATAACATATGTCTGTGTTCGTTCCGAACGAGGCCACCGTCATCGCATCTGTTCCGGGTCAAGCAGGTCTCTATTCCAGCCAAGTTTCATCGCCGCTCAGAGCTTCTTTTCCCTGTTGCCTAGCAGCAGCGCCCCAGTCCGCCATCGTCCTTCTCGTCCCATCCAGAATAATACCAGCTCCAGTTCTCTTCGGCTCCATCATCATCGCCGTCCGCCTAACCATCTATGTGCCGTACCCACCGTCACATCACCTCTGCTCGCCTTGTCTTGTCACGAAAGGAGAAAGAGGAAGGAGAAGGATGGAAGCGGCGGGAGTAGAGAGGGCAAAGGGTTTCCAAACCCTTTGGGCCTGCTAATGTCTGTTGAACCATTTAATTGGTTTTTTTTGGCCAACTGATACTCCAAAGGTTCTGGTAGTCATTTTTGAAGGCCTGGGCATTCTATCTCCTTTGATGCTCAATTAGTGGTTAATGAAGGGACCAAGTTGGTCATCAGGCGTGAGATTCATGCCCGAGATAGTCTTCCATCAGTTACTACCTCTTGCATCATCAGTCACCACCATGGGTTCATTGAGTTTTTGTAGTCTCAGAGCCATTGAAATGGATTGGAAATTGCTAGGGTCAAGTCAACGTCATCAATTCAAGGTCACAAGTTTTGTCCAAGTCCACAGAAGACAAATCTTCAACAAAGTCATGAAGTTGGAGATCATCATGGCCCAAGTGTTGGAGTCGCTTCAATAATCAATGTTGGAGAAAAGAAAGTTTTCGTCAAGAAATCAAGTCAAAGTGCGAGGTAGTCACGATCAAAGAAGCGATCGTCCCCTCCACGTTCAGAATCGGTCAGCTCTGAGTCTTTATCATTCTAACTTTCAAGCTGGGCATTCACGTCGTTCATGTTCCAGCTTAAGGGGGGGAATAGGAAAGTCAACATACGTAGGTCGACTAGAGTCAGTCATCAAGTCGACCTCGATGTACCAGAGTGAGTTCAAGTCGTTCAGGAGATGCAGTCAACCATCTCCACCATATCATATGGATAGACGTAGTCAATCGTCTCTGTCAAGTCATTCAAGAGACGCAGTCAACCGTCTCCATCAGGTCGTTCAAGAGATGCAATCAACCGTCTCGTCACGACGTTCAAGAAGATGTAGTCAACCATCTTCATAAGGTTGCTCAAGGGAGAGAGTCAGTCGTCTCCTAATTAGCCTTGTCCGAGATGTTGTTCATCTCGAGTTTTGTTGTTCAAGCTTGTCATGCTTGTTCGTCACATTTCCTTTTTCAAGCTCGACATTCTTGTCATTCATGTCTTCGCTTGAGGGGGAGTGTTGAGGATATTAATTATTTAGTCAAAAATAATTAATTCCTTGTCCTCCAAGTCCCTTGTTTCCTTGTCCTTGTCAAAGAAGGAAACTTGATTGTTATTAGGGTTTTAACCCTATGTCTATCTCTATATAAGCTTAGCTACGAGATTGTCGTAAGCAAGCCGTCAAGATGTAGTCCTCAAATAATAAAACGTAAGCCGTGAGCTCTTCCGAGCTCACCGTGAATTAGTCTCGATCAATCGATCGAGGATACCACGTAAAATCTCGTGTTCAGTGTTATTTCAATTCCGCGTCATCAAATTCTTCATGGTTACCTTTATTTTTGGCTTTATGTCATTCTGCTGTAACTAAGACTTTTTTAACTTAGCGGATGAGCTAGGTGATTCTTAGTTCTTCCTAATGATTATCGACTACCAACTCTTAGCCTCTGATCGGACAACTCCAATCATGTTAGGTGATGAGAACGCATTTTCTTGACAATTGAAGTTGAGTATCTCCTGGAACAACCATCCATAACCATACCCTAGCTCGTTGTCCACCCTTGTTATCCCTTGCTCTGCTCTCAGATCCCCCAGCCTCCACTGCACTTGTCTGTACTAAATCGTCGGCGCTCGGATCGCTTCTCAATTTCTGTCTGTAGCTTCTTTACGTCTTTCACCAATAGGTCGCCTTCACAGCCCACCCAAGTTGCCAACTCTGTTCCTCCACCATTGCGGCATTGAAGGGAAGTGAGTAACACCTTGGCTCAGTCCTCATCTGATTGTACAGTAGTGGCAAAAGTAGTTGGTGGGAGGAAGTATTTGCTTCTTGCACTGCTAATTCATTAAAAATGATGATGGCCCTAAATCTGCGCTCTTCAATCAGAAAATCGCGCTCTGTACGTATAAAATTTGCGACTTTTTGACGTTCTACGGAAAATTTGCGTTTTACCGAATTAGCGCGGGAGCGCTGGGGCAATGTAAGCGAATTAGGTAACCTAATATTAGATTATTAGTAACTAGGGATGACAATCAAACTCATGACCGCGGGTACCTGCCTGCTCCTGACCCATTCAACGCAAGGAATCCCCGCATTGATTGGGTACCTGGCGGGTATAGATAAAACCCGCAAAAGCGTTTGATGGGTATGGACTAGGTATGTATGGTTTTAACCACCCCACCAATAGCATTTTTTCACATATAAAAAATAAATGGATCAAATTATAACCTATCAACAATAGTGAGGGAACTCAAGAAAATAAATAGTAGAAATGCAATTGAGTGGCCACCCAAATCAAAACATAACTCTTTTCCATCAACTTTCCCTTCACTCTTTCACTTTTTCCCTCGTGTGAACAAGATTATGTAAGTTATTACTTAGTAAATGTATCAGAGTCGGAGAATAATAATTTGGATTACATTGTACTCTATCTTACCTTAAACATCTCAATTTCATGTTTACGTGTAAAAGAGCAACTGAAAGTAAACCTATTCCTGCAATTGCGGTTAGTCTCGCTACCTCTTTAGTTGCCGCCCCCTACTTGCTCATTCGCAATTACTACCACAAGAAAGTAATCCCTATCTCTAAGGGGGGCGAAGGAGATGTATTTTGGGTACTAGAGGTACTGGACAAGCTCTCAGGGGATCATTTCTTTCTTATTTCTACTTTTCTTTCCCACGACGAGTAGGAATAGGAAAATCAAAAATTTCACTTCGAATTTCGGAAATATATCCGCGGAAAGTAGTAGAATACAGATATGAAAAAATATTGAGATATCGAAGGCAAGTCGCCAATCTCATCATGTTAGTGAGTTAGCCATTGAACTCAAAATTGGCCTAGCTATTTTCAGCTATAGAGTGTTGTTGGCTATTCTCCAGATAAGAGTCAAATTATGGCTCTTATAGCTAGTTTAAGAAAACACGTGCCAATTACAAAAACTACAATTCTTTTTTTAGTGTGTTTTTCTGAACACATTAACATTCATATTGACAACGATGTGCCAAATAAATATAATCTGATTGGGGTAAGTCTATCTTTTTTGGGATCTATTTATCCTTCTAAAATCTGCCAACAAGTGGCTCATTCTCCAGGTCAAGTAATGGCGGCTCCTATTAAGAAATTACGAATTGGGAGATCCCTTGTATTACCTATCAGTAAGGAGACCCATAAACTACTAGTTCAAGATCTTCTAAAGAAGGCTAGTGTAATGGTTTCTGATATACAGAGGAAGAAAATCTTAACTCCATTTTCAATTTTCAGCCTTTCTAGTGGGCAAGCAAGTTTTCAGCTATGTTTCTTGACGGATTATTTCCCTAAATACAGTGAAAATTAAAAGTAATTCCAACAATACATCACTTTTATAAATTTTTCCCAAAATACCAAAGTTTGAACCGGTTCGAGTTTAACAAACTCGAACTAGTAAACAGATCGATTGTCAAGGGATCGATCCACGTGCATCGAGTGAAACAGCCGCGATTGGCTGGAACAGGACGACGCGGATCGAGTGTGGTAAACTCGTTTTGCGTGGATCGAGTACAGTACACTCGAACTGGTTGACATGGATCGCTGACATAAGCAGCGCTCCACCCTAGATCGAGGTAAGGAGAATCGAACTCCACCGTTCAATGGCCAAGTCCGCGATTTAGTGGTGACGCGGATCGAGTGGGGTAAAATCGATGCACATGGATCGAGCTCCCTAGAATCGATCTAATTGACGCGGATCAATGACGTCAGACCCGCTCCACCGTAGATCGAGTTTGCCAGACTCGATCTGGTCGTTCGATTTGCCTGCACTCGAACTGTTTTGACGCAGATCGAAGGCCGAAAAATCGAGGCAGTGGTTCGAGTCCCCTAAACTCGATCCACCTCAACCACCTGCACCTATAAATTCCCCCTCCCATTCCACCAAATCCCACACCACTCCATTCTTCTTCCTCTATTCCTCCCACCACTCTTGAAGAAAAAAATATGCTTTGTGGTTGCGGCTAAGCCCGATCTTCCGCATCAGATTTTTTTCTTTAGTTTGGTACTTCTATCACCCAAAATTGCCGAGATGGATCCGTGTATTTACGATCCTAGATTATACATTCAAGGCGGACCGCGAGAAACCGATTTGTTGGATGAGCAACCTTACCATCGGTCTGAAAGTGTTTGGGCGGCAGATCCGGTAAGCACTTCCTCATTTACTTTTCTTTTTTTAAATGTGATAGTATTCTTCTAATTTTTTTATGTATAATAATTATTTTTTTTTCTACAGGAACAACTTGACGTAATCACCCATCGGTCGCTATCTCGCTTGCCTAAATGGGATGATCGTATCGAGCCCTTCATTGAAAGAGCGCGATTGCTGAGGGTGCGAAAGTTTGTAGGGATGGAGATGGACAACAACCTTCTTACGGCAATGGTGGAAAGATGGAGAAAAGAAACGCACACATTCCACCTTCTAGAGGGAGAGATGACGATTACGTTGAAGGACGTAGCCATGCTGACAGAGCTTCCAATCAATGGTGATGCAATAATAGAAAGTTCACAGAAACCATTGAATGGTTGGGGCCAATTTATAAGCGAGTGTTTAGGTATCAACATCCCCGAGGAAGCACAAGAAGGTCGTCGTGTACCACCTCTACACAAGTCTATGTTATTGATACCTTGGCTAGTGAGGACCGTTGGGGAATTACCGGAGGATGCCACGGATGCTCATATAGAGAGGTATGCTCGCATCTACCTTATTTGTTTGGTTGGAGGATTTTTGTTTCCGAACAAGTCTAGTGGAAATATGCATTGTATGTGGCTTCGAGTTCTTTTGGAAGATTGGGACGAGATTGGGAGAAAAAGTTGGGGATCTGCTTGTTTGGCCATGATATATTCGGAGTTGTGCAAGTGTACGGATCCGAAAACAAAGCAAGCGGGTGGTCTCATGTTCATCCTCCAACTATGGGTTTGGGAGCACCTTCCTACTTTCGCAAGAATCAAACGAGGCATGTTAGCAAATGACTCTTCCCAATCACCATACACCTCTGCCATAGCTTTTTGCTTCCCGTGCCATGCTTTCTTGTAACTGATGGTATAGCCATGTCGATTCTTCACTTCAGCGATGACACTCTTCACGGTGATCCCATGTTGTGCCTCAATCAGATGTTTGATTGTTTGTGCAACCTTCCTTGCACTCAATTGTCGGTGATCTAGAGAAATCAGTGACGACCTACAAGTGTGGTTGTTGTCTGTCTTACGAATGAGCCAAGCCCCATTTCTTTTAACATATGTCGCCCGAACATGGCACATGCATCCGTCGCCATGGTTCTCGCAACGAAAATGAATTTGTTTAGTGTCAGAAGTGATGACACGATATTGAAAGCTTCTTCGCATAGCAGTTTCTTTCAATGCATCGACCACCTGTGGCTTTCCTGCAAATGTTTGGCCAACCACGAATCCAGAGTCAGGAGTCCAGATTGGTATAGGAGGGAGGTCAGGATCGTCGTTGTGATCATAGAGAGGATGTTGTGGCACCATCGTGTAGTGAGGTGTGGGGGGCTGAAATTCCCCCTCGTCAACTTCCAGATCTTCACCATATGAACTACTCATTGATTCTAACTCTTCATCTTCCACGTCGCTTGCCTCGCTAGTGTATGGAGGACTTGGTTTATCCACATATGGATCATTGTTGATGCCAGATGCTGGTGTAGATGCTTGTCTGGGTGACTGTCTGGGTGCCCTTATGTAATCCCATTCTTCACCCCATACTGGCCACTCCTGTCCGTCATGTTCCACCAATGGACCAGTTGCATTTCGATCCTCGTATGTTGGCCATGGTGCATCATGCCGCACTCTGAAATCTCCTGAACCGGAAAAACCTCCCGATCCTTCACCTTGTTCGGTATAACCGCCCCCACCATATTGGCCAAAAACTTTTGTCTCGACATACACCTCAGCAGTTGGAAATCTGTTCTCTGCAATAAATCTCACCATCATATTAACATCATCATCGTCAGACAAAACTGATCCTTCATATACAAGTGCATAATCCTTGTAAACCGGCATACGGTAAGTCATCTTGCATACTCTTCTCCCTCCTATGCAACATCGTTCCGCACAAATATGGCTGAGTTCTTGCCAAGTAAATATGCTCTTAATCAGGACAGTACTTGATTCACCATCTTCGTAGTCAATACTATCATGAAAATGTGTAATTCGACCATTCCACCGAATCAATAAGTCGAATTTTTGAAAATTTCTACCCATTTCTGCAGTTTATAGAAGCAGCTCATTACATACAGTACAAACAATTCTAAATTAATCCAAAAATTCTAATATGCTCATTCAAACAACGTAAGCAGAACTTACCTCCAAAATTTTTCTTCTTTGCTGAGCTATGGTGCTCCAGCTGCTGCAGTTTGTGTTTGGAAGAAAGAAGATAGAAAGTAAAAGAGCTGCCAGAATGTGCTAAGTGATGGCTTTTTATCCTCGTAAACTGATGCAGTGGTTCGAGTCCAAAACACTCGAACTACACTAGTTCGAGTTCATTAAACTCGATCTACGCCATCCAATAATTTCCCCCCTGCACCCTATTTTGGAGCATGTCGGACCGAAAGCGACTAGACAGAATGATTGAGCAAGTAGTTCGAGTTTAGTGTAATCGAACTACTCTAGTTCGAGTCCCTAAAACTCGATCTATGATAACAAAGAATCTTATCCCTGCAACCCTATCCTGAAGCATGTCGGTGGGCCAGTGGTTCGAGCCTTTTGGAATCTATTTACGTAGTTCGAGTCATAGGGCATCGATCTAGTGCAGATAAAGATCGGGTGCATTAAAGTCGTTGCACTACATCGAGGTTTAAGGCGTCGATCTAACTAAATCGAGTTGTCCATACTCGATCTACTGAGATCGAGTCCTTTGTCATCGTTCCACTGAGATCGAGTCTTTCGTCGTCGATCTATGTTGTTCGAGTTTTTCATCGTCGATCTAGTTGGTAGTTCGAGTCCCATAAACTCGAACTCTTTGAAACTTGGGTAGTTTGGGAAAATTTTATAAAACTTATGTATTCTGGGAATTATGTATAATTTTTACTGTATTCTGGGAATTCTTTCGTTTCTTGACCAACGAAAAGAACCAGGGGTTGGTCCGAAAAGATATGGAACTGAATAAACTTGTTGATGTGTTAGACAATGTTATTCAGGAATGCATAGGACAACTAGCCCAATCCGAGAATTCGGAAAGTGTTCACCTTCGGGACAACAGCTTGCCAAATGAAGGCTAATAGAAAAAAGAAGAGAGGGATTACTGGGATAATATCTATGATTGGATTTAAAAAGGTGTAGGCTTTGGGGGTGTATAGCTCAGTTGATAGAGCATTGGGCTTTTAACCTAATGGTCGCAGGTTCAAGTCCTGTTATACCCTAACCTACCTGAACTATAAAAGGGTACTTAGAGCTATAGAAAGGCCGGTGTGGTATTCCGATTCAAGTTGTGGTAGAAAGAAGACTGAGTTGCCATAGACCTTTGTCTAATTGCAGTGGTGACCATATTCGAGAGAAACTACTCTACACAAGACAAACTGTAAAAAAGGAAGGAAATCCAATATGTGGTTCCGCACGTTCCACCAGTTCTCCGTTCATTTCCAATACTTATCGTGAAACACCAATAGCAAGTGCTCTTGTCGTATCTGCTCTTAGCCCTAATTAAATAAGAAGGGGGCAAACGCCTACGAAAAGATCGCTTGGATCTGAGGTTTTAGTATAAGATGCTTTGAACCCTATTGAGAATGATTGTCTTGTTGGCGACTTCATGATATAGTAGGTGTGTTTAATGTTAAAATTGAAATTTACTTATAAAATTTTAGGTATTATAATGTTGGATGTACGGAGCGGGTCTTACCCATGGTACCCATCTCATTGTCATCCTATTAATAACAATTGGAACTCATTTCTAGTAGTAAAGTCAATTTGAACCCGCCCCGCATGTATTACCCGACCTGACCCGCGATGGGGCGTGTATCACCTGACCCGCAGTAGCGTGGAGCAGGGCATAGGTATCTTATTCTGACCCGCCATGCCCCGTCCGCCTCGTTCTTGGCCCATTCTATCTCAATTTCTTACCGTATCTATTCATATTTCTTCTATTTTGACTTTTTTCAACTAGTTAGACTCGATCTTTCAACTAATTAGACTCAGTACCCACTCTATTATCACTATTTCATTCATAAAGTATTTTTTCCTTTGTTTTATAATAAAAAGTAAAATTTTGAATATATATTTATCAAATAACAAGAGTGGATCCACTCGCCCCGTCCCATATGACACGTCCTGTCTCTTTTCAAAACCAAACCTTAACTCAAACCAAAAACCGGTTACTCCGGAGCAACCCAAACAACTTTTTAAAATAAACAAACCGACCTCATTTAAGAATTTTTAACGAAAAGCCCCAACACTTGGGCAAAATTCTCAATCTCAAACACTTAAAACGACTTAACATAGAATCTCCAGTTTATACTAATAACCATGAAACATAATAATTAACTAATCTAACTTGACTCCTCAAGAGCCTTCTGATATCCCGTCGAAGCTGGTACTGCTGCTCGCCTCGCCCTGCTTCTTCTCGTGATCCACTTATGCTAGACTATCCTCAACCCGGTGAGTGAGAAGGGGGTCAGTCTCGTCTTTGCCCTAGGCACACTCCTTACTAAACACATTATTAGGGGAATGCCTTCCTTAGACGAAAGTCGTTCTCACTTTCATCCTTTAAGCTTTACTATCAAACAGTCTATAAGAGATCTCTACTCATATCTTATCTTTAGAATTCCCTTACTTATATTCTTAATCCATAGGCACCAACACAAGGGACCATCGCGTTATGTCTCGTCGTCCGGTGTCCCTACCCTAGTATGCCAACTGCTTTACGTCTCGCCGTCCGGTTGCATACCCAAACTCGGCAATGGCACTGCATTACGTCTCGTCGTCTAGTCCATGCCCGTCAAATACTGTGTTACGTCTCGCCGTCCAGTAGTGACCCCAACATACTCGATCAACTGTTGCGTTACGTCTCGCCGTCCAGCAATGACCCGACCATCTACCGCGTCCAGTAGTGGCCCAACCGCCCGGGGGTTCCTCTTACCATTAACCAACTATTACAATCATACATTCATACATAGCACAACGCGTGCCTCCACCCTTACAGGCGGTGGGATGCCTCACACACATATCGCGCATTACTCAAAAATTAACTAATTAATAACTTGAACGAAAAGCAAAAACTAAAAGACCTACGACAGAGATTTTACCCCCTTTACACTCACCTCGAAAAGACTCCTCAATTCCTTCCTCGAAGAAACCCCTCCTTAGCCGGATTATCTTGGGGAAACCTATTAATAAGAATTCATTTTCTTAGACGACCTTTCTTGATTTAAAACCCCATTTGAATCACTAGAAGATCCTCTCCTCAAACTCCAGTCCTTGAACCTCATTCCAAAGGTCCTTTAACCCCCATTAAAATTTTCTAGAATTAATCCATTCAAAAACGGCCATTTTTCTTAATTATTTTGTTCTTGGACGAATTTTTCACCTAACTTGAACCTTCTTAAAATTTCGGAAAATAATTTTCCCATTTCAAGAATGAGCACTTATACCCTGGAAAATTATCAAACCCTTAAAAATCCATCGTACAGATTTTTATTTAATTAAAATGAATATTCGAATAATTTCTAAAAATTGAAATACATCTTCAAAAATCCCCAAATTAAATTATGATAATATCCTAGACGTCGCTCAATTTATAAAATTGTTAAATTCATAAAACAACCTTCAGAGAGGCTCAAAACAATTTAAAACATCTAAAAATACGTTTCTAGAAATTTCCAGCCGCTTTAGTGACCAATCAAAATATGTCACTAAAAGCCTGAACATCTGTTGCTAAAACCTCAGGATTTCACCCTCACGAAAAATCACCAAATCGATCGATCTAACTCAAAGAGATCGAGTTCCCTTACCTCAAGAACGTACCTAGGACTAGATTGGATTGCCCGGGACGTTGATCTCCTTGTTGATCGAACCCTCAACGTTACCGCTAGAACGAAAGGGATGTGGTCGTGGTCGGGGTCGGGGACAGGGGTTGGCGCTCATTTTCTTCTTCTTCCTCCGCCCAACACATGACTGATGCTGCCTATTTTCCCCTGACGGCTGGGAACAAGATTTGTGGGGAAAAATTGATGGGGGAAGACGTGGGGAAGGGTTTCCTTTGGGGACGCCCGGCCCCTTGGCCCTTCTTTAATATTTTTTTCTAATATAATAATAATATAAAAGTTATTATTATTATTAATCCGCGATTGCAATCTTTCGTACGTAATCGTCAACCCAACCGTTCACGTATTATGGTCAAACCCAAATCTAAAATATCGGGGTGTTACACCATACTCGCACATGTACCACACACCCCAACACGTAGTAGCGTGGGACGGAGCATGGGTATTAAGTTACGCACTCCGTCCATGCCATCACAAACCTTAAGCCACTTATTTTCCAAAGTTGATGGCGAGTCCACTTGTAAAGACTAAGATTAGTGGAATTATATATCATAATCACGTAGGCATTCGCAGGTTCGTTTTTTTTAACATAGACAAACGAGAAATCGTTCAGTCATGTAGTCAGAGAACAGAAAGCAACCACGTGCGGAAGTCGACAAGTAGTCGAACTTCCGATGAAAGGGCTTGTTTTGACACAAGGTGGGTGGCCCTTTTAAACCTGCGACTAGTAAAGGAACAAGAACAAAATTCAAAGTTGCTTGCAAGCTGCAGCACATCCTCAAGGACAGCTCCTCCCAACGCATGCCGACGCTCGCGAGCCAGCACCCGACGAACCACCAATTGAGCGTCGCCATAGAATTTGACATACAAAAAACCACGAGTTAGACACCAATTCATTGTGTCTCGCAAGGCTAAGAGCTCCACAAGAAACGGGTATTGGATGCCGTCGTAGTACTTACCGAACGCCAGCAGCAAGCTTCCATTCAGGTCGAATCCTGCAAATCCGATGCTGCCTCCGCTCCCTCGCTTGAGCGCTCCATCGCACCGGATCGCGATGCCTGTGGTGAGGACCTGGACTTCAGCTCCTGGACGGCAGCACATCACCCCCGAAGTAGCTACACCACTCGCCTGTCGATCCGCCACATCGGAATGAGGGACTCCTTGCGGTGGCTGCGCTTCCGAAGTAGCAGCCCGCCATTCCTCAACTTGATGTCTATATTGCCTGAGTAAGGCAGGGGCTAGATATTGAATGTCGCTGTGTACAGCCCAGCAGTGCGCCTTCCAAATCCACCAACACAAGAATACAATGTTGGACACCTGCAATTTAGACAAATGCAACGAGAAGAAGAGTTCTTTCCATGCCTCATCCGGAGTAAGAGATCCTAGTCATAGCCGGAGCTGCTCGAAACCCGCAATGCGCCATAACTCTCGCACCGCCCGGCATTGGAAAAAGTAGTGGGCGAACGTCTCTGGCCCTTCTGAACAAACCGGGCAAGTGGAAGACTCAACAAGTTTTTTAAATAGGAGCACTGTTTGCAGAGGAAGGAAGCATCGCACCACTCTCCAAAAAACACCTTAAGCTTCGGAGGTATCGGCAGATTCCACAGAAGTTTCCAAAACCTGCAATCAAAAGGTAAAACAACCGGAGGATGAAGAGCGTTCAGTTCATTCGTTAGAACATGATACCCAGACTTCACCGAGTACTCCCCCGAGGTTGAATAATGCCAGACAATTCTATCCTCCGACAAATGAATGCCCAAGGGTATGCTGAGAATGGCTTGGACGGACTCTGGTTCAAACAAGCTGTGAAGGAGCCCCGTATTTCACGTCCTCAACTCTTCACATATCAGTTCAGCCACCTTCCTTGGGGCAAATGTCACTCCTTGAAGCAACACAGGTGAGGAAGGCGGAGTAGTGGGGAGCCAGACATCCTCTAGAACTCGGACTGAGGCTCCAGACCCGATCTGCCAGCGTAGTCCCCGAGAGAGCCAGTCCCGCCCTTCCAAGATGCCCTGCCAAGCCCATGAGGGTCGAGAACCCTTGCCGGCTGCTAGGAAGTGAACATGCGGGTGATATTCGGCCTTGTACAACTGACTTAAGGTGTTGTCCGGACTTGTGAGAAGACGCCAAGCTTGTTTGGCTAGCAAGGCTACGTTGAAATGATTGAAATCACGGAATCCCAAACCCCTTCAAATTTGATTTGACAAGCCACAGTCCATGAGAGCCACCTAATGTCATTCTCTTTGTCCTACCCAACCCACCAGTATCTTGATAGCAGGCTATTACATCGACAGCAGGTAGCAGTCGGGAGCCGAAAAGCCGACATCGTGTATACCGGACCAACAGCCCCCCACCTCTTTAATGACCACGTCTTTCCCTGCAAGAGATAAAGATTTTAATTTCCAGCTTCGGATCCTAGCCGCCAATGCCTCCTCCACAAAGAGAAATGTGAGAGTTTTAGACCGATGGACTTGCGACGGAAGGCCAAGATACTTGTCGACTTCACCCATCTTGGAAACTCCCAGGGAATCAGTGAGTTCATTAATTCCAAGTCATTCACATTACTACTAACACACATTGAAGATTTATGCAAATTAACCTTCTGACCACTCATAGATTCATATTCAGATAGCATATGAAGAAGGTTAGCACATTCAGGACGAGTAGCACGAAGAAATAAATATGTGTCATCTGCGAAAAAAGATGAGAGGTGATGGGCGCCCTCCTATGCACACGCAAGCCATGTAATGAAGAAGCTGAAATCTCAGAGAGTATCCGAGCAGAGAAGGCTTCAGAGTAGAGAGCAAATAGCAAGGGGGATAAAGGATCACCTTGGCGAATCCCACACTGAGGCTGGAAGTAACCGTACTCGACGCCGTTCATAAGAACTGAAAAGTGCACTGTGGTTATGCAGGAATGAATCCACTTGAGCCAGGTGCGAGAGAAGCCCATCGCCTCCAGGACAGCAAGCAAAAAGTTCCACTCAACACGATCATACGCCTTCTCCATGTCAAGCTTTAGTGCCATCCACTTCTCTTTCCCCTGCGATTTCGTTTAAGGAACTGCATAATCTCTTGGGCAATCAAAATGTTGTCAGTGATCGATCGACCTTTCACAAATCCATTCTGATACGAACTCACAATATTAGGAAGTATGGAACTCAAGCGCCCAACAAGGATCTTAGCAATTATTTTATACAAAACCTGACATAAGCTAATGGGCCGCATTTGCTTCATTGAATCCGCATGAGCCACTTTTGGTATCAAGGCAATCCATGTATGGTTTATGCTTTGGAAAAGCCGCCCAGTGTTGAAGAAAGATAGGACTGCCTCGCAAACGTCACCTTCAATCTCAGACCAGAACCTATGATAGAAAGCTCCTGTAAATCCATCCGACCTAGGTGCTTGAGACTTGCCAATGGCGAACACAGCCTTGCGGATCTCCTCGTACGAAACCGACGTTGTGAGGAAGTTGTTGGCATTTGCATCTACAGCCTGCGGAAGCTGAAGTTGCTCTACATACTCACTTGGATCGGTCCCCAGGGAAGTGAAAAGCACTTAATCAACTGATATCCCACCCTTCTCGTCTTCATTGGAGTGCAACACCCCTTGCTCATATTTCAGGGTTAGAATGGAGTTTGTTCTTCGTCTTTGCATTGTAGAAAGATGGAAGAAGTGGGAATTAGCATCCCCGGTTTGCAGCCATCAAACTCGAGACTTTTGCTTCCAATAGCACTCTTCTTCCTAAAAGCCTCTCCTAGCTGAATTTCCACCTCCTTAATGTATTCCCATTGCACACTTGGAGCCTCCTTGGCCGAATCAATTCTCTCCTTAAGTTCCTTGATCTGCCGAGCGGAGTTAGAGGTTCCCTTGCGAGCCCATTCCACTAAGTCATGCCTCAGTTTTTTTAGATGAGATTGCAGTTTGAATTGCAAGGTTCCTCTAACTTCCTTGGACCAAGCTTGATGGAAAATGGCAGGCACTTCAGGGTTCGTATCACATCTCATGTCATAATGAAATCGGCGCCGAATGCGGGGGGTTGGCTTCACAAATTGAAGCAGCATCATCATGTGGTCGGAGCCAAGATCTGTTAGATGGCGAACCTGCAAGTCCAGCCACGAAGACAAAACCAAAGGGTTAGCCAAACATCAATCTAACCGTTCCAATATATGTCGTGCTCCTGATTGTCGATTGGACCAAGTAAAAGGAACACCAACACACCCCAAATCAGATAAATTTGTAGCAAGCAAGAAGTTATGTAGCTGATCAAATGCAGCCTGGGGAGGTGGACGCCCTCCCTGGTTCTCGCTAGAAGTTAGCAAGCAATTGAAGTCTCCCAACACAAACGTAGGCAACACACACGACGAAACAACCAAGCTGATTTCATTTAATTGATCCTCCCTAATATTTACAACACAACTTAAGTGGACGAAGACAATAGCAAACCTATCTAGACTTGGGTGCAAACACTCAATAATTAAATAAGATGGGTTAGGAGATGACACTGTACAGGTAACCAGGTCAGACCAGGCTACTGCCAAATCTCCACCTCTATTACGACCCTGAAAAGCTTGAAAATGATTAAAACCTAAGCTCTTAAGTTTTCACTCAACGAACTCATCGTCCCTCTTCGTCTCGCTCAAAAGGATGAGGAAGGGCAGATGGCGACGTAGGGCATCCCTTAGCGAGGGAATTGTCAGGAGGGATCCCAGGCCCCGACAATTCCACGCCAGGACACTCATTTGGTTTCGGGGGACCATTCCGGGCTGGTCACCACCACCCTCAATTGTGCTGCATCCGTGCTGCCAGCAACCGTGCCCTCAGTACGAGGACGCTTTGCCAATGGCTCGCCAGTCTCGAGCAATTCCCCTTCCTCACGAACCAGCACGTCCCTAGCAGGGGAGGAGGCGAAATCAACTCTAGGCCTTAATTGTCCAGAGCTATCTTCCGCGACAGTGATGGAGAGGTGCTTCATTCGGTTATTCACAACGAGTTCTCCTGCTTGCTTCGAGGATGATCCCCAAAGCCCATCAGTTTTCTTCACTTGATCGGGGGAGCGAAGCCAGGTGTACTTCCTCTTTTGTACCAGCGTCTGCTCATTCAGCCGCGGACCCTTTTCCCGACTCACAATGAACCTCCCGTAGCGGGGAGCCTGCCCACCAAGTTCCTCATTCCTTGGGCAGCGATGTCCCGGGTGTCCAATAATCCCGCAAAGAAAGCTGAATTGAGGCAGTCGTTCGTACTTTACCTGCGTCTTGAATGCCCCTTTGGCTGCAGCTTCGTACTCAGCCGGAATTTCATCAGGTAGAGGGGCGGCTATGTCCAGCGTAACCTTAACCCTGATGAAGAGTTTCCCGGTTACCTCAGATTGATGAATCGTTGCTGGCTCGGCAGGACCAAGGGACGCCCCCAACAGGTACCCCAGTCTCTTTGTGCAGCACGCATAGGGAATGCCCCACAGTTGGAGCGTCAACAGAACTTGGAGCAAGGAATCGACGAGACCAGCCGACGGAATTGCCCAGGGAACTAAGTGTATCAGGTACTTGGGTTGGAACCATGGTGAACCATTGCGAATGCACTTCATGTCTTTGCCGGAGGAAAAGACCACCTGCAGGAGCTCCCAATCTAAGGGCACGAAGGAAACCTTGCCGGGGCATTTCCAAATCCGCAGCAGATCGGCTTTGAGGGCATGGAGGGCAGGCCGAGGCCCGCAGACGCGTCCGATAAGCGTTAGTTCCTCCCGATTGGTACTGACCGCCACATCGGCGTCTAAGAAGCGAACAACAGCCATCGCAATTGGGAATCTAGGGTTTACCGAGAATTGACTGGCATAAGGGTCTCGTGCAAGAAGTCTCTCGGGATGGTGAAGTGGATCCTGCTGCCTCCCTGGTATCAGCTTTATAGCCTCCATGACGGGGAGAGGCCGGATCCGTCGCCGCCGAGTGGCGGAATCCCGCAATCGACAACCACGCACGATGGGGTAACTGCTACCCACTCGCAGAGAGGGGCGATGGGCGAAAGAGAAACTCTCAAAAAAAAATTAATTATTGTTCCGCTTGCTGTGGCTCTTTTGGGAAACCAGAATCCGCAGGTTCGTTTAAAGACATTGAAGGTATTGCGCTTTAGATGCCTGGTCAACATCGGTAGGACTGTCTACTACAACTAGGGGTGACTATACGATCCGGTCCGGTTAAATTGACTCAAATTGATCCGATCCGGTCCAGTTTTTTTGAAAATATAAGGACCAAAGATTGGATTGGATACAGTCCGGTCTTGACCCGGTCCGGTCCCAATTCAGTTTTGATTTTAGATTGAGTTTGTGGGGATTTGAGTGGCCTAAGGCCTGAAAGGGTGAGGAGTTGGTTAAGTTTTGTACTAAGTGCAAAGGTTTGTGACCGTTTATGCAAAATTACCCTTACGTTTTGGGTGTTGAGCTCTCTTATCCAGTCTTTATCCAGTTTTCGATCCGGTCTCGAACGGTTTTTTACCGCAAATCTAAGTCCAAAAATTGGATTGAATTGTTTACTATCCGATCCGATCCGATCTCGGTCCGAGTTATACAGTCCGGTTTCGAGTAAAATCAAAAATTCCGAACCAAATAGCCAGCCCTAACCACAACCCCTACGGTGCTCAACATCCACCCTCTTGGAACCATTCTATTTTGCAGCAGCGGCGAGTTCACTTGTAAACATTAAGATTAGTAGAATTCTGTATCATAATCACCAAGGCAGGTTCTTTAGACAAGAAGGTATTGCGTTTTAAGATTTTCCTGGTCAACATCAGTATAACTGTCTACCCAGAGCGCTTGTGGCCCTCATCAACAACCCTCTTGGGATATAACAGCTTCTGAACGTGAAATCTGTCTTCGCAGATATGCGACAACCCAAATGTCTGATCTGACATTTGAATTCAAATTGTAACTCATTGCATAGACTTACACGGTAATCCAAAGTAGGTCACAGAAAGACACATTTGTTTATGAAAAATATGATCTGAAGCCGTGAAAATAACCAGGGAGTATCTTATCTATTGGAGACATACAGGTGCAATTTCAGCAAAACACTAGAAAGCCACCAACTAATGTCTAATGGGGGTTGGACACAAAGCACAAATGTAGGCTGAGCTTGATGGAGAACGATTGTTGTTATCATGAACTTAAGTTGAAGTGTCCTGTGTCCAAGAAATAGGTGAAAGGCAAATATAGTGACAAAGAGTAACCAATTCTGCAACAATGGTCAATTAGAAACTCTACCATTCTGTTTCTCATTTTCTATTGAACATGACGATACATAGTCTGATTGACTAAACCCAAAATAAAAAGGACTATCTTCCCAAACTAAATAAAAGCTTAAATCTTCAATAAGTTGACAACAGAAGGCCAAAATTGCTTACACGGAACAAAGAGGCAGTGATACTGGACTTGCGGCCATGTTTAACAAGCAGCAGGAAGCATGATTACCCCGAGCTTATTGTTTGTGCTTCACACTTTCTTCTTCCTCTTTAGCTTGATGGCTGCCTCATTTGTCCCATTACTGACATCCTTCTTTCGTTTGGCGGCGCCATCCAAATTCTTCACTTTAGAAACCTTCTTGGCCCTCTTCTCACTTCCCTGTTTAAGTCCCTTTTTCCTCTTCTTAACTACAACTTCATCAATCCCACCAGTCTCTGTCTCCTCGTCACCATCACTTGCCAGTTCCTCACCATCAACTTCAGCATCGCCATTGGTGTCCATATACCTAATCTCACTAATTCTCCCCTTCTTCTTCTTATTCCCAGTTTTCCCCTCCTCGAGATTCTCTCTCTCCAGCTCCTTCTCCGTCTCCTCTTCTAACTCCACTTTCTGACCTTCGATCTTCAACTTCAACTCTGGAACTGCCTCGTAAACAGGCAAAGCCAAGCTATCGAGCAGCTTCAAGTGAATAGACCTAACACCACCCCACTTCTTAGGCACAATCTTCTCAACAGCCCCATTAATGGTAGCCATCACATTCTCCACAATCTCATCTTTCTCCATCGAGAGCTTCGCTGCCTTCACAACACTACAGGTACCAGTCTTGACAAATACTAGAGCAGAGCCACAGGCGTTCTCAATCTGCTCCTTCCAACCCTTGTGCTTCAAATCAATCGGCACCGGAATCTTCTTCTTCCTGAAGAACTCCTTCCCCAACATCTTAGGCAGCAAAGGGAGCACCCTTCTGTCGGCCAGAAACAAGTCATACGAGTCGCAGAGCTTCCTCTTCGCCTCGAAGGGGCGGTAATCGGTCTTGAGCTTGGAAAGCTTGATGATTTTGGAGATGGGGATCCCGTCGTTATCGATCTTCTTCTTGGCGGATTCCTTGGTGAGACCAGATTTGTGTCTGTCGTCGATGATCAAGCAGAGCTCGGAGCTTCCGTCTTCAGGGTTTGTCAGGGGGTGAGGGAGACTGACTTTGTACGGCTTGACTCGGCCGACGCCCTTTTCCGGGATCTTCTTGAGAGAGATAACAACGTACATGAATTCGTCCTGTTCTAGGAGTTGAGCTTTCTGGGTCTTCAGCTTGGTAGCTCGCCATGCCTGAAGAGCGGCGATGGCCCTCTGTACGGTCCCGGAACTAACACCGGTTTCCGTCGGCGGCGGCGCTTCCATCGTAATCCCAGCGAAGACAACGGAAGAGAGGAATTGGGTGTCAGGAAGAGAGGGAGAGGAGAATTGGAAGCAGAGGTAGAGGGTTTAGTAATTGGAATTGTCAAAACTCAAAAGTCAAAACCCTAACGAGCCGAGTAGTGGAGGTACCCGGCTCCTCCTACCTGAGCTGACTGTGCTGCTGTGGACTAAATCTAGTAAAGCCAATATGATTATTATGAAGGGTTCGGCCCAAATTAATGGAGACGCATGTATGGTTTGGAAATTGAAAGCCCGTTCAAATACTAGAGCAGTAGAAATTTTTTATCTC
Source organism: Linum tenue (assembly GCA_946122785.1). Classification (NCBI taxonomy): domain Eukaryota; kingdom Viridiplantae; phylum Streptophyta; class Magnoliopsida; order Malpighiales; family Linaceae; genus Linum; species Linum tenue. The sequence goes on from CAMGYJ010000009.1 coordinate 15,702,052, forward strand.
TCATAGTGAACTAGCTTATAATCCGACCCGTTGGTCGGAGGAGCTGAGCCGAATATTGAATTATTGGAATACCCGTAGATTCAACCATTAAGCTAAATTGGCCTAATGGTGAGTACCGCCTAGCATATCCCTAATAATTATACCAAAGTGAATATATTGGAACATAAACAGTACATCAGAAGTTGGTACAACCATGAAGTTAGACCATTAAAAACATACCAATGAAATTGAATAGCATCGAAAAACTTCAACTTCATTATATAATTACATGAGATCAGAAAGAGAACACCATTAATTTGTTTTATAAAACTTTCATCTTGTCGTCATTGTGTTTTCTGATTTTTGTCAGGCCATGATAAAATCTAAGGAAATCAAGAACGAACAACACAATTTGGGATAAGAACCGCCGTTGTCGTATTCCTAGAAAATGGTGGTAAACACGGACTCACCTGTCAAACTGGTTTGGATTGAGATTTTTATCGGGTATCAGGGAACCATGTGATTATAAATTAGACTTGATCAAAACGGGTCAAAACTTAAAATTCAGCATGTTTGACCGACCCATGTCAAATTCTAATTATTCGTTACTTTTAAACTTTCTATTTGAAAATAAAAATAGAAAGAAAAGAGGTGACTGCAATTCGCCATTTGCACATCACTTATTCGGAAATAAAATCATAGAAATTCAAAAGGAACTGAAAATGTTTAGGATCGTTTTAATGTTAAAAATAACCAAATAGATCTTTCTATTTAGTTTTTACTAACAAATACCAAACGAATCCCTATAAAATACATTATAATTTGATCATTATGATATCCGATAATTATATAATATATATTTGAAATGATAAAAATTGGACTAATTGGATTGGTCGAGGTTGAACCATTGAATAACTTTAAAATACATTATATTTTAGCCACTAAGATATAAAATAATAGCATAATATATTATGCTAGAGAAAATAGCTTGTTTTAGAATGTCAAACCAATGATGTTCATTTGTTTTACTTGATGGTCAAATCCCATGTAGATCGGGCCCATTCAACTCTTTTATTTTATGGTTAGCGGTTAGCCCATTAGATACCATGCATTAGTTTATTGTTAAATTTTTTATTTTTAGCAATAAAAAGAAGTATTGTTTTTGCCTTTTCATATATATTTTATCACCACTGAGAAATAAAAGGGTATAAAGAAAAAAATTGACACTCCTTGACCCGTTTAAATCCGCATGTGTACGGTAAGTTGGTCCGTTCCACAGAGGAAAGAGAAAAAAAAAATTGACACTCCCTATTCTACCCCTTCCTACAAACGCTTCTGGAGCAGGGAATTTGAAATGGGGGAAGAGTTTTTTCCACCCTGCTATTATATGTTTTTAATTTAAAAGGATACAACAAATGTACTTAGTGTGATTGGTTATGATCCTTGCCTTTCTTTAAAATGGTCATGGTTCAAATCCCAGTATGTATCTTTTTAATGAATAAAAAAAAGTAATTGTGAAGACCAAAATGTCCTTCCTACTTTCACTCTCGTTGCAGGAAATTTGAAATGGGGCTCCCGTTTTTCCCTTCGGCGTATTATAAGTATAGTAGAAGTAGATAGTGATGACAATGGGACTCGGGAGGGGTTGAGCGGGCGGGTACCTATATATCCATGCCTCGTGCTACGTTAATGTGAGTAAGGGTGGGTAAATCCGTGCAATTATGGAGCGGGGTGGGCGACTTACTCTTAAAAAAATACACATAAATTCAACTTCTACGATAAAACGAATGGGTAAACACTTTTCACTAAGCCAACACCGTCTTTAGCCAAAGCTTATCAGCTTGTTGCAGCTGAGGAGCGAGAGCGCTATATTACGAGTGGACGACATCTGTCGATTGAAGTAGTTGCGTTCCTAACCTGTCGTGAAAGGGAGTCTGAGGAGGAACCTATTCGTTGAATCCACTGCAACAAGAAATGGCACACGAAAGAGATTTGTTTTAAACTGATCGGGTACCCCAATGATCAAGGTAAGGGTCGCCTAGGAGAGCGCGGTAATGATGGACGACGACAAGACTAATGGGAAGTAGCAGCAGCAGCCACATGATGCAAACGTGGAAGCTGAAGAGAGTCCGATTACAGGTTTGTTGGCAACACAGTTTGCTCAGTTGAAACAAGACAACTACTAACACCGACCATGCCTTTGATTTTAGAACCTACAGAGCACATGGTTGGTAATTCTCCCGAACTTTTTGAATGGATCATTGATTCAGGATGTCATTAGCATATTGTGTGTGACTCTAGTTGGCTAGATAGGGTGAACACTGAACACTAAAGACCATCATTCGCCAGTCCGAATTCCAAATGGCTTGAGTGTGCCAGTTATGGGTATAGGATCAACACAATTGAGTCCTCACCTTCGGTTAAATTGAGTTCTCCTTGTGCCAACTTTCAAGTGTAATTTGCTTTCGACCATTCGTTTCACAAAGGACAATGTTGTGACATTAACATTTTTCGTTGATCTTTGTGTGATTCGGAACTCATACTCCAAGACTACGATTGTACTGGGTCATCTTCATGACGAGCTTTACTACCTTAGAAGATTCGGGGAGCTAGGAGCTCGTGTTGATGATGGGATTCCCGCCAGATTCACAGGAGCGCCCAGTAAAGTCACGTCAGAGCTTTAGCATGCGAGGTTGGGGCATCCATCCATTGAGAAGCTCGAAGTTTTACATTCTTGTTTGTCTTTATTGGATTCTGGACACAAGAAGCATCACTGTGATTCATGTCTTCGTGCCAAACTCACTAGAAATTCTTTTATTTCACATTCGATTAAGACCCTTGCATTTTTTTAGATTGTTCACATGGATATTTGGGGAGGTTATCGTACCCCCTGCTTTGGATGGATCCCGTTATTTTCTGACGATAGTGAATGATTTTAGTCAAGCTACATGGGTTCATTTGCTAAAATTTAAATATGATGTATAGCGATATGTCCAGTTTTTCTATCAGATGCGTCGGATTTATACTAATAATGGCTTGGATTTTCATTCTGCAGGGCTACGACAGTATTATGAGGAGAATGGTATTTTACTGCAGACTTCCTGCATAAACAAGAAACAAAATGGGGTGGCAGAACGAAAACATCGTCACCTTCTCGAAACAGCCAGGGCACTCTGTTTTCATTCAGGGTTACTTGTGCGTTTCTGGGGAGACTGTGTTAACTGCCACATACCTCATTAATCGTCTACCTTCCAAGCTACTTGCTAATCGGACACCCTTTGAGGTTTTACTAGGTCGCAGAAGGTGGTAATGGCACGAGATGTTTCATCGAGGAAAACTTTCCTTACGCCGAGTGTCAGCCAGCTATAGCAGTCCCGATGTCATCTCCCACCTACGATGTCTCTTGCAACCCTACTCTTGCGCATGACTCTCTTGAGCTCCTCGCTCGACCTCTGCTAGCCGATCCAGATGACCACGATGGGGACAATCTGCATGCCTTGCATGACACAGCTGGTGAGGACTCATTACATGACGAGCCTGGTGACATTTATCCTGAAATCGTTGCTCTAGATTCAGAGGTTAGCCATAATGCGCCCATGTTGCATCGGGGACTTAGATAGAGACATCCACCAAGAGTCATTTGGTAGTTATATATGATGTTGAGCTACCTGGTCAGGCTCCTGGTGCATCCACGGTTCACTACCCGATGTCAAACCAGGTTAGTTACCATCAGTTCTATCCCAGACATAAAGCTTACCTTGCAGCTATTACCAAGATAGTAGAATTTTGGAACTTCTCGGAGGCCATGAGGGATGCTCGTTGACAAGAGAAGTTAAGGCACTTATTGGTAGCAACGGAACAAAAAAAAGAACGATTACCGAATTTGGAGTTGAGTCGCAGACTAGGTCGCTTCCTTTAAAACGTTCGCGACACTGCCGTTGTTGTGCACGACAAACTATCAACTGGTCGTCTCCCGGATAAAACAACTCCTCTTGGGTGCTCGACAGTTTTGTGCGAAAACTGGAGTTCTTTGAACACTCTCTCGTTTGTGTTTATGCTCTTTGAAAATATTTTTGAGCATCAACAGTTCCATAAGATCGGGCATAAGCTAAGGTATCACGAAGATTTGAATCTCAGCGTAGTGGTTACACTTCCGATTTCATAAGGATGACTAGTAGTCTTGAACCCTATCTCAGACAGTGTAGCACACCAAATCTTCTTATTGAGTTGTGTTCTCTTCTTAGCCCGTGCGTTTGTGGCCCTGCGTGTTATCCTGATTTAGTGAACGCTCTAGCAACTTTGTGCCTCCAAAGTTTCATAGGGAGCGGCCTCACTCCCACATTCACACATGTGAGTCTATCAGAAGTACTCCTAAAGTAAATTACTTCACTCCACATGGAGTATCAACCTCATTAAGAGTTACTATTAACTCAATTTCTAGTCTTTGGGAATTGACATTTTTGTCGCCTCTCAAGAAGGTTATTGATGCAAAGTGGGGTTATAAAGTCAAGTATTATTTGAATGGTTCTGTTGAACGATTTAAGACGCGCTTGGTTGCTAAAGGGTTCACTCAGATAGAGGGTATCAATTTCCAAGACACTTTTGCTCCTGTTGCCAAGATTGTCACAGTTCAGGTTCTCATTGCTGTTGCGATTAATCGGGGGATGACCTTTGCATCAGTTGGATGTGAATAACGCATTTATGCATGGGGATCTTGAAGAAGAGGTGTACATGAAACTGCCACCCGGGTTCGACGAGGCGGGGGACACGAAAGTTTGTCAACTCAAGAAGTCGATTTATTGATTGCGACCAATGCAGTTAAAAGCGCGATTCTACATAGAAGCGGAAAATGGGTAAAATTGTAAAACGTAGAATCAAAGCATAAAATCTTAAGTTTTTTATGCACCCTCTAAAATAGCTAAAATATGTTAAGTACAACATATAATATGTAAAATGTGAGTGTGCAGATTTTAGATAAGTGAATAACTACATGAAATTCATAATTAAAATGTAATATCTAACACATAAACTAATTTGCGTTGACTCAAAAGTAGAGAAAACTCATAGCATCTTAATAATAAGCTCATAAATGTAGATCGTAACCCGTAAACGAGCTTGAGAATCCAAATTCTCATAAGCTGGTTTGAGTTTACATAATTACATACGATCAATTACCCATAAACTTTCATCGTAACCCATGTAAGAGCCACATGTGAAGATTAAGGGAGAAGACTGATAGAAGGTCAGCGACTGTTGAGAATACCATTAGGTGTTTTTCAACCTAATGTGAAGCCCCTATTTCGACACTAGTTGTAGAACGAGTGATGAATCATGTTTTCCTTTTTTTATTTTTTGCTAATATGTCTCCAAAATTACATCATTTTGGACCAATTAGCACATTTTTATGAGATGATCAAAATCGTATAAAAACGCTTCAGAATCGCGATTTTACTGATTTTAAGCGATTTTATCGAATTTACCCATGATTTTACCAGTTTTTGTGGCTAAGCGACTTTAGGTAGAAACTGAAACGTTTTGGTGGCTTGGATACGTAAAAACATAAGTTTTTACGTTTTAATGCCCGATTTTGACTGCACTGATTGCGACAGACATCTCGTAATTGGTAGCAGAAGTTTACCCTTGTATTGTCTGAACTTGGTTTTCGCCCCTCAAAAGTCGATCACTCGCTACTTATATATCGCAAGGGAGAGACATTTGTTGTGGCTTTAATATATGTAGACGATGTGATATTGACGGGCACTGATCAGACTTTTATTGCCAAATTAAGAGTTTCTTGGATGCGACGTTCTGTATCAAGGACTTGGGAATTCTGAAATACGTCCACGACATTGAAGTGGCCCGATTCAGTTTTAAGTCAATGGAAGATATACTAAAAGATATACTAAAAGATGATGTCAGCAGCTATAGGCGATTAGTGGGTCGTCTGCTCTACCTTACGGTAACCCGACCTAATATATCATATGCTGTTAAAATTTCGTCTCAGTTTGTCAATCGTCCCAATCCAGATAACGTAGCTACGGTAATGAGGGTCCTTCGATATCTAAAGAAGTCTCCAAGACAGGGTTTGTTTTTCCCAGCTGATGGGTCGCTTGAGCTCACTGGATACTGTGATGCGGATTGGGGTGGATGCCATACGACTCGAAGGTGAACCACATGGTTATATATAGCTAGGAGGTGCCCCCGTCTCATGGAGAACAAAAAAGCAGAAGGTGGCCTCGAGGTCTTCAGCTGAAGCGGAGTATCAAACAATGGCGAGTATTATCAGTGAATTTATGTGGCTGCGGTTCCTTCTCACTGAACTCTAAGTACCACGAAAACAACCGACACCTCTCCGCACTGTGACAACTAGGAAACCCTACATATTGCTGCTAATCCTGTTTTTCATGAGCGCACGAAGCACGTCGAGATGGACTGTTACTTCGTGGGTGAACGTGTGGTTTCGAAGGAGATAGCACCATTGAGGATAGACAGTTCTTCTCACTTGTCATACATTTTTACCAAAGCATTGGGAACGAAGCAGTTTCACCACCTTTTGTCCAACCCTGGCGTTCGTGATCTGCATGCTGCAGCTTGAGGGGGAGTGTTGAACAGTGTCTCACGTTTTATGTTTTATTAACTTTGAGGAGCTCTTTAGTTATTTGTCTTGTAACCTAATTACCATATGGAGATTAGTGAACATGGTATATTAGGAGTTGGAGTTGGCTTTGTCGATCTAACTTGTACGTGCAGCCTGTATACTGCGAAGATCAATAAAAGTACCTGAGAGTTTCGACTCTCCGTGGAGTAGTCTCCTTCGCACGGAACGGGAAAACCACGTAAATCGTTGTGTAGTACTTCCACGTTTTAGTAGATTTTACAGACCGACCAGTCCGGCTCGACTTTAACAATAGTGCTATTAACCCTAATTCATATTGCAGACTATGTTAACTTTTTTTTAATTTGAATTATATAAATCACTTAAAAAAATGATGGATGGGTAAGGTTTACGAGTGGAGTCAAAGAACTCGAAAAAGGAAGCTAAAATTTGTTGTTATCGGCAAAGCATAAGCATAACAACACAACTAACTAGACCATTCCACTCTGGGGAAAAATTTAAAAGTGAAAGCAAGTACACACAGTTTCGTGGGATTTAAGGAACTCACCCTCTCTCTCTCTCACTCTGTTTCAGCACAATTTCAATCCCCCCGGGGAAAAGTCTAAACATGGCCAGTACAACAGCAACAAACGAAACTGCGATACACCCAGAATAAAACGACACGCACACAAAAAAAAAAAAAAAAAGAAATAATAAATCCCACCTTTCCTCTTTTCCATTTTCATTTATCAGCACTCTTTTTTTTATTACTAATTATTTTTCGGTAAGCAAATCCAGCCATCATAACTTTGATTCGCTTCCTCCCTCCCAAGTCCCACCTCTTCATTCCTCACCTTAGTTTTCTTCTTCCGCAGACTAATCCCTTCCGCGCGCTTACAGCTTCTTGCGCTTCAAAGACTGCACCAGCAGCTGACCTTTTCTCTCGTTCAGTTCCCCCATCTCGAAGCTTCCACCGCCATTGATGATGTTCTATGCTTGTTAGAGTTGTTGCCGCCTGCAAAAGTTATCTGAGGTATTGGTGAAACCCTTAGCAAGAGAGCTGGAGTGGGGGAAAATGCTGCTTCGTTTTGTTGGGTCTTAATTCACCGGAGTAAATCAATCACTCTGAATGGTCAAAGTTAGGGTGAAGAAGCGAGTAGTAGTTCTGGATCTGGAGGGGCTGGGGTTTAGCTCGCTGTTTAATTAATCGCATTAGCTGTATTTGATTGTCTCACTTGGCTGCTAGAGTTTTGGGAATGATTAGCCTTTTTAGCTTCCTGGGTTTCAAGTGATTGTGGTACGAGAGTTTGACCAGGATCTGAATTGGTTTATGAATTATGAATCTTCTTTTTCCTTTTATGGCTGATTGGCATTTGACAAAGCATTGTTAAGATTCGCAATGTGCATTTTAATTGAGATTAACTACTTACCTAATGGCTTCTTATTTAATTTCTTTTTACTTCTTAATGAACTGAATGGGTCATTACTATCCTCTATCTGGTCAGGTTGAAGACTGTTCACCGCTGACAATTTAGCTCAGTGTTCGTCACACTATCATTTTCCAATGGAAGAGTGAGTATTTGATCCGGGCATCTCATTATGTGAAATTGTAGAGAACAAGGGTTTGGATCTTTTGACTTACCGGATGGTTGTGTGCTTGATGTTTTCAGGGAAAATGCGGTTGAGCTTCTACAAAGGTTCCGGCGGGACAGGCGTGTGCTTCTGGATTTTATACTTTCTGGTAGCTTAATTAAGAAAGTGGTCATGCCTCCTGGGGCAGTTACGCTGGATGATGTGGATCTCGACCAAGTTAGTGTAGACCATGTTCTCAATTGTGCCAAAAAAGGTGTGTCAAACAAGCATGTTATCAAATGGTTGCTCTGAAGTTTATGCGATTTTCTCGGTTATACTTCTACCTTTCCCTTATAAAGCTGTTGGTTTGTGTAGGTGGCATGCTTGAACTTTCTGAGGCTATACGAGATTACCATGATAGCACCGGCCTACCCCAGATGGTAAGGATCATTGAATTTGTTTTGAAGAATTAAGTGATGGATAGATAGGTTTGATTAGTTTTATTTATAACTCTTGGCTATTAATAATTCCAAAATTTAGATGCTTACTGCATTTTTTTTACACAAGGATGAAGTTAATTTTTCTTTTTTTTCCCTCTTGAGTACATTATAACTCTCTTTCCAATTTCAGAATAGTACAAGTTCCGCAGATGAATTTTTCTTGGTTACCGATCCTGCATTTTCTGGTTCACCTCCAAGGAGAGCGCCACCACCTATTCCAGCTTCAACTCCTATTTCAGTGGCTGCTCCTGTTTATGCGCCATCACCTGTTGCATCACTATCAAGTGTGGCAAAGTCAGAGTCCTTTAATTCTGAGGAAGAGAGAGAACTGACTGTGGATGACATTGAAATTGATGATTTTGAGGATGATGATCTTGATGCTGAGGAATTTGCCAGTGCTAGGGTTGTAAGACGTAATACAAATGATGCTTCTGATCTTGTCCCCAAATTGCCAACTTTTGCTACAGGTAATAGCGGTGTAAAAGCGGAGTTCAAGAATTAGTTCATTGTTTGTGAAAAGGTTACAGACTGAAGTGCTCATACAACTGAGGTCCTATTGTGTTGATACTTTGGTTGGACATTCTCCATCCCTGCCCCATAACAAATAAGAAATTTACATAAACACTACATATGCTGAATACAGATGATTCAATGTACTCATCATTTTCTTTTCAGCTACAGTTTACCATGTATGCCTCTTAGACTCATTTTTCATGGTCGCAAGCGTAGAGCTGTAGACAATTGCAAAATCTGCATTTTATTGTTGCTTGAGAACTGCAAACACTGGGTTGTTCTACTGACAGTTTAATCATGATTGTTCTAAGGCATCGCTGATGACGACATCCGTGAAACTGCATATGAAGTCCTCTTGGCTTGTGCTGGGGCAGCTGGGTAAGTTTTATTTTTATTTCTTTCAAAGTTGCAGTTATTTTATTTTTGATAATGAATTGTTTTTTTTTTCTGTTCCCTTTCTCCTGCCCTTATGCATGCTGTTCATTCCATGTTTACCTTTCTGCAAAATCACTCTTTGCTTCTTCTTCTTGTTCTGTCTTCATCATAAAAAAGAGGCCTCATAGTTCCTTCAAAGGAGAAGAAGAAAGACAAAAAGTCCAGATTGATGAGAAAACTTGGACGCAGTAAAACTCAGACTCTTGCAAGTCAGTCCGACCGTGCACCTGGGATGGCTGGTTTATTGGAAACCATGCGTGCCCAGATGGAGGTAACTACAGCTTCAATCTTGTTTTGTTAGATGTTTGAATTCTAGGAACACAATGGATTCAATAGTGAAGTTATTCTGGGGAATTTTGGTGTCTGTGTTTATTGTGGATGCAGATATCTGAATCAATGGATATCCGAACGAGAAAGGGGCTGCTTAATGCCCTGACTGGAAAAGTTGGAAAAAGAATGGATACTCTGTTGATACCCTTGGAACTCTTATGCTGTATTTCCCGCACAGAATTTTCTGACAAGAAAGCTTATATACGGTGGCAAAAAAGGCAGGTATATTCTGCCCCCTCCTTCCTCCTTCCTTGTTTTTTTGTTCTTTTTCTTCCTATATCCTTTGTCTAAGTTCCTGATAAAAGCTTTAAAGTTGTAAGCTAGGAAGGAATTAACTGATACTATTGTCAACATCTGGTACTTTTTCTACAGCTGTACATGCTAGAGGAGGGCCTTATCAATCATCCAGTTGTGGGATTCAGTGAATCTGGGCGCAAGGGAAGTGAGTTGAGGATTCTTTTGGCCAAAATTGAAGAATCTGAGGTCTGAACTTTTCTCCCTTCGATGGTTGTATTCATTCTCGCACTTTTTGTTAACTGCAAATCTAGATTTTACTATTAGAAAGGGCAGGGTGGAGGGACATGGTTTTCTCTCGTATGTTTAATTGTCCATAATGGTTCTTTCTTTATGGAGTTCTTGGGTGGCTTTTCAATTTCAGAATTTGATTTTATAGTCCTGAAGCTAGGGCCATGCTGATATTATTTGTGATGTTTCCGTTTCTTTAACTCTATCTTAAGGATCCTCATTTCTTGAATTTTGGAAGGCTGGGATGATCCAACTCAGTAGCTTTTTTTTCTTCCATCAGTTTTTTCTTCTTGAGTTGCTGTAAATATAATTTTCTATATCTCAATGCATGATACAGTTTCGTGAATCTTCTGCGGGTGAAGTGCAACGAACTGAATGCCTGAGGTCGCTCAGAGAGATTGCTGTTTCACTTGCTGAGAGATCAACTCGGGGAGACTTAACTGGTGAAGTTTGCCATTGGGCCGATGGATATCCACTCAATGTCAAATTATACGAGAAGCTCCTCCTCAGTGTGTTCGACATTTTAGATGAGGGGAAGCTGACGGAGGTTAGTTTTTAATTTGCTACCTGAGGCTAAAACATTTATGCTAGCACACAAGCTGCTGATGGTTGCAGCGGTTATGCAGAATCTTTTACCATCTAAAGTTGGATTCTTTTCAAAATCTAGATAACTTGTGATCTATAAGGTGTGCCTGATTATTGTGACTGATAATTCTTTGTTATTCTCAGGAAGTGGAGGAAATACTTGAGCTCTTAAAGTCAACATGGCGTGTCTTGGGAATTACTGAGACCATACACTATACTTGCTATACCTGGGTGTTATTCCGCCAGGTATTAACTTTTCATTTCTCCTTGAGTTCTCAGTTCTTAAGGACCATGCCGAGTCTGATTCTGCAATTGAAGCATAATATTTTCCTGAGAATTGACTTATGTTCATCGCTGTCATCTCGGTTCATGCTCCACAGTTTGTCATCACCAGGGAGCTGGGAGTCCTGCAACATGCCATTGAGCAGCTCAACCGAATACCGCTAAGGGAACAACGGGGTCCTCAAGAGAGATTACATTTGAAAAGTTTGTCTTCAAGAGTTGATGGCCAAGAGTTATCCTTTTTGCAGTCGTTTTTGTCACCAATTCAGAAGTGGGCTGATAAGCGGCTAGGAGACTACCATCTGCACTTTTCTGAGGCATGTGGTAAATCCATTGGACACGCCAATTGGTGGTGTCATTATTTTGTGATCTAATGACGTTTGAATTCCCTTCCACAATGGAGGAGAAGTTTGGAGTTAGTGACTAAATATCGACTGCCATAGCAAATTTTTCCTTCGACTGCTGTGAAATGAATATTTACTATAATCTAGCACCCATTTATCTTTATCCCTTTTCTTTCTCTTTTAATGCCTTTTCTCACTGGTCATTTACTTCTTTTTCTCACTTCAATAGCTACTATGCTATGCATTCCCTTGTTTTAGGATCCAGCAGTGATGGAGGGTATTCTTCAAGTTGCAATAGTCACTAGGAGGCTTCTTGTGGAAGAATCTGAAACTGTAAGTAGAAACATCCTTCCGTGTTTGCAATTTCATGGGTGTGCACTTATGGAACTTTCTAGAAATGAACATTTACTTTGAACCTTGGTGATTGCTTTACAATATATCATTCATTTTGTTGAAACTTGCATACTTAATATTTTCTGCAGGGAATAGTTTCTACGTCTGCCATGGATCGTGATCAGATTGAATCATACATATCATCGTCCATTAAGACTGCATTTACAAGGGTAAGTGTGTTCAGTCGAATTCGTGGTCAAGAAATTAAGAAATTCTCCAATGCACCCTAAACATAAAAAACGTGTCTCATTAACTTGAAAGTTGGTTTGGCTACTTTGACTAAAAAAATTCCAGATGATTACTTGCCCCAAAGTATGAACCCAAGGTGTGGTCCTATGTTATCATTCCCAGATTACAAACCCGTTGGGGCTTACTTTTCCAATAACTTGTATGAGAGTGTATGGAAAAATATTATCGTCATGGTTGGGCTGTTTTGGGTAAAGAATCTTAGTTTTAACCTCGTCGTCCTCAAAAAAATTATGGTCACTAGAAGATTTTGAGATTTGCTTAATGACGATGAGTCTTAAGAACTGGTGCTTATGCACCAACATGATTATTTGCTAATTCTTTCTTTTATGTCTCTTTAATGCAGACTCTGCAAGGCGTTGACAAGTCAGACGCAATGCATGACCATTCTCTAGCATTGCTTGCAGAAGAGACCAAAAAACTTCTGAAGAAAGAATCAAGTTTGTTCTCACCAATTTTGTCTCAGAGGCATCCTCAATCCATTGTCATCTCGGCCTCACTTCTTCATAGGCTTTACGGGATAAAGTTGGTAAGTACGACTAACATCAGTGGGTCTGCCATTGCATCTGTCCCCATATTACCCTGTTACACTTCAGTAATGTTATCTATCGTTGCTGACTTTTAATTCTATTTTGTTTCTTTCTTCAGAAACCGTTTCTTGATGGTGCTGAGCATCTGACCGAGGATGTTGTGTCTGTGTTCCCTGCCGCTGATAGTCTCGAGCATTACATTATGTCACTCATTTCTTCAACAAGTGGAGATGGGACTGCAGAAGTTAACTTGAGGAAACTGAACTCATACCAGGTTTGCTAGCTGGGTGATGTTGTTTTCACTTTGTTTCCTATCCATTCTGTGACTTATAGCATTTAGTTAGTCATCATGAAATGAAACCTCAAAAACAAATTAGCTATAGAATGCTTTTAAACTTGGTTCAGGAGACCATGTATGTCATTCAGTTACTGCTTTTTCCTTCCTGTGGCTGTAGTACTGAGTTTTGATTGTGTAACTTTGTCTCTTGTCCTGGGATTCGTTACTGTCAAAGTTCAGTAATTGATAGTTAACACATCAGTCAGGCTGCCATTCTTATGTTTCATTATCCTTCTTTTGCAATGAAGGTTGAATCAGTGTCTGGAACTCTAGTGATGAGATGGGTCAATTCACAACTTGGGAGACTTTTAGGATGGGTTGATCGCGCCTTGCAACAAGAGGTGACTGCTGCATATTCCCCCCACTTTCCTTACCTTCCTTTCTACTCTGTCTAGAAATCCCATCATCACACAAGCACCACAATTAGTTCTTGTTTCTTGCTAGTCAACTTCATTGTGCTATTTCCTTCATTTATTTTCCTGATTTCCCTGCCCCACTATAATTATGTTACTAGGGCGTACCTGATAACAGTTTTTTTTTCTTAATTATTCCTCAGCGATGGGAGCCAATATCCCCCCAGCAACGCCATGCGCCTTCAATTGTTGAAGTATACAGGATTGTAGAAGAGGTACAACTGCAAATATTCATCTTCTATCTAACCATATAGTGACCACTACGCTTTTGTTATGCTAAAATTATATAATGGTGGAATTCATGATGCTAATGAATTGACTGTAATGAATATTGCGCTGAGAAATAGAATGGTAGGCGATAATGCCGTGAATTCACTCGCAATTTTTTTTGTAATATGCAGCTAAGAGCTCTGAATGATGTGTTTACACCATTCTTTCTTCTTCTCATGTGGAAATTTAGCTCTTCTACCGAGCTCCGCAAACTATTTAACTGTATTGATTATGCAAGATCAATAATGAAAAGAATAATTGAAAAAGCGAATGACATTTGATGGAGATATCAGATTGGACTTGTATTTTTTAATAATCTAAATAATGATAAATAGCTTTGGTCACGTGGAGTTGTGATGCTTAACCTGCTAAGTCATTATTGTTTGCAGACAGTTGATCAATTCTTTGCTCTCAAAGTACCAATGAGGTCTTCTGAGCTGAATAGCCTGTTTCGAGGAGTGGACAATGCCTTTCAAGTGTTTGCGAAACATGTGACAGATAAGTTGGGTGAGTGTACACTAATCATGTCTATAACTACATAACTATGTGATCATGACTGTTCTTGGATCCCTTTCACAAGTATGTACTCAGTTGCCATGATTCTATGATTGAACCATTTTGTATTGGTCATAACTACAGAATCGTGTGCCACATTCTTGAGCATGTACTTGAAAGCAAAGTTGCACTCTTGAGGATGTGTGATTGTTTCATCAATACGATGTGAATGTGGTCTGAAATTACAGTTTTTTGTTTTTTGGAGACGGTTCTGACCCTGGTGAAGGAAACCTTTGTTTCCATCTCTGTACACAACTTCCACCTTGTATTTCACTCTTCCGTACTTTCGGCTGCTTTAAGAACTTGAGTCCCATCTATTGGTGTCAGCAGGTTTTCTTCCATGGTCTGCCTTATCTTGCACATGCTTGTGACTACTTTTTCATCTTCTGGTTATATCATGATTGATTTGCAATCTCCTCAGTAACTTGCACATGAATGATCTTTTTCCTTCCTTTCCAGATTAGGCATCTTTTGCCCTTTGATTTCCAAAATCCGGCCTCATATGGATGAATGAGCAGCTAACTTTCTTAATCTTTTTGTTGTTTCAGACAAGAAGGAAGATTTGATCCCACCAGTTCCTATTCTTACACGATACAAGAAGGAAGCCGGAATAAAGGCTTTCGTCAAGAAGGAGCTATTCGAATCTAAGTTGCCTGAAGAGACGACAAAATCACGTGTCGTCGATGTCCAGGCTACTCCTATCCTATGTGTTCAGTTAAATACTTTATTTGTGAGTTTAGAATTTTCTCCCACATTCTTCATCCAGAATCCAACTAAATAAGGATCTTATTATGGACTGCACTTTGTTGTTCCATTTTTTTGACAAATTCTTACCTTTTGTAAACAGTATGCAATCAGCCAGCTGAATAAGTTGGAGGATAGCATTTGGGAGCAATGGACAGCCAAGAAGCCTCGTGAACAATTTATCAGTACGTATCTAAAGAGTTCTAAGCAGTGGTTTGGCGGTTAATAACGATTTTGCTAGAACTTATGCTTACCATGGACTGCCTTCATAACAACAGAGAAATCTTTAGAGGAGAAGTCCCCAAGTTTAAAGCAGAAGGGTTCATTTGATGGGAGTAGGAAAGATATCAATGCTGCGATTGATCGCATATGCGAGTTTACTGGTAATCATTGTCGGGATCCGTCCACATGTCCATTATTTTGAGAAGTAAAATTTTGCCCTTATTTAACTCTTGGCTTTTTGCAGGTACTAAAATCATCTTCTGGGACTTGAGGGAGCCCTTCATTGAGAACTTATATAAACCATCGGTTTCCCAGAATAGGCTGGAAGATCTAGTTGAACCCCTTGATTTAGTAAGATGCAAAGCTATCCTCAGTAACTGTCACTTTTCTTGCGTGGCAAGACAGTAACAATGAATTTGGAGAACTCATTGCAAATCATTAACTTGTGCTGCAGGAACTAAGCCAATTATGTAGTGTAATTTCGGACCAACTCAGGGATCGTATTGTAACAAGCCTCTTACAAGCTTCACTGGTAATTGGCAGCACTCCTGTAAAACAAACACCATGTGAATGCTTTAATTTTTACGTTTTTTTTTTTTTTTTCTGTACTGACATTGTTGTTATTTTCAGGATGGCTTGGTCCGGGTTCTTTTAGATGGTGGGTCATCTCGAGTTTTCTACCACACTGATGCAAAAATTCTGGAAGAAGATTTGGAGGTCTTAAAGGTACTTTCAAATGTGACCTCTACCAAGCCAAAAGGCTAGCTTATCAGTGAAAACATGTCCTTTCAATCATGGTTTTTGCAAGTATCACCTTTTGATCGTCTTATGTCCAAACTGGCCACTCCCAATTTGCAGGAATTCTTCATTTCTGGTGGAGACGGGCTGCCAAGAGGGGTAGTTGAGAATCACGTTGCACGGGTCAGGCAAGTGATCAAGCTGCATGGATATGAGGTCAGTTACTACTTACTACAGACTGCTATGGTCTTAATCGTCTGCTTTTCACGAACTCTGACGACTCTTATATGAAACTCGACAGACCCGGGAGCTGATTGATGACCTGAGATCCAGTAGTGGGGGTGGTGGCAGCAAGCTGGGTGGTGATACACAGACTCTGCTGAGGATATTGTGCCATCGTACCGATCCAGAGGCATCCCAGTTCCTCAAGAAACAGTTCAGAATACCCAAGTCATTAAGTTGAAGATAGCAAGTTGAGAAGAGGGTTGCTATTTCCTTTTTTTTTGTTGTTTGTGTTTAAACTGGGATCTTTTTCAGTTTAGTTATCTGTGCATATTATATCTCATTCTGTAATATTTCCCTTTGCTTCCTCTCCTTCTCCCTTGTAATAATGTATGTTGTGTATATTTCTGGATGTTTCTTCATTTTGTTGGCTTCTGCATGTTCTATTGAAATTCCAGAAAACACTTATTTTTATTTTGATAAGGGCGATATATATTTGGTTTTTTAATTAGTTGTGGGAGCCCTTCATTAAGAATTTATATTGACCATTGGTTACCTATGTAGGGGTCGACGATAACAATTTCGACCTGTTTGGTTTGTTTTGACCTGTCCTGATCCGTCTCATTCTCAACCTGTTCTTACCTAAATTATATTAAATTATATGTAATTTTAGTCAAATTACTTAGAATTTTTCTTTTATTACATCACATTTTAGCTATAACAAAGTTGTAAATTAGTGAAAATCTCAATTTCTCCAATAATATAACTACATTTATTATAATATTGTTTGTTTTCTTGGTCTTATAATGAAATGAACGAATATTTCTAATGTTTTCCACATAAATAGCATACTCATTAGGTCGACCTGCTCCGACCCATGATCCATGATAAATTGCCCGACCTGGACTGATCTGTCACATCGTGGATATGAATAGCATGATACTCGCCCCGGATCAGTGGACCTGCCCATTGCCATTTTGGTGCATATGGGCGTTAGTATAATGCTTAGACCATCTCCATCCCTGCAATCAATAAGCAATTTCTAAAGTAGGCCCGTATCGCCACATCACCAATCAAGCAAAAATCCCATTCAATAATTTCCAAACCCCTACATCCCTAAGACCAATAAGCAATTGCCAATAGTGGACTCATACAATTTCTTACCACATAACAAAGAAAGAAAAGTAATTGAAAAATAAAAGATATCCTAGGTGGCATTGCAAGATGAATTTCTTATTTAGCAATCTTGCTAAATAAGAAAGAACCCCCACATCCTTGCAATTGCTTAAAAGTGGTGCCCCTAGGATCCCACTAAATAAGCAATAAGTATAAGCAATGGGATGGAGATGGTCTTATGCCAAGCTCTGTATGCATGATAATCGAATTAATCTTAAAGGTCTTTACTTTCAAAACTCGAAAGTCATATCAATTGTGGTGTCTGCTAAACCAACATGACAACCAATCATCTACTATTATCCAAACCATTCATAATAGAACTCAGACATCATAATCAATGTAGTCAAAATCGCGTTTTAAAACTTAAAAACTTACCATTTTACGGTTCTAGGTCACTAAAACGCTTCTACACAAAATCTCAATTTTTATAACTTATGTAGTTAAAAACTCCGCTTAAAAACTTAAAAACTTACGATTTTACGCTTCTAGATCACATAAACGTTTTTACGTAAAAACTCGCTTTTGACTACATTTATCATAATCATTTTGATTTGTTAATTAGAGCTCTTATATCATTTGATTTGTTTATCGGAGAACTTTTAATCTTTTATGGAGTATAATTCTGGGTTATTGAAACCCAATACATTATTCACGCACCGCACCCATTGAAATTGAAGAGACCACCAGGAAATGTGTATAAATGAATTGGTCATATGAGGGATTTCTAAAGTTTCAATACGTAAGCCTTTAAATTTTAATTATACATTCTCATATCATATAAAAAAAATTAATTGCTCAGATTGTTCTATAATTCATTTAGTCCATGGGGCTAGGGCTGGAAGTTTGGTACCGGTATTTGGGATATACCGAATACTGTACCGAATTTGTCTATATTTGGTATTACCGAATACACGTATTATTTTATGTGATTGAGATTGGGATTGAATTTCAATTGTTATTCGGTATTAGGTATTACGGGATTGGGATCGGTATATACCGAAATATCGATCAATACCGAAATTTTTAAGCTAGTGTGTATTTAATTATACACAAATCATTACATCACTATTTCACACTAGTATTAGTCGTCTTTCAACCTCAAATTCGTCAAATTAAAGATTACCAATTACAAGAACTTGAGATGTTAGCTCTAGGCAACTCAAGACTATTTGCTTAGTCTCTTTGCCCTAAATTAAACAATAAAATCTAATTTATATATTTAATTATTAATTGGAAAGGTAGTTAATTATGTATTCGGTAATACCGATTGGGATACCGAGCTACCGATTGGGATACCGAAATTATTTAAGGATTGTGATTGTGATTGATTTTAGAGTGTAATTCGGTATTTGGGTTTTCGGTATTGAAATTGGTATATCGATACCGTACCGATTTCCACCTTAATAGGCGCCATGGACAAGATGGGGTAAATTGTCATAAAACAGAAGTAGAAGAGCGAAGGTGAAAATGACAAATTAGTCCATGTTAAAAGTTAAAGGGTGTGGTTAGAAAGAAAAAAAAAGTAGAGGGGCCGATCAGAGAGTAAGAAAAATCGAATTGGTATAAATCACCGTTTAAAAGCCCTATAAACCCCAACTCCCCCGAGAAAAGAAGGTTCCGGTCAAGTCTGAACAGAAAGAAGCTTGTAGTAGCGTCTGAAGTACTGAACATCTCTCGCACATCCCATCCCGTTCCCCGCCATGGCTTCTGCAGGCGCAGAAATATCAGCTCCGGCCACCGGGCCGGCGGCCGCGAATGTGGAGTGGCATGTGAGGCCTCCCAATCCCAAGAATCCAATCGTCTTCTTCGATATCACTATTGGTACCATCCCAGCTGGTCGCATCAAGATGGAACTTTTCGCCGATATTGTCCCCAAAACTGCTGAAAATTTCAGGTTCCCGCTTTCACCCATTTTTTGGATCCACCAAGTTGCTTTGACTATCCCAAAATTAACTCTTTTCTTCTGTGTTTTTGACTTTGATTTGTTGCAGGCAGTTCTGCACCGGTGAGTTCAGGTAGGGTTTCCAGCGTTTAATTTTCCCTTTTCAACTATTCGACAAATTGCTATTCTGCTTGACAAGTCGCTTGGATGATGTGTGGGTTTGGAATGGCAGGAAAGCTGGATTGCCTGTTGGTTACAAGGGATGCCAGTTCCACAGGGTTATTAAGGATTTCATGATTCAAGCTGGTGACTTTGTCAAGGTTGGTCTATATTCATTCTCCCATTATGTTTATATGATTCAATTGAAGTTTTCGACATTTGGTTCTGGATGTACTACTTTACTATAAGGAACTCTGATAATATGCACCTGTTTACGGTTCGATGCCCTTACTTACAATAAGTCTGAGTCTTTGTTGCTCTGCGTGTTCCGAGTGTTCTTTTCTAGTGTAATGAACTAGGGCACTAGTTAATGTGAGAGTAATGTTAGCCACAACCTTTCTTCATCTTGTTTCTAGTCGAATTTCTTTTGAGTTGTGAAACTGCTCTCAGGCTTCGCGTTGTGGTGTGGGTTATAGGTTTTGGTGCTGTAGGGTGTTTGTTCGTGACTCGTGAGCATTGTGCAATCCTTGATCAAATTAAGTTTTCTCCTCAGGGCGATGGTAGTGGATGTACTTCCATTTACGGGCATAAGTTTGAAGACGAAAATTTTGTTGCCAAGCACACTGGGCCTGGTCTACTATCAATGGTAAGCTGTCTTGGGCTTCGTATCATTCCTGGAAATGGCATTTGCTGTTTTTATCCCTTCTGCATATTACCTTTTAAACTCTTGTTGCCTCTCGAGTTTTGTAAAGTTGTTCTTGATGTATATTCACAGTTCGCAGGTAGAATGAAACATTCCTCCCTGATTAGTATTGGAAGTGCCTCCCAAGTTTTGTAGGGCAGTTAATACAGACAATTGAGTTACTTTAACTGATGTGTAACTTGATGTTCTGTCATAAGCTTTCTGCCCTTGAAATGGCTTTTGACAAAAAAGTAAGGAATTGGAATTCCATTTCCAATTCCATTTCCATATATTATGTTTGGAATAATAAAAAGGTTGAGAATTGAATTCCAATGGGTCTAAAATATGGGAATTACAATTCCTATCAAAAGTGATAGGAATTGAGAGAATGAAGATGGAATTAGTGGGACCCATCAATACTTTTTATTATTTTGTTGACCCACTATCATTTTACTCTCTTTCTCTCTCATTCATATTTCATTTCCCAAAATAAAGCAAACATATTACATTATTCATTATAGTTAAAAGTGCAATTCATTTCCATAGTTGTAGGAATTATACCAAACACTAGAATTGGAAATGGAATTCTATAAAAATAAAAAATTGAATTCCATTTCCATTTCCATTTCTTCTGGAATTGTATCCAAACAGCTTGTAATGTATAATGGAATCCTACAGAGGCGCATGATAGTTTCCAAAATTCATCAATCTTAATCATGCTGGCTGGCTTTAGTTAACTTTTGTCACTCATTTGTTTTTGTGTCATGTGTTGCAGGCTAACAGCGGACCAGGTACAAATGGCTGCCAGGTATGTATCATCACTTCTTGTTATATGTCTATCAGGGTAGACCTATGTAGGAACATGATCAGTTGCTCACACATGCAGCTTAAGAATCTTTAATGGATTCCAGAAGTTGGTCTAATCCATGAATGTTTGCCTTCAAAATTGCAGTTCTTCCTTACCTGTGCAAAATGTGACTGGCTCGACAATAAGCATGTTGTCTTTGGGGTATGTTTCTCTCGACTTACTGCTATATCTCTGCAACTCAGATTCTCTATGCGCCTCTGATGGATCGAATTGTATATACCTAGTCAACCTGCTTAATGTTGGCCCCTCTTTTGAGTTGATTGATTTTTCTTTCGCAGAGGGTCCTAGGAGATGGCCTCTTGGTTATCAGGAAGATAGAGAATGTAGCTACTGGACCAAACAATCGACCGAAGCTGGCTTGTGTTATTGCAGAATGTGGGGAAATGTAGAAGCTGTTGGATCAAAGAACTTCCCCAATTTTTGAGGATTTCTAACAAAACAATGTCTAGGCACTGGTTACCGTTGTATGGGACTGCTGTCTTTGTTCAAGAGTTTCCAGCTAGAGGCAACACTTGCCAGTCAGGGCAGTTCTCTTGTACATGAGAGGATTGAAGACGTTTAATGGATTGCGAGTATCTTTGAATTGCCCATTTTGGCCAATTTCGCTGGCTATGTGATTGATTCATTAGTTGTATGAAACTGGTGAATGGTTGTGTTTAAGCCTAGAATGTGTCAGGCGGGAAAGGAGAGACCTTTGGAGAATACCGTTGTTCCTTGACGCGCGGGTGCTGCGTTCACTGCACAAAAGGTCCGGGGCGTAGCCCGCGAACACTCTCCGATGACTAAGTTAGAGACAGGGAGAGAGAAAGTAGTTTAGAGAGAGAGTGTCTGAAATCAGTTACCATTTAATGAAGTGGTTGGCTGCTATTTATAGTCCGAGGTGGTGGGTGTGAGTGTCTTGTCAGTCGTGTGTTTTCCCGCTCCTGTGCCACACGCTCGCGGCGGCATTTAATGAAGTGTCAGTGATGGCATGATTGGTGTGGATCCCTCCTTTCTGGTCGTACTTACCCGCCTCCTGCAGGCCTGACCTGGTAGCGCCTTATACCTGTTCTCTTTGTCCCTTGGGCCGGCCCATTCCTTGACTTACTTACCTTGGGCTTTTCCCCTTTTGGGCCGTCTCCGGTTACGTGGGCCTTGGTTTAGACAGCGATCCCCTATGGCCCAACAATTGTCCCGCAGGCGGGTAAAGCCTCCGGGTTTGGGCGGCTGATACTTATAATCCAGGGCGGGATCGCTTCCTAAACCAAAGGAAACGCCCTACATGGCCTCTCCCCCGGCCGCCCACATCGGGCTTCACGCCTCGGGCCGATCTTATCCTCTCGTGGCTGCCACGTGTAATGACGCACCCTCCGAGCAGTCGAAGTGACGCGCCGCCGTTCAACTCCCATCGCCATGATTACCCTATATAGCCACTAGGGTAACCCAACCGTCGCTCCTGGAAATTGTGCCCTCCGACGTTTAAAAGCCTCTGAAGGATCAACGAAGGTATTTTCTCTTCTTTTTCTTCTTCTTCGTTTGTGCCTTGTTCGCCGGTCTCTCTGCTCACTACTCTCTGCTTTTCCTTGGCTTTTTTGCTCGAACACCCTCGCCGTCGGGTTCCTCCCCTTTGCTCCTATAGTTCGCCGCGACGTAATCGAGTCCAGTATTCCCTTGCAATGGCCGGAGCAGATGAAACGTCCCAACTGCCTCTCTCCGCCGGCTCAGGGTCTTCGTCCGGACGGAGGAAGTCCCCTGCCGGTGTGCTCGTCGCCGCTAATGCCGCCGGCAGTGGTGCCTCCGCCGTTCCCACTGTTCCGGCGTCTGGACCTATCAACCTAGACTCGTCGGAAACACTTACCGATCCCATAACCGCTGCCGCCCAAGGTATGCTAAATCTGAACATTTTATCGCCTTTATGTACGTCAGAACTTGGCTGGGATCTTAGCGGGGTAGATTTTGATTTTGATTTCGGCGGCTCCTGGTCTGATGACGGCCGGTTCTTGCTGGGTAGGTCAGAGGACGGCTCATATGAATTGACCGATGTTACTTTGGGTTTAGGCGTAGAGAATGTAGCCTCTAGGAAAGACGCTTCCGCCATGGGGGATAACCTGGCAAGTTTTGGTGACGTCTCTATAGCAAGTTCGAAGGAGGGGTTTAGTCTTGATGAGCAAAACTCGCCGGAAATGCCCGACTCCCCCTCCTTAGAGCTTGCGGAAGATACCTCGAGTGAGGATTATCGAGTGGTGGAGGACGACGCGTATTCCATACGCCTGCATGAGCACATGTGGGGGAAACAGGAGATACCCGCCCGCGCTTTCGAACGGGCCCCCGTTCGCCACAGTAGACTAACGCCCGCCACCATTCTTACGCGGCTTAGGAATCACCAGCTTCCTTCCGACTGGAAATATGCGGCTCCGTCTCCCACTTCCCGAGCTGGTACCTGTCCCAAGGGCTGGATTACCATATACACCGAGCAGTTGAAGTGCGGCTTGCGGTTCCCCCTGGATCCCATTATAACAGAGTCACTTCTGTGCTTGAACTGCACCCTTGGCCGCCTGTCGCCTACCGTCATCTTCCACGCATGCGCTTATAGGCTCGCGTGCAGACGACTCGGGGTTGAGCCCTCTTTTGATGCCTTCCGATTCATTTACGGTCTCCGGCGGGTTGCTAATGCTTGGTCGTTCGGAAGGCGGGACAAGGTGTATGGATTCGTCACTGGGTCTCCCAAGCTGGATAATGCGTGGTTCAAAGACTTCTTTTATGCCAAGCCCACATCGAAATGGTATTCCGGTGATAAAGAACCTAGGACGGGGTTTGCGTATGGTCGGAAAGAAAATTGGGATGCTAGGCTCTGGACCCTTGATTCTCAAAAGGATCACGTCGTGCGTCTTGCCGAAACCACTCCGTTTAGGATGAAGCCTCGGGGTCCCGATTCGGTGAAGTCTATTCTGACCGAACTCTTCGGAGATGGTCAGTAGCATGATTGACCTGTTCCATTATTTTCACTAGTGGCTTGTATTCTGCAACCCTAACCTGCTTCCCTTTTTTATGCAGCTATGCACTTCGGGAGCGTGGCGATGATGGCGAGGCCGCCGAGGCGGGGCAAGTTACCTTCTTCCAAAGCTGGAATCTCTTCTCAGGCAGCCACTAAACCGGGCCCGTCTACTGTTGCTCATTCGAAGTCATTGATCCCTCTGAGCAGGGCTCCACTTCCGCCGGCGGGGCAAACCACGCTCGCGAGCGGGGTAGATGGGCAGTTGACTGTGCAGGCCGGAGGGGACGTTCTGCGTAGGGGGCGTGACGTTGGTAAGCGTGTTGCTGAGAGCCCTGCTGAGGAGAATGACGATGGCCGAAAGAAGACAAAAGCGACCTCCTTGACCGAAACCGTTGACTTCTCTCCGCATTCCTCTTTGCGCGAAGACTGCGCCCGCCGTATGCTGCATGAACTGTCCGGGAAGCTTCTCGTTCCCCCTGAATATACGGAGGTTGAGGACCCCTCGAGTAGGCATTGGGTTGGCACTGCCGCCCGGTTTCTCCTTGCGGTATGTATTTTTACCTTGTTCAATTTTGGCTCTTTTCTGAACGCTTCTTAAGGGGTAGTTTGAAACTGTAGGCGGGCGTGGGCTTGTCTCAAGTCGGGATGATCAACGACAAACTGCAGTCGGTCAACCTTCACGGGGAGGTGGAGATGGAAAAGCTTCGGAAGCGGATTGGGGAGCTGGAAGCGGAGTCACTCAAGGGGCGGGCTGCGTTTCGGGCCGAAGCCAAGGCAGAGTTGGAGAAGGAGCATGGTGATACCGTAAAGGATCTTCGAGCGGAGTTGTCTCGAGGAGTGCAAAAGGTGAATAGTTTAATGGCTGATAAGGAGATTCTGGAAGCGGATGCGTCCCGTCTTCGCGTGCGCGTCGAGGAGTTGGAGAAAGAAAGGACGGAGAGCTTGCTGCGTCACAAGACGGAAGTGGACGCCGCATCTAAGGCGGCCGTTGCTTCCTATTTGTTGTCTCCCGCATTCCGTCAGATTGATGATGCTAAGAGGTCCAAGGCTATTGGAGATACGGTGGCTGCCATTCGACACCTGTTCCGCCGCGACCATCCAGAGTTGGAGTGGGACACTGACGCCGTGTGGGATGCGGTGGTGGCCTGGGGTTCCTCTGAAGATGATGTCAACTCGGAAGGTACTCTTTCGGCGGGGGCGGGCGGAGATGAAGTGAGCTCTCGAGGAGGACAGTGATAACTTGTTGGCTAGATTGTTGATATTTTGGAGTCGAGTATGTCTCGACTATAAACTGGTGCCTGTAATTTTCTTACTTTTTCCAGACATTGCCGCTCTAATGCGGTCGTTGCTTTCCCCCTCCTCTTTATATATATGCGTGTGATGGTCGTTGCTTTTTGCCATATGACGGTCTGAAATTCTATCTTGAATGTGAAGACCGGCGTGAGCGGGTATTTGTCATGGGAGCGGGATATTTGATCTGGGAATGATCTATGTCCCGGGATGCGTTTTTATCAGGATCCCGCTCTGTCTTCGTGTGGCGTATTACGAGCGAGCCCATGCCCCTCAGGTCATTCCGCGGGCGGGTTATCCTTACTTCGTGGTAGCGTTTTTAGGAATAACCCATGTCCCGGGATGCGCTTGTATTAGGATCCCGCTCTGCCTTCGTGATGGCGTATTACGAGCGAGTCCCTGCCCCTCAGGGCATTCCGCGGGCAGGGTTATCCTTGTTTCGTGGTAGCGTTTCTAGGAATAACCCATGTCCCGGGATGCGTTTTTATCAGGATCCCGCTCTGCCTTCGTGGTGGCGTATTACGAGCGAGTCCATGCCCCTCAGGGCATTCCGCGGGCGGGTTATCCTTGCTTCGTGGTAGCGTTTCTAGGAATAACCCATGTCCCGGGATGCGTTTTATCAGGATCCCGCTCTGCCTTCGTGGTGGCGTATTACGAGCGAGTCCATGCCCCTCAGGGCATTCCGCGGGCGGGTTATCCTTGCTTCGTGGTAGCGTTTCTAGGAATAACCCATGTCCCGGGATGCGTTTTATCAGGATCCCGCTCTGCCTTCGTGGTGGCGTATTACGAGCGAGTCCATGCCCCTCAGGGCATTCCGCGGGCGGGTTATCCTTGCTTCGTGGTAGCGTTTTTAGGAATAACCCATGTCCCGGGATGCGTTTTTATTAGGATCCCGCTCTGCCTTCGTGGTGGCGTATTACGAGCGAGTCCCTGCCCCTCAGGGCATTCCGCGGGCGGGGTTATCCTTGCTTCGTGGTAGCATTTCTAGGAATAACCCATGTCCCGGGATGCGTTTTATTAGGATCCCGCTCTGCCTTCGTGGTGGCATATTACGAGCGAGTCCCTGCCCCTCAGGGCATTCCGCGGGCGGGTTATCCTTGCTTCGTGGAAGCGTTTCTAGGAATAACCCATGTCCCGGGATGCGTTTTATTAGGATCTCGCTCTGCCTTCGTGGTGGCGTATTACGAGCGAGTCCCTGCCCCTCAGGGCATTCCGCGGGCGGGGTTATCCTTGCTTCGTGGTAGCGTTTCTAGGAATAACCCATGTCCCGGGATGCGTTTTTATCAGGATCCCGCTCTGCCTTCGTGGTGGCGTATTACGAGCGAGTCCATGCCCCTCAGGGCATTCCGCGGGCGGGTTATCCTTGCTTCGTGGTAGCGTTTTTAGGAATAACCCATGTCCCGGGATGCGTTTTATTAGGATCCCGCTCTGCCTTCGTGGTGGCGTACTACGAGCGAGTCCCTGCCCCTCAGGGCATTCCGCGGGCGGGTTATCCTTGCTTCGTGGTAGCGTTTCTAGGAATAACCCATGTCGGAGAATAACACGTGCTGGAAAACTCCGTTCATTGATTGTTTACAAAAGAGGACTACAAACTCTACTCAGCCGAGTAGTACTTGCGCAAATGTAGTGAGTTCCACGTCTTGCCGACTGCTTCCCCGCCCATGGTGGCAAGCTTGTAGGTGCTCGGCCCTATCTTGTCACTGATAAGATAGGGTCCTTCCCAGTTTGCCGCCAGCTTTCCATGCCTTTCCTTTTCTCGCTTGTCGAACATCCGCTTGAGCACCATGTCCCCTTCTTCCAGCATGTGGGGGCGTACCTTGTTGTTGTAGGCTCGCAAAACTCTTTCCTTCTCTGCGATTGTCCGGGTCAGGGCCGCTTCCCTCCTTACTTCTGTCATGTTCAACTGGTGAAGCAGGTTGGAGTGGTTCTCTTTGGGATCGTAAGCTCTAATGCGGAGCGTTGGGAGGTGCATCTCGGTTGGGACCACCGCTTCGCTTCCGTATGTGAGGGAGAACGGTGTTTCGCCCGTTGCCGTTTTATACGTGGTTCGATGGGCCCACAGGATGTGCGGGAGTTCAGTTGTCCAGGCGCCCTTCGCTTCTCCCAACCTTCTTTTTAACCCTCGCAAGATGAGCTTGTTGGACGATTCTACCTGACCATTCGCCTGCGGGAACGCCACTGATGCCATGCTGTACTTTATTCCATGCTCTTGGAAAAATCTTTCAAATGGGAGGCAATCAAATTGAGTCCCATGATCCGTTATGATGGTCTCCGGGATTCCGAAGCGGATTAATATGTTGTTGAAGAGGAACTTCTGTACCCGAGCGCTGGTGATCGTTTCGAGAGGTTCAGCCTCTATCCATTTAGTGAAGTAGTCGACAGCTACCACTAAGTACTTCTTACCCAGCGGGGCATTAGGGAAAGGCCCTAGGAGGTCCAGACCCCACTTCGCGAAAGGCCATGGGCTTACAATTCCCTTCATCTCCGAGGCGGGATGGTGGTGCTTATCCGCGTGTTCCTGACATGCATGACACTCGCGCACCGTTTTGAGGGCGTCTTTCTTGACGGTAGGCCAGTAATATCCTTGCAGGAAGATAGCCCGTTCGAGGCTCCTCGGGCCAACATGGGTGGCACAGGTGCCCATGTGTATCATTCTCAGAGCTTGGTCGGCCTCTTCCCCCCCCCCCCCAGACACTTCAGGTAAGCCCCCGTGAAAGAGCGCTTATGTAGTTCGCCTCCCACCAAGGTGTATCGGGCCGCCTTTCGACGAAGTGCCTTGGCTGGCAGTCGATCTTCAGGTACCTCATCCCGCTCAAGGAAGTTGACCAGTTGGGTTCGCCAGTCTTGACTACCTTCGGGAACTTCGTCCCCTATCTCCGTTACTTCCTTCATTACCGTGACTTGTCTCTCACCCTCAAAGTCCATGGCGGTGGCCAGCTTTGATAACGCGTCGGCGTGTGCATTGCCCTCGCGCCTGACATGCTCTAAAGACCAATCCTCCATCTGCGCCAGCGCTCCTTGCGCTTTCCCGGCTAGCTTCATCAACTCCTCCTCTTTGATCTCGAAATTCCCATTTATTTGACCCACTACCAACGATGAGTCGGAAAAAATCTTGACTTTCTTGGCTCCCATGCCTGAAATCACCTTTACTCCGTTAATCAGCGCCTCGTACTCGGCAACGTTGTTTGTCTTCAGGGCGTCGAAGCGCATGGCGATCTCATGGATAACGCCCTCGGGTGTTTCGATGACTATTCCCGCTCCGGCGCCTCCCTTTCCTGCTGCCCCGTCCACTGACAATTTCCACGCTTGGTTGCCCCTGTGCGTGCCATCATCCAAGGTGAATCCTTCAACAATGAAATCTGCCAAGACTTGGGCCTTTACCGCCGGCCGGGGGGCGTAGGATATATCATGCTCACTTAGTTCGACTGCCCACTTAGTCATCCTTCCGGAGGCGTCCATTCCGTGTAGTATTTTCTTGAGCGGGAGGTTTGAGAGGACTGTGATGGGGTGGCCTTGGAAGTAGGGTCGCATTTTCCTAGCGGTCATGGCGACTGCGAGGACCGCCTTCTCGATTACCAGGTACCGAGTCTCGGCTGGGAGCAACGCCTTGCTGACATAGTAGACAGGCATGTCTTTACCGTCCGCAGACCTTCTCACCAGTACTGAACTTGTAGCTTGATGTGAGACCGCCAGATACAGAAAGAGACGCTCCCCATCTAGTGGTGCACTAAGCACGGGTGGCGCCACTAGTTGCTCCTTAAGACGTATGAAGGCTTCGTTGCACTCTTCACTCCACTTAAAGCGGGTTGCCGACTTCTTTAGGATCTGAAAGAACGAGGAACATTTGTCCGCGGACCGAGGTATGAACCGACTTAATGCCGCCATCTTTCCATTAAAGGCTTGTATTTCCTTGATAGTCTTGGGGGCTTTCAGCTGCAGAATGGCGTCAATTTGCCGGGGGTTGGCCTCGATTCCACGCTTCGTAATCAGAAAACCCAAGAATTTTCCCGCCTCAGCTCCGAACACGCATTTGGTGGGATTTAAGCGCAGCCCATGCTCCCTCATATTCGTGAACGTTTCTCTCAGGTCTTGTAGGTGTGTTTCCACCTCCTTGCTTTTTACCAATACGTCGTCGACATACGCTTCTACATTCCGCCCTATCTGTTGGCGTAGCACAGCGTCCACCATACGCTGGTAAGTGGCTCCCGCATTCTTCAAGCCAAAGGGCATGACCACCCAACAGTAGTTCCCTGTTGCTGTCATGAAGGCGGTCTTCTCTTGATCTTCTTCTGCTAGGCTTATCTGGTGGTAACCTGAGAACATGTCGAGGAAACTCAACATGGCGTGGTTCGCCGTGGCGTCTATGAGTTGGTCGATTCTGGGGAGCGGGTATGTGTCCTTGGGACAGGCACTGTTGAGACTTGTAAAGTCAATGCACATACGCCACAAGCCTGAGCTCTTCTTGACGAACACCGGGTTGGCTAGCCAGGTGGGATAACGCACCTCCCTGATAAAGCCCGCCTTGAGTAGTTTTTGTATCTCTTCTTCCAACGCCATCTGCTTTTCCACCGATATATTCCTCCGCTTTTGCTTTACCGGGCGGGTGTTTGGTTTCACCGCCAGATGGTGTTCTGCAAGTTTGCGCGGCACGCCTGGCATGTCTTCTGGCCCCCATGCGAAAAGGTCGGCGAACTCTCGGAGGAGTCCGATCATGCTGGCTGCCAGGTCGGGTTGAAGGTGGGCCGATAGGCGCACCGTTTTCTCGGGCTCATCCTCTCGTAAGGGTACCGCTACATCTCCTTCCAACGCTTCCGGTCTTGGGTTGTTTCCCCTTGTATCTACCAAATCTACCTCCAGCTGCTTGATAGTTGCTTGGTAGCACTCTCGAGCTTGTTGCGTGTTACCTTTGACACAGCCGACTCCTTTTCCCACTGTGAATTTTAGCCTCTGATGACAGGTGGATGCTACCGCTCCGAAGACTGAAAGGAAGCTTCTCCACAAGATGGCATTGTAAGCCGAGGGACAGTCTGCTACGTAAAACTCCATGGATTTGGTCTTGGTTACGTTCCCCTCCCCGATCGTTACGCGTAATGTGACCATGCCCAGGACTTTGATCTTCGATCCCGAAAACCCCACTAGCTGGGTTGAGGACGGTTTGAGGTCTTCGACTCCTTTCTTCATACTCTTCAAGGTTGAGAAGAAGAGGATGTCAGCGGAGCTTCCGTTGTCGATGAGCGTTTTCGTCACCTTGTACTTCCCTGTGCGGAAAGATATGACAAGAGGGTCTTCTGCTGCTTCCGGGCTGGCCAGTTCTGCTGCTTCGAACACCACTTCGGCGGTAGGTGAGGAAGAAACGGTTAAGCACGCCTCTCCATGGTTCGCGACACGGGGTCGCTTTCTTCCCCCAGCGATGGTGATAATTTCTAGGTCGTCATCGTCTAGGCGTGGTTGCCTCCTTGGTGGGGGCGCGTTGGGAGGTGATGGGAGCCTTTCTCTTCCTCCCCTATCGCGAGACCTTGACCTTCGGGGTGTTCTTGACCTCCTTGCCCTCGACCTTGAACGTGGCCTTCTGGGGGATCTACTGCGATAACGCCTGAGTGACGGCGACCTGGCGTCACGCTCGTGTTTCTTTGCTTCCAGTCTACTCCTCAGATCTCCAGGTGCAAGGTTGGCGATGCTCATTTGGAAATCTCGACAATCCACCGTGTTATGTGAGGTCTTTTGGTGCCAATCACACCACCTTCTGAACACCGGGGCTTCGGGACGTCTTTGAGTATCGCGGCGGGGCCCCTCCTCTCTGGGCCTGCGTTGATGGGCGTCTTCCTTCTCCCTTTCAGTCGTGTATACCTCTCTTTTGTTCTCCCCTGCTCGCGCCTTCCCCTTATAGTGGTTCCGTTCTGGGGACCGCCCTTTTCGGAATGGGGATCTGTTTCCCATTCTTACTTCCTTTCTTCCTCCCCGATCTGTTGCCACCAATGCTTCCTCCAGTGTTATCACTCTGCGAACTAGATTGTCCAGGTCCGGCCAGGTTTTGATGTCTTGCTCCTTTTTAATCAACGCCCGTTGAAGCTCCTTGCTCTTGGAGGCCATTCTCAGACTTCCCGCCGCCACATTTGGGGTCACGCCCTGGATTTCACTGGCGATGGTATTCCATCGGTCATAGAATGCCGTCAAACTCTCCCCTTCTCTCTGTGTGCAATTTATCAGCGCGGTGACGGTGAGACGCCTGCGGATTTGTGAAGCAAACTTCGATGTGAACAGAGTTGCGAACTGCTCAAAATTGTCTATGATTCCTTCGGGGAGTGCCGTGTACCACGTGCGACACCGCCCTCCGAAGGTTATCGGAAAGGCTTTGCAGAGGTCCGCGTCGGAGGCGTTTATAAGCTGCATCTTCAGCGTGAAGGCACTCAGATGGTCGTTCGGATCGGTGTCCCCGTTGTAAGCCGGAAGGCCCAACGATGAAAAGTTTGGGGGAACCGGATTCCGGAATAGCTTTTTTGAGAGGGGGTTGTGTAGGATGCTCGGCCCCTTTGTCTTCCCGCTTCCCTTCCCGAAGCTTGCTTGCAGGTGTTCTTCCAGGAAACTCAGGTCGGTTTCCGGCCTTTCATCGTCAGTTTCCTCGTCCTCTGACTCAACTTCTACTATCTTCTTCTTTCCTCTATCCCCCGGCGTGGAGGACGGGCCTGGGGCCTCGGGGCGCCTTATTCCTTCTTTAATCAATGACAGGATCTGACTTATGCTGCTCCGCATTTGCGTGATTTGCTCCCCTTGACTTTTCACCCTCTCTTCCAGCTCTATTTCCTCTTCGACCGTGGGCGACAAACCACGCATCGTGATAGGCTCGACAACTTCCTTCATAGGGGTGATGGAGTCACCCGACATTTCAAGGAGAACGATATTCTCTTCCGGCCCCACGGTGTGCGCCAAATTGTTTAAGCCTAGAATGTGCCAGGCGGGAAAGGAGAGACCTTTGGAGAATACCGTTGTTCCTTGACGCGCGGGTGCTGCGTTCACTGCACAAAAGGTCCGGGGCGTAGCCCGCGAACACTCTCCGATGACTAAGTTAGAGACAGGGAGAGAGAAAGTAGTTTAGAGAGAGAGTGTCTGAAATCAGTTACCATTTAATGAAGTGGTTGGCTGCTATTTATAGTCCGAGGTGGTGGGTGTGAGTGTCTTGTCAGTCGTGTGTTTTCCCGCTCCTGTGCCACACGCTCGCGGCGGCATTTAATGAAGTGTCAGTGATGGCATGATTGGTGTGGATCCCTCCTTTCTGGTCGTACTTACCCGCCTCCTGCAGGCCTGACCTGGTAGCGCCTTATACCTGTTCTCTTTGTCCCTTGGGCCGGCCCATTCCTTGACTTACTTACCTTGGGCTTTCCCCCTTTTGGGCCGTCTCTGGTTACGTGGGCCTTGGTTTAGACAGCGATCCCCTATGGCCCAACAGGTTGAAAGTGCCATACTAGATTGAAAAATTCGTACCAGGTGAAAATACACAATGCATACCAGGAACTTGTGAATTCATATCATAAAATCACACTAAATACTTGTTAGTTGTTAATTCATATTAAGATTAGCTAACCTACCGTTATTGATTCTATTTTAGAAAATTGACAAACTTATGTCACAAACACACACCAGTTCGTCATACCCAAAGAGCCACACAGAAACTAGTGAATTTATACAAACCGCATCAACTATCAATCAGTGGCACTGGCAATAACTGAGCCGGTCGTACCTGTTAAACTGATGGGTCATGAAATTGAAGTGAACACTACCAGTATGATATTGACTAAGTATGATCAATTTACTATAGAATGATGTTATTTTGGTGAACTTAATTAATAAAAAACTAAGTTATTATTTATTTTATGAATTTTAAATTTAAATGTTAGATTAATTTGTTGGATTCAAGTATAAACATGTTGATATTAACTTTAAATGTTGTATTTAAATTTGAGTATTTGTATTTTAATTTGAAATATCCTATTTTATTTAAATATGAATATGAACTGAAAGTAAATTGTCCTCAAATATGGTTTATACATGATTAAATTCATTTGATATTAGTGATTTTTCACAAGGTTAAAGAAGGCGCTAGGCAGGCGTTAGGGTCTTGCCTAGTGCCTAGGCATTTTAAGAGATCAAAAAAATTTACATACTGCAATGGTATATAGTAAGACAGAAGGTTGGGTTGACTGAAGTTAGATACAAATGGGAGATGAACTGAATCAGTACATATGGCGACGTGGTTTTGGTTGTTTAGCGATCGATGGTAGCTAATAATAGACAGAGCATCGGGTCAACCAATGTTGGAGACGAGAAGCACTCTAGTAGCATACGTTAAATTTTGGGGCATGGGAGAGATCGTTGCAATTCAAAGAGCCATGTTGACTTATTTTTTTAATATTCCAATCAAACAAGAAGGCATGTGTAGGATGGGTTATTGGGAGTAACTAATCAAACATAAGGATGACGTCGTTTTGAGACATTTTAATACATTTATTTATTTTTCTTCTTTAGTCACCAGACCGCCTATCTCCGATTAATCGCGGCGGAACTCCGTCTAGGAGGTGCCTAGGCGTTCGAATGTTAATTGTCTGCCTAGGTTCTAGGCGAGACGTTCTCTCACTATCTAGCACCTAGGCTCGCCTAAGTGTAAGCAGAACTACACCTTCCTAAACCCTGATTTCACATTCTTACGTACTTTGTTAAACCCTATAAACCGGCTGTGTCACGAGTTGAACCATTACACTTTCTAAACCGGCTCAATAGTATAAACCGGTCTGACAACCTAGTGTAGACCATCCGGTGTCGTTTCGCCATTTTGACCACCAAATGCTCTTGCGTCGTAACAATTATAAGTCTAGAGGTTCGCTCGCGAAACGAGCTTCTCCGCAACCAGCCATCGTCTCACGTCCAGGGAACCCCCGTCGTGTGGATTGAGAGAGGGAACCAAGTCTACCGGAATCGGAGTGCTTCAAGAAAAAAATCGGAGAAATGGGTGAGAGGGCGGCAGCTGCTTCGTTGAAGTTCGTGACGGTGCAGGCGAACTCGGCCAGCCTCGCCGAGGCGAGGGCTCGGGTGTTCGAATTCTTCAAAACCACCTGCCGATCCATCCCTACCGTCATGGAAATCTACAATCTCGAGGACGTCGTCAACGAGTCCCAGCTCCGTTCCGCCGTCTCCTCCGAGATCCGCAGGCACGCTCACATCACCAATCCCAAGGTTCTCCTTCCCCTTCTTCTCATTTCTATCTTATGGCTCCCAATGCTTTTTGCCCTAATTGGGGATCTGCGGTTATGGCGTCCTCCGCAATCTCGCCTTTTGTTTCCTAAGTATTGAATTGCCTCAGTGAAGCGACTTTACCATCACATAATCTTCTTAAATGTACTTGCTTTTCGCGTGGGTGGACTGACTCTCAACGTTAGTCAAGTGTCCTCCATTAATTGAAAGGTTATGGCTCCCTTGTTGGTTTAAGTTTCATGCCATGCTTTAGGGGAAAGAGAGAGGACTTGGGGCAGCTTGGGTCGTTCCTATTGCCTGTTAATCTATGTCGTATTGGTTTAGGTTAATCTATCCATGCAATTCCTAGTCCCTAGTTTGATGGGGTTTCCTTGCAGTAACTGTTATGTTCCTTCTGAAGTCAGTGGCAATTGCGGATTTAGAGTATTAGTCCATGGAAGATAGGCCATGGTGTCGAGAAGGTTTCGTCTTAACCAGATGGTTGATGTAGCTAGATTGTGGTTGGTGCGCATGTAATCTGTGTGCACTGTCGAAGTTGAACTGCTTGAAAGATGAAGGAAGTTGGCGAAGAAAGCTGTTAACTGATAGTGCCCAAGTAAAAACTTCTACCAAGTTGAATAAAATTCCTTAACAGAATGCTTAAATCAACATCTGGCAAGTTGAGTGGGTTGTGTTTTTTTTTTTTGGTATTGCGAGCTTTTGGAAGTGACACGATTGGAACAGCATGATCTGTACTTCCATGATTAGAAGAAAGAAGCATTATTCATGACCAAAAAAGAAGAACCATGATCTGAACATGCATTACTAAGTGAACTAGCAATCTTTTTAGAATTTTTTTTGATGTGGTAAAGCATGGGTTGGTGCTCCCTGGTCAAGAATTACTCTAGCCACATGTGGGATGGAGAAGGCTCTTTCTCACTATCCATTTACTGTTGGCAAGTAGAATTGAATCCTCTAAATCTTTGAATTATGCCATCTATTGACAAATTAATTGATAAAACAAATCCAAATGCAATTCACTTTATTTCGATTATAAAAAATTAGTTGAGTTACTTTTACTGGGCTGCTGAATGGCTTTACGCAACAGGCAGCACAGAGGCATTCTGAAATGCTTGCATGCATATAATTTGGGGTTGTTGAGACAGTAGCATAAGTACCACTATAAAGTAGCTGGGTTCCTTCCCGCCGTTTGTCTGTTGCATTTGCACCATTCTTTTTCTTGCTCCATCAAACGTGTGTATCTGAACTGTGTTTGTCAATTTTCCTGCGCAATCCTGAGGATCTGTTCGTCAGAGTCCGTAGATGGATTGGAGTAGCGAGAAAGCATTAGCTTGGTTATCATCAATCTTTCTGCACATTCATATCTGGAGACACTCACTAAATTATGCTGTATTGTTGCTCGCTGATGGAGAAAAAACTTGCAGGTGATTGACATGCTGCTTCAGAAGGGTACAGAAGAGTTGCACAACATTGTGCAGCACTCAAAGCAGCGTCACCATATCATTGGGCAATATGTAGTGGGCCAGCGAGGACTTGTGCAGGATTTAGGAAGCAAGGATGAAGGGACGTCCGATTTTCTCAAGAACTTCTACAAGAGCAACTACTTCTAGATGCTCAGAAGGTAAAGGAGTGCTTATGATTGTCAGTCTTGCTTTCACCGGCTATATATATGGCTTCTCCAAGCGAAATAAGGACCATTGCCATGGAAGAATCAATCATCCTTTAACTTCGTTTTGAATTCATGTCAGTTATTGCAAACGAGATTTTTAGCTTGGGTTTAGCTAGTAGAACAGGGTATTTGCCTATTTGGCCCGAGTATATGTCATTGATGCCAGTGAAGAAGGCTCAGATCCTGTTTTATAATTTCCCCCCTTCCCCTAAGTGCCTAGCTTTCTTAATGGTAACAATAATGATGACATTCCCGGGATACCATATTACTGCGTGGTTGTATTGGTTGATTCAGCTAAACTTGACCGAGCTGCTATTGTTTTACTGTTGTACTTGTCTTGCTTTATTTCGATGAAACGATTTGGTTAAGTTGTTTCAAAATAAGCAATTGAGCCAAAAATTGGGCCGTTTGGATGGACCATTTACCATTCTCAAAATGAGACAATTTGCACCAAAAGACTCGTTTTTTAAAATGAGTCAATCTCGTGAGGAAATCTGTTCACAATGCCTCGTTTGGATGGATATGCGAGATGGGGAAAGAGAAGAGAAGAAGGACAGTCGGCAGGATAGAGGAGAAGAGGAAGAGGAAGGGTGGGTCTCGGCAATAGAGAGAAGGAAAAATAAATAAAAAGCAAAGGGCCCCAATAAACGGGTGAATTGAGATTTCCTACCCTTACCCCAAGTAATTCTAAATGATCCCTAACGGATCAATTGTAATTCCCCCTATTCAAAATGTCTCATTTTCATTTTGTGATGTCAAATGAGGCAATTTAGCTCAATTGTCTCATTTTGAGTTAATTGGGTCAAATTGCTTCATACAAAAGACCCATCCAAACGACCCTTACAATTTGGGGCGAGACAATTTGAACTATCTCATTTCGTATCGGTTTGAATTGATAGAGGAAGGTAAGTTTCGTATCGGTTTCAATTGATAGGAGAAGGTAAGTTCTCTGAAATGATCCATAAATCGTGAGTTGACACACTTTTAGGGCTCAAGATAGGGTGTATAATCTTGGTTATGCATTCTTCCATAACTAAATCTGATCTTTGGATTTTAGGGAGCCCAGCAAATTCAGATCGAAAGGTTGAGAAAGATTTTTATTTTTCTTAGTTTTCTTAAATCTGCTCTTATCTTCTTCGTTCTAACTTGGATTTTTTTTCCGCAGATGAAACGAGTTCGTTGTGATATGAGATACATTTTCAATATGTTTTAAGAAAAAAAAACCATACCTCTCGTTACCAACTTCATACCATTTGGTATCTCGTTTATAAATCGTTTTGAAAAATTTGCACAGAAGGAACGAGTTCATAATGATTTATTGGATCTCCAATTTATGTGAGAAAAAATACAGGACAAAAAAATATAATTGATAACACCTAAATTGGTGTTATTACCCTTCATATTAAAGTTTGTTTCGTGTCAATTCATGTCCATAATTGTTTGAACAGTGTCAATTGCATCCCTATTTCGTTCCTATTTGATTTTGATGTGATTTTACGGTACTTTAGACAATACATGCGAATTAGGTACAAAAAAGGACGCAAGTGTAGCAAAAGGGGTAGAAGACTGAAGATCGCAGCCTGGAGAAAAAGATCATGGCCGAGATCATAGCCTGCGAACTCAAGGTGAAGATCGCGGCATGGAAGCCCAAGATCGCGACCACGAATTTGAAGGCTCAGGGCGCGAACTTTGTGAAGAAGCAGCCGAGGAGAAACATAGAGTTTCCCTAGTCAGAACACGGCCATAGTGCAAATTGATTGCTAGAAAGTTCGCGGTCGCGACTCGTGGATCGCGACCATGAAGTCAGCCCGCGAACTCCTTGTCCTCAAAGGCCAAAACGGCAGCGTCGCAAGATCATGACCTCCATGAAGAAGATCGCCCGCGATCTTTGCCCTTCCCGACCGCGAACTTTTCCTTCCTCTAATGCCTATAAAAAGAAGACTCCTTTTCCCATTAAGGGAGCTGATTTTGAGATAGAATTTCTGGTTAGAGAGAGAGAGAGAGAGAGAGAGAGAGAGAGAGAGAGAGAGAGAGAGAGAGAGAGAGAGAGAGAGAGAGAGAGAGAGAGAGAGAGAGAGAGAGAGAGAGAGAGAGAGAGAGAGAGAGAGAGAGAGAGAGAGAGAAGATGAGAAGAAGAAGGAGAAGAAGAAGGAGAAGAAGAAGAAGAAGAAGGAGAAGGAGCTAGAGGAGAGGAGTCATATTTCTCAACATCAAGCATTTTTCCACCTCTTCTATGTATCTTCTTCTCTCCTTTATGGAGTAGTCCTCTAAGGTACTAGGAGTTTTAAACCCAAAACCCTAGTTTTAGGGTTACTATTTAATGAATGAATATTTTTTGGTTTTAATGAATGAATGTGTTTAGTTGATTTGAATGTTTTTCTAGCTTTGATTGTGTTTGGGTAAGTTGCCCTAATCTTCTTTACTAGCCTACTTGAGCTTGTACGCTAGGTATGAAGTTTTAGGGTTAGTCGGGTATGCGCCATCAAGCAAATTGAGGTTAGATGTATGAATAGGATCCTATGGTGGACGAGGCGGTCGAACCCCTGCCATAGGAATGCCTTGCTAGATGAAACCCGTGATGAAACCTCGGTGTTGACGGTGGGTAGTACCCATTGAAAGGAGCTACGAGCTTAATACCCTAGATACGATATCCTAGATCGAGGCGACTTACTTGGGTTTAGGGGAGGCGTGTGGATAACCACGAAATCCCACAGAAAATAGCTCACTCACCACATTCGACAAACCCTAACTATCCAGACATTGCATAGTAGTCCTAAACAAGGGCGAAGGATAGTTACCCAAAGTATATGCTTTTCTCTTTATTTAAAATCGGCTAGATAACAACAACGTCGGAAGTAGGCTAGGGTAACAGGACCCGAGTGAATACGACATTGATTGCCACTATATGACAATGCAATTTTAGGTTAAACTTGGCCTATGATGGAATAGTTATTGACACGTGCTAACCATTGACAATAATATGCACAAATGAATGCCATCAAGCTTTTTGGCCCCGTTGCCGGGGACCCTTGGTAATAGTAGAAAACCATTAAGCTGTTAGTTTAGCCTTTACTTTGTTTTGTTTTGTGTT
This sequence comes from Linum tenue, assembly GCA_946122785.1. Lineage (NCBI taxonomy): Eukaryota > Viridiplantae > Streptophyta > Magnoliopsida > Malpighiales > Linaceae > Linum > Linum tenue. Next base: position 15,741,416 of record CAMGYJ010000009.1, read on the forward strand.
TTTGTTACCTTCGTAGTTTGTTTCGTTTTGTGTTTTGTTATCCAACTTTGTGTGTCACGAGTTGTTGAGTTTGTGTGTTGTAGCACCTTTGTATGCAAAGAAGGGATTCTTTGGAGATATTTTCTCTGGATACAGAAATCGAGAGAACCCTTCGGAACATAAGAAGAGTTGCAAGACATCAACCTCCACTAATGACGGATCAACAACAACAATCTCAAGTTCCACCAAGGCCTAAAACAATGAGATCCTACTCTTGTCTGGAGATTAAGGACATCCAGTCTCCAATACGATACCCAGACCTAATGGAACAAGAATGCGACATAACGTCAGGTATGATTTCCTTGATCAAGAATGATTACCGAGTTCAAGGGGGCGAATGATGAAATACCTCATCATCTTGTGGAGGAATTCCTATTACCGATTGATGGCTTAATGTGAATGAGGCTGTTAGGGAAATGATTCGTCTGCATCTTTTTCTCTTTTCACTGGTTGGGGAATCCAAAAAGTGGTTCATGAGTCAGCCCCATCATTCCATCACTTCTTGGGAGGAGCTTTGCAACAAATTTCCGAACACACCTTTTGTTTTCTCATGAACAAGAAAGTGGTTCCACGTGTATGTTTAATTTTTCAGCTTCTGGTTATTTGTTTTCTCATGAACACACCTTTTGTTTTCAAGTTGCTTTCGATTCTAATGTGCTTTTTCTGGTGACTGAATCTGAACCAATAACCGCAACTTCGGTGCTCGGTACCTGATAACCGTTTTGAGGTCGGGTCTGATTCCTCATATTGTGTTTTTTCGAGCTCGAGTACCCGACCAGTTTGATCGGGTAATAAGAACCAACCTGATCTTGAGCCCTACCCTAAAGGACTAAATGACTAATAATAATAATAATAATAATAATAATAATAATAATAATAATAATAATAATATTATCAGTAAACATGTTTCTTAAGCCAACTCTACGCTCAACCTGTGAAGCATAAGACTCTGCATTTAGCATTTTCTTCTAGCGGACATGTTTGGAGATATTGTCTAGAACTCGGAATCACAAAGCAATCAACCAAATCAAGATCGACACGAAATAAAAAAATCGAGTTTCTAAGAAGATTGCAACAGTTATAATTTCACTCCCCAAATAAAGAAAAAAGCGCCAAAATCTTGCGTTAAGGTACATAGTTGTTACTTGTTAGCTTGAAGTTTGCCGCCCATGGTAAAATCGACAGAGATCAGGGGGCAGTATGGCTGAGGTCTCATCTTCATCTTCATGGAAGTGCTCTGCAGACTCCAGGGGAGGCTAGCTCGATGGTAGCAGAGGGGGCTGGTGCGCATTAGTATTCTGTTTTGGTGTATGTTGCAGCTGCTTTATTGGTCCGGTGGATCTTCTGTTTTGGTGCGGCGTAGCAGTTTCCGGTGCCGGTAGTCCTGCCTCGTCAAGGGGTGGAGGGGCTGCTCCCCTTGCTCCCTTTGCTTTGGTGATGAGGGGGGCTTTCCCATGTATTTTTTCTAGTTCTTTCCCCTTTTTCTGTCGCTTGTGCAGGGCTGTGGTAGCGGCTCCGTTTCCGTTCCCGCTTCAGGGGTGGTCTGCTCCACCTAGCTGCGGTTTTTGTAGTTTTTGGTTCTCTTTTGCTTTGTATTTATCTTTCAGCAGGGGTTCGCTTCTTGTGAACGTCTATTCCCGCCTTCTGGATTGTGGTTTATTGTTTCCTCATTAATTCAATTTTCACCATTATCAAAAAAAAAAAAAAAAGTTTGCACTTCTTTTTGGTAACCTGAAGTTTGCACTTCCGTAAAGGAAAACTCGCAAGAATACTACACTTCATCTAAGCCAAAATGCCGAGAAAGGTCTCGCAAGTATCACTATTGCGGGCTCGCTATATACCAAAACTTCAATATACAAGTTCATCAAGGAAAAAAAAAAAAAAAAAGAAAGAAAGAAAGAAATGACCTCTTATAGATTCTGATACAAGGGAACAGACTTCTCCCAAGTCCCTCATCCTGTTTGCTTACACGAGAATGCAAGATGTGCAATCAGTTGTTTTGTTTCAATCGAAGGTATAGTATGATCAGTTGTCCTTGTATTCATCAAGTAACTTGTTCTACTTAAGGATCCGAGCAACGAATTTACTGACCCTGGTAGATAATATCAACCAAGGTATAACACCAACCTGCAGCAACATCACATACAATGTCAAAAAACAGTCGAGAGCTTAAGCTTTTAAATCGAAAAGACTATGAATTCATAATAATACAAAGGCTAGAATCGAAAAAAGTGTCTTCAAGATTCATCAAGCAAAAAAAAAGTGGGGAAATGAAGGCAGAACATTAGGTTCATCACTGTCTAAACTGAACAGAAGATTTCAACCACAAAGCCTGTCATCAAAGGAACATTAGATTCCTCACTCTCTAAACTGATTTGAACATTTCAACACGAAACCTGTTAGCAAAGAAACAACCATGTCGGATCTGAAGGATAGGCTTTGGAGGTCCCTTTCTGCTGGTAATAACTCTAATGAACTGACTATAAGGAAAGAACAATAGGGTGACCAAAAAGAAAAATGTAGTTCGAATGCATAAGGCTCACACTTATTCAGAACATGTTATGGTTAAAGTCAAAGGAGATATCAAAGAATTACCGTAACATTGTTAGTTAAGTGGTCACCAGCAGTCCAGGAAAGAAGCTTCCCTGTAAATAGATGAAAGGATTGAAATGAAACCAAGGAACACTATCATTGAATAGAGCTTAATGCAGGAGATTAAGGAAGAGTCGCATAAGAGAGGAAAAATCCTTACCAAATGGCTGCACAAGTTGCTGAGACACTACTGCAACTGGAGCCCTCCAATACCAACAAATGAAAAGAAAATACGCAATAACCTGTGCACCAAATCAAAATCTTCTCAGTTGCTCAAGAATTTGGGTTATGTTTCTGCTATGACAAATCAATCAATCTAGCAACAGTTACAAAAAGAATATTGCGCATAAGCACCTTTAAGAGAAACAAAATCTTTAAGTACAAATCATAAGACATTTTCACCTCCTTGCCCTGTGACTCTTGATCTAGAAGGGCACAAACAAAAACGGAGTTAATAATCGATAACAATTCTTTAGCATAGAAACTCCAAACAGAAATGCATGTCTAGATTAGGGAAAAGAGACATATCCATAAAAAAACACGCCTTCCTGAACATCATTGATTCTCCATTGAATATGACAATCTAAATTATCATATTCCACACCTATGGAGCAGCCAAGTACATGGCCTGAAGAATCATAATGATCTTCCAAGTTTCTCAGATAACATTTAGCAATAGATAATACTGATCCAGTAGCCTTACAGTTTGTGAGTTCCTTCTCTTTAGCAGCTGCCAACCTCCTAAGTTTGGCCGCTTGAGCAAACGTCGATGGCCTGTCAATAAACACATTAAAAAGTTTAGCACCCTCAGTAAACAATAACTAGAGGAGTTGAAGAAGCACAATACGCCACAATTGAAGCTCGGGACTTGGTATATGCATTGTTAAGATGGAAGCAGATCAATAAGAAGGTTCCACATGCTGATTACTCTGAGGAACATAATCGGTCTAGTCATATCGGTAGAAAGAAGGTTCCAAACGAATGCAGTCACCAATAATCTATGACTCAAAATGAACAAGGAAATCACTCACTGTGAGAATGTGCTGGCCTCTTTGTAGAGTCTTTTTATTTCGGCACGCAGTTGAACTTCCTTCTCGCTCTTAGAGGCGTTCTGTAAACACAACAAGTCAGCCTCCATGGATGAATTCGTCAAGCAAATAAGAGGTCCGTAAATTAGGCCATCTAATTCCTGGTAAATTGATAAAGCACACACGAACCAACCAGATAGCCAAAATCACGAAACACGCAAAGGATCCATAACTGGCGCAGGGATCCACCGAAAGAGCATACGGGAAATTGTAACGAAGATCGCCATTTCATTATCGGATCTTAGCTAGACCAGAATTTCGAATCAATTGAGCTGGAGGAGAAGGGAGATGGATAATTTACCCTCTTCAGGAGCTCCAACCTTCTCGAGGCCAACTGGAACAATACTACGATGGAGAAGATCAGAGGAGCCACGATAGACCTTTGGCGTTGCAGCGGAGCCTCGTCGCCTTCCATGGTTCAATCTCGGAGTAGAACGGGAAATCTCCAAGGGCCGCGCCTTCTCCTTCTTTCCGAAACTTTCCGTTTTCGTTCGTTCGTTGTTTCGGTTTGTTTTGTTCTTCCTCTTCTCCCTTGGTACAGACGACGCAACGGATACGTCACTGAGGATACCACGTAATTGGGCTTCTCTTCTTCTGGGCCTGCCCTTCTATTCTGCAGAATTTAGAACTTTGGGCTCGCTTTCTTTCCTTCGGCCCAGCCACTTATACTTTCCGTATCGGACACGCGTCGACCAACCCGCCCGCTGTCACGCCACACGCACGAAGAGGAGAGTGGATATCGGTTTGCGAACCCCAACCGCACATTCGTTGCACATCTATGGGCCCCACTTTGCATCTAAATATCTTCCCAATCCAACGCGCCCTAGTGGCAAGTGGCGACTCACTCTCATCGCATTCTCAACAAGACCACTCGGATCGCTGACGTGGCCAAATTCTAAATTTCCTTTTTTGAAATCCCGCCCGAGCCCGCGACTTCCACGGGATTTCAATTTTTTAGCTTTCCAATTCTTCAGTGTTTACTAAAAAGACCCTTGCTCTCATTTTAACCCTTTCCCAACCCTTCCCTTCTTATCTCCCCACCTCTCTTTTGCTCTTTTCCTCCAAACCTCTTCTCTCCCAAACAAATCACGACTCTCCTGCCGCCGATTCTCTCTTGTTCTCTCGCTCCCGCTCTCCTTCTCCCCGCCTCTTTCTCAAAATAATACTAGGTACAGCAGGTAAGCACTGAGTCCTTCCGCCGGCGCCGGAAGACGTTTCCACTCTCGGTCTTCTCGTTTTCCTGCTCACGTTGAGTCCTGATTCCTTCTCCTTCTTTTCGCTTCTGCAGGAATCGAATCGTAATGAAAGGAGTCAAATCGAAGGCTGATGGCAAGAGGACTGACGCCGCGTGAGTTGCATCTCTCTGTCTCTCTCTGCTTATTGCATTCCGGTTGTGGCTTCGTTGCGATTCCAGATCTATGAGTGTCTTAGTTCCATTGGTTTTGATCTGCTCTTCTTTTTTTCTCTCGTCGTTCGGCGGAACGGATTCAGATGTTCGTTTGACTTTTGCTGTGCAGGTTGAAGCCGAAAGCGGCTGGAAGATCGAAGAAGGCAGTTAAGGATCCAAACAAGCCTAAGAGGCCTCCCAGTGCTTTCTTCGTCTTCATGTATGCGATTTCGGTTTTCGTTCTTCATATATTCGTTTGATTCCGCAACTTCCTTCCGCTTGTTGATTGGCTGGCCTTCATAATCTGCGCTCTCGCCCTTACCGTTGTGTTTCTGCCAACTGCTACCAGGGAGGAATTCAGGAAGGAGTTCAAGGAAAAGAATCCTAACAACAAATCTGTCGCTGCTGTAAGTTAAATAACTCTGTTCTGTGGCCAGCGTATGGATCTGTCGGGATGATAATTATATTCCGATCCGTGAATTTGGATCTGTGACCGATTGATTGCTTAATTCAAATGATCGTTTCTCTGGTGCACTGGTGTAATCTGTTTCGTTTTTCTCCAACCGGTTTAGGTCGGAAAAGCTGCCGGCGAGAGGTGGAAGGCCATGAGTGAGGCAGTGAGTAATTTTTGCGGCTCCGCCTTTTGCTCATGCTTATGCTCTGCTTTTCATTCCGTCGCTTACTTTGATTGCGTGTATGTTAAAATCAGGACAAGGCTCCTTACAAGGCCAAAGCCGACAAAAGGAAGGCTGAATATGAGAAGACCATGGATGCTTACAACAAGAAACAGGTACTGCTTAATTATTCTCTTCTTCAGTTAGTCCCGGTATAGCTTCCTGTTTATATTTCAGATTTCGTTCTTCCAGTTCCTTTCCTGAATTCGATTGGTATTGAATAATAGGCTGGAGGTCATGGTGATGATGACTCTGACAAGTCCAAATCTGAAGTAAATGATAATGAAGATGACAGCGGAGAGGTTACGCTGAATCCAAATTTGTAGCTCTCTCATTTTATGATATTGAACTTTTGGAATGTTGTATTCTAAACCATACTGTTTCGCCATTGGTTTCCCTTGGCAGGAGGAAGATGATGACGAGTAAGGTTGAGCTGTAGAGAACTTTGGAGGATGAACTGGTATACTGCCAGTGTGAAGTGGAAGTTGCTTCTTCGTCTTCTAACTTGGAGAGTTAGTTATAATGTGGCGCGGGTATGGATTTCTAGTTTGATGTTTAGATTGTAGGTTTGTAGGAAACACATCTGTAAGGGGCAAGTCTTCTCTCCCTTCTATCCCAGTGCTCACAATGCTCCGTTCTTTTTACATGTACTTAGTGGCGTAGCTTTGACCAGATATGATGAGTAAGTTGTTGAAGTACGGATCTCTTGTTGTTATTTAACCATGTCCAGCCCCTTCTATTTTGTCAAATATGTGATGATCTCTCTATGATTGTGAAGTGAAGTTATTTCCCCCCAGCTTGTGTGGTGGTGTGATTGCTGCTTTCACTTGGTGTAGATTCCGTGTCTGTGAAGTATGTATGTGTGCTTCTTGCATGGCTGCCGAATTGTATTGAACGGTCTCGATTCATTGAGTAGCAAGTTTGAATGGGTGAAAGTCATCCGAATCCGGTGAGAAGTTTTTTATATATATATAAAATTAGTAGTGAGTCAACTTCCTTTGTTATAAAATTAGTAGGGGTGGAATTCGGTTGCAATTTTATGGTTAAATTGTTAACCGCACTGAAAACTGGAAAAAGTGTATTTTGCGGTCGTGTTTAGCAATATTGCATGTTTTGTGGTTTGTGGGTTAATCGCAACTGCAACTGAAAAAAATGTAACTGCATTTTAATAGATTACCGACGCGGTTACTTGCGGTTATTAACCGTGACACAGTGACAACCAAAGACTAAAATGTCCCCAAATCATAAGAATGGTTAGTAATGCGGTTAACCGCAAATCGTTTGCAGTATGGTCGTGGTCGGCGTATATGGCTAGGTTTTAGTTGTGGTCAAATGCAAATTATGGTGCGATTAATCGCAATCGCACTGATTCTCAGCCCTAAAAATTAGAGGTCAAATGAGTCTAGTTGAAATGTGGTTTGAAGCTCGGGTTTTTTATGAGATGCTTGGCTTGTGCTAGGTTCGAGTTTGACTGGAGTTCAACTCATTAATGAGTGCACCAACTCTATATATGAGAATGACTCATTAATTAGCTCATGAGATTGGCTTGAATTCAAGTATCATATCATTTAGTTTATAATTTTTAATTGTTCAAATGATGTTATTTAATATTAATCGGTGTATACAAAATTACTTTTTTGAATTATAAATGAGAAAGATGTGAGTTACTATTTATCAGTAGCTCCAACTTCTCCAAATGCAAGTAGACAATCTCCATGTGATTTGCTTTTCATTCACTTATATACCTTTCTTCCAAACTCAATTTTGGTAGACCTTTTACCTCTCTCTCAATTAAAAACTTTTATGTTTAGCTATTATCGGTTGGTTTACATCTATTGTCCTCTTGAGTTTCTCTTCAAAGTTATTGTCCTTAAGTTTTTAACTATTGTTCATTGGCTTTTCGTGACAACTATTATTTGAGTTTTCATCTATTGCCTGCAGATTCGCCCACCAATTCGTAGCTCATCTTGAAAAATTATCGGTGGAATCCTAAGTTGTCATTCTTCACTGTTTTCCTCGGGCGCTACTAATTTTTGCATTGTTAATTCCATCTTTCTCGTATTTCAACAATCTATTGCACTTGTCCATTCGGGACATCTAAACAATCTATTGCATTTTGGGAAAATATTATAACTTGGGAACAAAGTTGTTAAACTCCTATCGGGCCCCCAGTTGGACCCGGCCCGACATGAGTCGGGATTCAAAATGGCCTTTAGAAAGCCCCCCGATCTGACCCTAAAGAGGGAGAAGAAGAGAGAGGAAAGGGGTGATGGGATAACGTCACTTCCCCTGTTGGGGATGTGAGTTTCACATCCAAGGGCAATTTGGGTATGACAAAAAAAACAGAATTTATTAATTTTTTTTGTATTATTTACAAAATGGGAATTAAAAACCCATATTAAATACATGTTTTTTTTAATTTAAATCCTAAAATTAATATATTTATATCTCTCTCTATCTCTCTCTTCATTTTCAACAGCCTCTTCGTTCCGATTGTGAAACTTTCTCCGACCGACAAACTATTTCCCAATGAAATCCTTCAATCAGACTCGCTCCGGCGATCTGCAAAAAAGAAAAAAAACCACTCCGTCAATGCACTAGTGGTACTGATTTCCGTCTAGTGGTACGGTACCAATGAGTAGTGGTACGCTACCGGATCGTATAGTTCAAAGTATTGTAAATTCAAAATAAACGAAATGTTCAAAATTTGACATGTTATCGGGTCGCGTAGCTGAACTGAATGGACCACTTGAGGCAAAAGAGTTGAGAACCGGAATGTCTCCATGAGTAGTTGGAGAGAGTGGGAGAGCCAAGTAAATACTAAATAGAGTGAACGTTTTCACAAATTCTTCTCCCAAGCGAAGTTAACAACAACTATCCAAAAACTGGGGTAGATAAATACTCGTTGCACAGGGGTTGACTAATTGAGGCCACAAAGGTATAACACATATGGACGAAAAGATGAATACATTACAAAACTATCTAATATCAATTAGTAGAGGAAACCGTCACCCAAAATTATAAACCAATTCATCGCCAGTCTTTCATTTGATTTACACATTTCAATAAGCACGATCCATCATTCTTCGAATTCGAACGACCAACATATTAAGAAAAATTACACACCCAAAACTATAAAATTACAATCAATAGAGCAAAAAAATGCCACATTTCTTGATTCTCAACTCCTCGCCACCCTGATGGTAGAAATAGAATAGAACAGTGTCCCTGGCATATTTCACATACCAGTCTTCTTTTTCTTCCTCTTCTTGATCTTCGTTCGTGGTCGGGCGATGATCTAAATTGTCTCCAAACCACAGATGAACATCTGTCAAGAACCAATTGATCCCAATAACTCGAATTGTTGGGAGAGGTTCAATCGTGGATCATATACCACACACTGACACGCCCCTCAAACGAAAGCCACTCACAAGGGCTTGAAGTTTGTACAGGTCCACATACCATGTGCTTAACAAATGGGGGTTACCAGGATTCGAACACAAGACCTCTCGGTCACATAAGGCTCTGATACCATGTCAAGAACCAATTGATCCCAATAACTCGAGTTGTTGGGAGAGGTTCAATCGTGGATCATATACCACACACTAACAAACTTGAGCTGTCATCGTCGAAGGCAACCAACATAGAACTCCTCCAAGATGCAACACGGGCACCAATGCTGCTGCCGGGGCGGCCTCCATCCATAGAATCATTATGTATGTAGCAGCTGCATGTCATCTTCTACATAAACCCGCGGGGCTGTGAAGTAGTCAGGACACCTACTGTGATTTTCTTCATCTTTTGCTCACAGACAAGGTCGTCGTTACAAAGACCATGCCTTCCTCGCTTTGGTAAAGAAACCGTTCCGGAAGTTCATTCTCTCGATACAAACGAGAACCCTGCAGAGACATTGAACTTTAGTGTTTACGTCCATTAACAACTTTTAACATCATATAAAAAATTGGTTCAACCCAATAACAAAAACAACTGTTAAGAGAGATTAAGAATGAATCTTAGATCAATCATCAACACAAAAAGATAATATTACCATATCTGAGAATACAGAGGCATGACTTGTTGGAGGAAACCCGATACCATGTCGGCAAGCAAAGCCCGATCCAACTGCGAGCAACAATCAAACCACATTACAGGGCAACTCATCCTGCCTATGTCGCTTGGAAGAGCTCGTAAGGACTTGCAAAATCTCGCAGACAAAAGCTTGAGGCGTGGTGGAAGTCGTGGTAACAAAGTAAGCCTCTTGCTCCCCATCACAATCAATAATGATAGCTTGGCAAGTTTGTGAATGATGTCCGGGATGGACTCAAGCCTTGAGCAGTTGCTCAGTTCTAGCATCAACAACTCGTTTAGTTCCTGAATACATGACGACAAGGTCTCAATAGTCGTGCCAGAGAAATTGAGAACCTGCAGGAATTTCATATTGTTGATGGTCGATGGAACATGCTTGAGAAGCTTGGAGCTTGTTATAGCAAGCCAAGTGAAGCCCTCCATGTCCACTGCCTCCAAGATTTCCCAGCAAAGTTTTAAGCAACATGCTGGCATTAACAACAAATTCTCTTGACACCATCTACCAGATATTAAAGGGCAGGCTTTCCAGTTTGGAGTTATTAACCAACCGCAGCCTCCCAAACCTTGGCCCATCTAAAGCTGACTCAAAATGATATTGACCTTGAAGTTCGATCTTTGTTATCGACGTGTTGGACAGACTGAACTTCTCTAACCTTGCCGGAACTTGAGGGAAACTGATGGTCTCTGGGCAATCTAGACTTAGGATGCCACGCTGCTGCATCTTGTTGTAGATAGAAGCCGGCGGTGCTACACTGATAGGCATCCTATCTAAATCCAAAATCTCTAGCTCCTTTGAATTAATATCCGCACAATGGGTGACCTTGAAACATTTGGACATTAACACATACTTGAGGTGCTTAGACTTAAGTTTGGTTGGAATGCGCTCTAAGTTGCAACAATCTTCGACATCCAACCTCAGTAGTTTGTCGAGATATCTGACGTACGAAGGTAGATCAACCAGGCTTTTGAAATCATGGAGTATGAGGACCTCAAGATGTTTAGACATGGACAGGTCTAGGAGTGCAGTGAGATAATAACAGCCGTAAAGGTCAAGCTCCACCAGGTTCACAAGCTTTGCAGCATGTCATCATCATAACCAACACAAAAAGGAAAAATGAAGGAATCAACAAACATTTGATAGCTAGACTGAAAAATAGTAAAGGCTATGTGTTGCATATATAATATACCTGAGATTGTCCTTCTCCTTCCCAACATTTCACTATATGACTATCGCGCAGAGCAAGTATCTAGAGGTTTTTTTTTTGGAGAAAATCCTGATGGTAATGATCTCAAAGGGTAGATATCCCATTGTAGGCCCCTTAACTTGGTGGGGAGAAAGTCGATGCTGCCACCCGGTAGGCTTGAGATCAACATAATTTTAACCATTTAAGTGAGTTCATCCCTTGAAAAGCACTGGCTTCCAGATTCATGTCTTTGATTTTGGAAAGGTTCAGATTTATGGCTTCAGTTGCTATGTCAGTTCCCTAAAAGGAAACCACACATTATAACACAGATTGGCGTGGACAGAAAGTGAAAGCACAAAAATAAGAAAACTAACTTTCACTATGAAGCATACCTTAAGAGTATGCATTAATTCAGTGATGTCTTTAGGATTCTCCAGCCTGCTCCGCTTTCGAAGCTCCCGTTCCGCGTTAACAATTTGCCAAGCCATGTATTTAAGCAAAGCGTGCACCTCAATCGTCTTGCCATCCTTGCCATAGACACAAACCAGTAGTGACTTATTGATTAGATCCTTTACATCACTATAGGCATCGTAGCAACTAGTTTTCGTAAAGTTTAAAAGTCTAGATCTCAACATCCCATGGAGGAAGCAAGCAACATCCAGTAACAGTGGCAGCTGCTTGTCATTTAACTTGTCATAGCTTTTCCTTAGAATGTCATAAATTTCAGGCACCGGGTGGCAGCATCGACTTTCTCCCCACCAGTTGCCCAATGGAGTATCCGACCCAGCCAGGGAGACCAGGGTGACAGGCGGTCTTAGGCTGACTCCAAACCCAAGGAGTGTCCAGAACGGCCTGACATAAAGCGACTGACCATGATAGAAAGCAAAGATCCGTTGAGATACGTACCTCGGGCTGGGTAAGACTGAAATTTATTGCTCGTCGCAGGCGGTCAACCTAGGGAGAAGATCTTTCAGGGACGCCTGACGTAACATTAAATGACTCAACCACCACAACACCAGGTATAAATGCACCATGAGAGCATTGATGGCAAACTCAACTACTCTCTCTCTCTCTCTCTCTCTCTCCAGAACAAACACATTACTATACACTTCTCTATCTAACTTAAGCATTGGAGGGTGTCCCGGGTAACCGCCCACGGATCCTTGTTTTGCAGAGATCTGGAGTGCGCCCTCCTTCCAAGAACAGACGCATCACCCCTGTCCTACAAACCACCTAGTATTTACTAGGCACAAACAATTTGGCGCCCACCGTGGGGCAGAGGTGAAGCACTGAAGAAAGGATGGACGGGAGCTCCGGAACTCCGATCAAGGACGTGGTTGGTAGGGAAGGAATCAGAGGTTTGGAAATGCCGACGGTCGAGGAAGAAAGAGACATGGAGGAACGTGTGAAAGAGCAAGGCCAACAGATCTCTAGCATGCAGGAAAGCCTAGGTAAGATCCTCGCCATGCTCAAAGCCAGAGACGAGCCAGAAAATGCCAGCAAGCGGAAAGAAAAAGGCAAAGGAGTAGAAGGAGAGATTCCCGTTAGCCCTGCTCGGACAGAAGGCGGGAAATCTGAAGAAGAGGACGGGACAGAAGGCGCCCCCTTCAACTTTTTAGAATAGCATTTTCGATCCACCTACCAGAAAGTGAAAGCTTACAATGTTCTGCAGAACCCCTTGGCAAAGAGTCTGTTCAGAACTCAAGTGCCCTCGAACTTCTCGTCACTAGGGCTACCCGCTTATGGTGGGAAACTCAGACTCGTCAGGCCACCTGAGCGCCTTCATGCTCAAGATGCAGCTGATAAACGCCTCAGATGCCGAAATGTGCAAGGCGTTTCCCGTTACCTTCAGCGGTCAATGCTGGAGTTGGTGCGCGTCCTTGCCAGAGGGAATTATTGAAAACTTCGAGCAGTCCCTATTCTCGTCCAAATTCGCGTCACAGCGAAGGAGGCAGCTTACAGTGTCAACACTCATGAACTGCAGGCAAGGGGAGGAAGAAACGCTGATGGATTTCTACGACCGTTGGAATACGATAGCGTGTGAAGTCCAGGGCATATCGGCTAGCGTGGCCGCCGGAAACCTAAGGATGTCCACGCATAGCCGAGAGCTAAAAAGGGCCCTCATAAAAAAAGAAAGCAACATAGGGTCTTGGCCAGATCTGGACCGTTTGGTGATGAAGGCTATATTCTTGGAGGAAGCGCTAACGACGGAAGACGGCACTAAGGGGACACACACTCAGACAGCGAAGGCGGAGAAAGGAAAAGGCGGATCGCCAAAAGGAAGGAGACGCTCGCCCGACAGGCGGAACTACAAATCCCGATACAAAAACCAAGAAGGAAGGCGAGAAGTGTTTACCGCCGAAAGGGAAGACGACGGGCGCCGAGGGAGGGGCAGCTCGAAGGAGAGGCGTCCCCGACAGCGAAGGGAAGACGATGAAAAGTGGTGCGACTGGCACCAACTGGCGACTCACGACACCACCGAGTGCCGTGAGTTCAAGGCCAGCCTCAAGTACTTAGCCCCTGGCGATTTGAGGAGCCGTCTGGACACCCGGACGCACGACAAAAGTCGAGCGGAAGAAAGAGATAGGTCACGGAGCCCAAGGAGGAGATCCCACAAACCCCGACGGCGGAGATCCAGGTCTCCTAGGAAAGAACGGTCACCTAGACGAGACCGCCTCCCGCCACCTTCTAGGCATGCTCCCCCCCGACACGAATATCGCGCTGACGAAGACGATGTAGAAGTCATCACGATCGCGGGCGGGCACAAACGCCCGCGAACTGAAGGAGAGCGACTTGTCCAGTGCATGAACGTGCACATGAAAGAGCAGGTTGAGATTAGCTTCGCACCCTCGGAACTAGCGCCCGAAGAGTGTGGGGAAGACCCGTTGGTCATATCTTTTCGGACAAATAAATTTAAGGTCACCAGGGCGCTGGTCGACAATGGGAGTTCCGCCGACATCCTGTTTTACTACACCTTAAAAAGCATGAAGAAGGGAATACAAGATCTCGTGCCGTCTACCACTAGCCTGGTAGGTTTCTCTGGGTCCAAAGTCAGAGTGTTAGGGTCCATAACACTCCAAGTGAGCATAGGGGGCGCAGAGGCAACCAAAACCCACCTCATGACTTTTCACGTGGCCGACTGTCCATCCGTGTACAATGCCATCTTGGGGCGCGATTTTCTATCTATGTTCTCGACGGTCTCTTCCACTTGCCATCAGATGCTAAAGTTCCCTACGAAGGGAGGAGTGGGATGCGTACGGGGAGACTCGCAGCAAGCGAAGGAATGTTATCAAGCCACGATCAGGTATTTGGAGGTCGATCAAGTGGACACACGAGAAAGCCATCCGCGTCCGGAGGCGGCCGAAGAGGACACCGCCGTAGTCCTCGTTGAGGAGGAACCAGAGAAAAAAGTAAGGATCTCATCTCACCTCTCAGAAGAACGGGCCCGGGAGCTCTTATCCCTCCTAAAAGAATACAAAGACCTGTTCGCGTGGAGCTCAGAAGACATGCCCGACGTCTCAAGGGAGCTGGCTGAGCACTCCTTAGCGGTGAAAAGTAAGGAAAAGCCGGTGCAACAGAGGAGGAGGAACGCCTCCCTCGAAAAACAGATGGCCTTGGAGGAAGAAGTCAACCGCTTGCTCAAAGTGGGGTTCATCAGGGAGGTCAAGTACCCAACCTGGTTAGCAAACCCAGTCTTCGTGCGAAATGCGTCTGGCCTATGCGGATGTGCATCGATTTCATGAGTCTCAACGCGGCTTGTCCCAAGGACGCATATCCCCTACCTCGAATAGACCAACTGATAGACGCCATGGCTAACCATAAAACTCTGAGCTTCCTGGACATGTTCTCAGGATATCACCAAATACTGCCAGCTCCGCGTCTTTGGCTTGCAAGACGGTCTCCTGCTCCTTAAGGATCTCGTCAGGCAATTCCTGCCGCAACCCGTCTCGCCCCTCCGCCAGCTGATCCTCCAGCTTCACAATCCGGGTGTCGCGGTCGTCCAGGTCGCCTTGCAGTCGGTCATTGTGAAGCATCAGTTGGTTAATCCTAAACTGAGCCTGCGTAACAAAAATAAGGTAAGTAGTTAGCAAGCAGATAAATAAACAAGTCAAATACCGAGCGGTCACCGCGGCCAGATGGCGAGTGTCGAAAGTCAGCACGGTAGTCCCAGTCACGCGGGTATACTCACTCGGAACTGCGAACCCTTCGGCAATAACGTGCATGGCACGCTTAGCCGGCTCAACGGAAGTGGTCATGTGCAGAGAGTAGGACGCACTAGAAGTGAGCTCGATGGTCTTCTGCCTTTTATGGGCCGAGTAGGAAGCTAGAGGGTCGGAGCGCGGCTTCTCGATGAGGATGCCCTTCATCTTCTGCTGCCCCGCGGGCGGCTGACTCTCCTTGGCCGCCTCAGCTTCTAGAGGGCGCTTCGTAGCGCCGCGGCCCGCTCCCTGACCGGCGGGTACTGTTAGCTTCAGCACCCCCGAGGGTCCCAGTGCTAACTGCGATTGGGTTTTACCGCCGGCGGTGTGTTGCCCCTCCGAACCGCTCGGCGCTGAAGGGGCGGCAGACTGCGAGCTGGCATACCGCCGGATGTCTGCAAAGTAATCCCATAAGTAGAGGACATGAGAAATCACCATCATATTCCAACTAAAGAAGACTAACTAACAGTGAAAACGCCGAACGATCTCAAGAGCATTATCATGCCCATGCGGAGGTAAGCGAAATTGGACGGTCGACATGATGCGCTTCAGATGAGGTTTTAGGTGATGAAGGCCTTTAACCCCCGCATCCCAATCATCTTTATTCCCGATCACATACCCAGTCAGTGGCTCGCTCTCACCCGAGTACCATTTCCCGCTTGGACGAGCGAAGAAGTACTCCGTGTACCAAGGAGAATCCAGCTTTGGCGACCCATAGACAAACCCTATGCGTTTGTCACGCCTACGACAAGACCAGCAGTTCTTGGAACCGCCTATGCCGTACATAAGGTGGAAGGCATCGATAGACGACTCCTTCTTCAACCGGTCGCAAGCCGCTCGGTAGCAAAGGGAATGAAAGACGATAGAGGGAGAAAGGCGGCTCAAAGAGTAGTTAAGGTGTAGCAAAATCTCAGTCAGCAGTGGGTCCAGAGGAAATTCAAAGCCTAACCGCACGTGCACCACCAAAACAATGATCCATCCCACCGGGCATGACCCACAGCGACCGGCCGTGGAAGGAGCGGCATATTCCCAGTCAGTCGGCAACTGATGCCGCTTTAGTTGCTTGAGCACTTGAACGGGGGAGTACGCAGGGTCGTAGGGCGGTTCATATTCATATACGGCCGCAGGAACCTCCTCGTCTTCCCACATATCTTCGTGAAGGCGCACACGGTACGTATCGTCCGCAACCGCTTAAAAGGGGTGGACAAGAGGCGCCTCTTACAATGCCAGAGATGGAGAGTTGGCAACGGAGTCCTCCGCGTCCCTATCCTCGGGATCATCTCTTGGAGCGCTCTTCGACGACAGTTCAACAAGAGGCGATCTTGTCGTCGAACCGCCTCCAGAAGCGGGCGTACCGAAGGTGACAAGGTTGTCCCCGACCTTAGAGGTGGCCCCTTGCTCAGCTAGAGAAGTAGCTGTATCGACCAAGGCCCCCCCTCTAACCCTAAAACGCAACCGTCAGGCCTATCTAACCGCTCTCGCAATTCAAAAGTATTACCACAATCGCATAACAATTGAATACCCTCCGAATCCCATTCTATGTCAGATAAGCTTAGAGGAGAGGAAGGGTCAAGCGTACCTTGCGCGACCTGCGCTGTCCCAACAGAAGGACCGCTCGTGCCAGTGGTCTTAGAAGCAGAGCGACGAGCCCCTATCGCGGCAGCGGAAGTCGTAGAGTCGCCGGAGGCGGTGGCCGTAACGGCGTCAGAGGAGGTGGCCGCAGTAGCATCGGAGGCAGAGGGCGGCGGAACATCGCCTGAAAGATCGTGATTCTGGCTGTCAGAGGGAGTCGTTGATCGAGAGCTGATCGCCATAAGCAGTTTTCGGGCTTTTCTTTTCGATCGTTTTTGACCTTGCCTCAACGCAGTGAGATAAGCAAATCGCTCAGCCGAGAGGGAAGAATGAGTTTCCAGGTAACGAGAGAGCGAAAACCTGGAGCAGCGAGCAATTTTGGAGAGGATGAAGAAGAGAAGAAGCAAATGCAAAGTGTTTGGAAAATGGGAATTTTCGCAAATATATAGCAGGAAGAAAGGGGAAAAAGGCGATGTGACGGTTGAGTGCCCGAGATGCAGGCCTAGTCTACGAAATTAAAAAACACGGGCAGCGAAAGGACGGCTGGCCTGCCCGTTGTCAGAGCTGGGAAAACGAGCTTCGCCACGTGTGCGACGCGTCTCCAAGTGGAGATCGCGATGTCAAGCGTCCCAACCACTCATGGGGTTGAGCAAGGCGTGAACCGCTCACGTGGCTCCGCCACGCGTAGGATGCGTCTCCCAGGAGAAGGTTCAATGCGGCTAGGGTAAGGCCTAGGCGGGTCGACCCTATGTCTTTGCCGACTAGGGGCAAGGCAGGAGGTAAGCAAGGTGTGAACCGCTCAACTAGCTGGGAGTTTTCTCTATAGCCGCAAAAAACCTAGGCTTTTCCCGCCTAAGGGGCAATTGTTGGGCCACGTAGTTGAGCGGTCATGGGCCTTGGGGCCCAGGAGGAAAGTGCCAGCTAGTTGGGCCCAATGGAGTATCCGGCCCAGCCAGGGAGACCAGGGTGACAGGCGGTCTTAGGCTGACTCCAAACCTAAGGAGTGTCCAGAACTGCCTGATATAAAGTGACTGACCATGACAGAAAGCAAAGATCCGTTGAGATACGTACCTCGGGTTGGGTAAGATTGAACATTTATTGCTCGCCGCAGGCGGTCCACCTAGGGAGAAGATCTGCCAGGGACGCCGGACGTAACATTAAATGACTCAACCACCACCACACCAGGTATAAATGCACCATGAGAGTATTGATGGTAAACTCAACTTCTCTCTCTCTCTCTCTCTCTCCAGAACAAACACATTACTATACACTTCTCTATCTAACTTAAGCATTGGAGGGTGTCCCGGGCAACCGCCCACGGACCCTTGTTTTGAAGAGATCTGGAGTGCGCCCTCCTTCCAAGAACAGACGCATCGCCCCTGTCCTACAAACCGCCTAGTATTTACTAGGCACAAACAATAACAAAATCATCCGCCATGTATCCTTAAAATTTTAATGTTTGCACAAAACAGGTAATTCTAGGCCCCCAACAAGCAACAAATTTGATTAAATTTCAACAATTGAAAATGGAAGGGAGACAGAGACCTTAATTGAGCAGTAGTTGTACTTAGGGCTGATAATCGGTTCTGTTGGGTTATAACCGAAATCGTTTAGTCGGTTCTCGATTAACCGTTAAGCACTTTGTACTTACCATTAACCGCACCATTTAAATTAGTCGGTTAACCATAACTGTATAGCTGGTTCTCGGTTATTTTGTCGGTTAACCGAATAACTGTTAACCAAGTGATTCATGAAGCTTACGTTATACCAAAATAATCGATCGATAACCTAACCAACATAAGACCTACTTCTTTCAATTGTGAAATTTTCTATAATTTTTCATACATAGGCATGTGTTGTTTTCTGGAAAAAATCCCAATGTACACATGTTCTTAAAAAAAATTCCCAAAATACATAAGTTATAAAAAAATTTCCCAAAGTACACATGTTTGACATTCACCATTTTTGACAAACGCAGTGAAGGTAATCACCGTGTTTGACAAAGACGGTGAATGTTTCACCGTTTTAAATTAAAACGGTGAAGGGTTCACCGTTTTGGTTTAACACGGTGAATCAATCACCGTTTTGGTTCAAAACGGTGAATCCTTCACCGTTTGTGTCCAAAACGGTGAAGCGACGCGGATCGCTGACGTGGACAAACGCGTTGTATTCACCGCGTTAGACAAACATGGTGAATACACCGTGTTTGTTTACGTCAGCGATCCGTGCCCATGTGCTTTCACCGTGTCCGTTGGATGCGGTGAGGCGCGGATCGTGGTTTTCTTCCCACGATCCGACGCCTCACAACACGCCACGTCCCCTCTGGAGGGACCATTTTGGGGAAAAGCGATGCCTTCACCGCGTCCCTCAAACGCGGTGAAGGCTCTCCAATTAAATGCTGCGCAGGCGCCTCCCCCCTTCCCCCAACTATAAATAACCCTCCCCCTTCACTTACAACTCACACCACAACCATTTCACTTCTTTCTCCCTCAATTTATCCGCTCTAGTCTCGTTCTAAGTATGCTCTGTGGTTGCGGCTAAGTCCGATCTTCCACATCAGAAAGAATTACTAGAGTTTGACCCTAAAGCCCCCGTCCCGCTAAGCTCCCGTCCCTTACAAACCTAAACCCGTCGAACCTCTGTCCGGCTTCCGCCAAAAAATGGACGAAGAGGCTCTTCGTGTAGGTTTTTGGTTTATGATTTTTTTTAATCGAAACAATTTGATTTTGTGTTTTTTTTATCAAAACAATCTCTGATTTCATTACTTTTTTATAGATGGGTGCCGAGATATACGATCCTCGATTGTTTATCCATTATGGCCCAAGGGATGCGAGTCTCTTAACCGATCAAGATGCTCATCGCTCCCGTGCTATTTGGGATAACAATCCGGTAATTTGATGAGTATTCTTGCTTTATTTTATTATTTTCTAAGGTTTTATTTTGCTTTATTTAATCTAATAAATTGTTGTTTTCCCTATTTTTTTTAGGAATCTCTTGTTCCCGTGGTTCATAAAGGGACCAATAACTTGCCCGCTTGGCATCCAAGGTTGGAGCCCTATATAGCGAGGACCGGTTTGGGAATGTTGCGCCATTTCTTGCGGATCGAAATCGACAACGATCTGCTTATGGCAATGGCGGAACGATGGCGTCCCGAAACCCATACGTTCCACCTTCCGGAGGGGGAAATAACGATCACCCTCAAAGATGTGGCGATCCTCACCGGGCTGCCTATTTATGGGGATGCCATCATTGGTCCCACGACCAAACCCGAAGGAGGTTGGGGGCCGCTCATACATGATCGTTTGGGCTTTGACATGCCGACCACCACTCCAATTCAAGGACGGGGGCATCCACCGTTGAATGCGGGCCAAGTGTCGGTCCCGTGGCTGGTATCTCACATCCAGCAAGAGGTGGAAATCAATGACGAGACGTCGGAAGAACAAGTCGAGCGCTACGCCCGCATCTACCTCATCGGTTTGGTGGGTGGATTTTTGTTCCCCGACAAGTCCAACCGGTGGATTCAAGGCATATGGTTGGATATGCTCACAGGTGATTGGGATGCAATCGGGCAAAAGAGTTGGGGATCAGCCGTGTTAGCGGGCGTATACCGGGAGCTGTGTACTTGCTCGAAGGTTGGGGCAAAGCAAGCTGGTGCTGCGATGTTCATCCTACAACTGTGGGTATGGGAGCATCTTCCAATGTTCGCACCTCTCGACCCACGTCCATACCGGAGAAACGATGATGAGCTCAACCCTCTGCATCATGCTTGCATATGACATGTAGTTGTTTACTGTCAGAATATTTTACCTTCCACTCGAAATTGCGCCTCAACGCCTCTTCTGTAAAAGCATCCTGCACAGCGTCTTTCGATGTGAACGCCATACCCACCTCCAAATTGGCCGTCGGATTATACACTGGCATAGGGACAAAGTTGGGGGGGATCATTCTGACTATGTAAAAATTAAGTTGGAACCTGTGTGTAATATGGCGTGGGTGCCTCACGAAATGCCACCTCATCCTCGTTCTCATCAGTATCTTCCTCCTCCTCGCTCACTGATCTCAAATCTTCCTCAGTATCCTCGTCGCTCGACTCGAATGGATAGCTCGGGCCAGAAGGATCAACATGACCACGATCACCAACATCGTCTTCTCGCTCATGTGAAGTACGCCCTGATCGAATGGTATTCTTGATTTCAGACCACTCTGGCCCCCAAGCAGGCCATTGAACACCATCGGCCTCAACAAATGGGGCTGGTTGATTAGGTTGCGAGTATTCTTCCGATGGCACCCATCCTGCACTACTACCTCCACCGTAGTTGATTGAACCACCACCCTCTCCATAACCTCCTGTATAACCACCGCCTTCGTAGTTGCTCGAACTACCACCCCATCCGTACCCTCCTGCAAAACCATCATCATGAGAATAATGGTGAGAATGAGATTCACCGACCGCCTCGGTCTCAACATACACCTCTGCAAGCCGGACTTGGTTATCGCTTAGGAACTGTAACATCATCGTAACCGCGTCATCATCGTTTATGACAACTTCTTGGAACACGACCCCGCCAGCACTCATGTCTGGATACCGGTAAGTAATTTTGCCAAGTCTCGTCTGTCCGCTCGTACAAACCCTGTATGCACAAATATCACAGAGTTCTGAAAATTGAATCGGGAGTCAATTTTCAACATAATGGATTCGCCGTCCTCATAATCAATGCCTATGTCAGAGTTTGTCACCCTTCCATTCCACCGAATAGTAAGATGAAACTTCTTGAATTTACCCATATCTACAATTTACAATAAGTATCTATTAGCTTAAAGACAGTAAAATTAACGAACATAAATTCAACTAACTAACAACAACATAATACGAAAATTAAAGCATACTATAACTACTAAAAACATAATTAGACTATAATACGAAAAGTCTCAACATACCGAAAAATGCATGTTCTGTGTATTATGCTCGATTTTTGTTGCTGAAATTTGAAGAAGGGGGAGTGGTTATGTTTTTACTTCTGCTGGTGGTGTGGTATTTATAGGAAAATATGCCTACTATTCACCGTTTTTGTCAAACACGGTGAACACCATCACCGCGTTTGTCTCAAACGGTGAATAATAGGTAGGTGTGACCTAATTTTGACCTACTAGGGGTGGGAAACGTGGGAAAAGATCACCGCGTTATCCTACAACTTAACTAAAACGGTAATGTATTCACCGTCCTCTTCAAACGCGGTGAATACATCACCGTTTTAGATGAAGGCGGTGAATACGTCACCGTTTTAGTTTTAAACGGTGAAATATTCACCGTCTTTGTCAAACGCGGTGATTACCTTCACTGCGTTTGTCAAAAACGGTGAATGCCAAACATGTGTACTTTGGGAAATTTTTTTATAACTTATGTATTTTGGGATTTTTTTTTAAGAACGTGTGTACAGTGAGATTTTTCCCTTGTTTTCTTAAGTTGTTATTAATGAATAAAAAATAATTTAACATGGATATATATCAATACATAATCAACTCAATCCAACACAATAATATTATTTTACCGTCAAACTTTATTAAAGAAGCATACAACGATACTCAACAACAATTACTCAACTCGTAAACCCCATCAAATTACATAGAAACTTAATGTTACTGATTCTTGTCGAGCAGTTGTGTGCAAGTATGATTTTCTACTGCGTTCATTCTAAAACTTTTCCATTAAATTATTCTCATTTGAGTCTACGTCACTATTACAACGAGGATAGTCAAGTGGTATTGTAAGCCTACAAACACCCAATTATATTCGGCCTATATTTGAAGCTCATGGAGGTCTATTATTTTCGGCTTTAACTATGAGGATGATCGTAATCGATTAGTCGGTTAACCGTCGGTTATTAACCGTTTAACCATCGGTGAGTTATTAGCTAAATTTGGCTACCGGGAACCGATCGTTTATCATTTAATCGGTTATCGGTATAACCGTTAAACACCGATTCCGATTCGATTATCGATTACACAGTTAACGGAATAACCGTTTATCAGCCCCAGTTGTACTCACTTTCTTTCCCCTGAAGGGTGGCCAGCACGTTTAGCCCCTTCCCTCATAGAATCCATCCATTCCTTCTTCTTGTCCCCAGCCCCGGGGCTAGCTATCTCCAAGTATTGCATCAATAAGGTTAGAGTAAGTGCCAAAGTCGTTTGTCACATCAGACGGTTCGAATCCATAGAAAATGAGTAGCGCCCGGTGGCCGTGATCATTGATGCTTCGGGCGATGGTGACAATCTCGTCCAGGCATCAACTTGAATCGACAAACCTCTCTGAGAAAAACACCATGAAAACCGCAGATCTTAGGAGGACGGAGACCAGCTCGTCGTTGCTCTTTGTTTTGTGGAGCATGGTATCGATGAAGGTTTTGGTTTGGTTTTTGCACAGAGCCTCCTGGAGGTGGCTGCCTGTAGGGGTGGCTATACGGTCCGGTCCGGTTAAATTGGCCCAAATTGATCCGGTCCAGTCCGGTTTTTTTGAGAATATAAGGACCGAAGATTGGATTGGATACAGTCCGGTCTTGATCCGGTCCGGTCTTGACCCGGTCCGGTCCCAATTCGGTCTTGATTTTATATTGAGATTGTGGGAATTTGAGTGGCCTAAGGCCTAAAAGGGTGAGGAGTTGGTTAAGTTTTGTACTAAGTGTAAAGGTTTGTGACCGTTTATGCAAGTTACCCTTAAGTTTTGGGTGTTGAGCTCTCTTATCCGGTCTTTATCCGGTTTTTTACCTCAAATCTAAGCCCAAAGATTGGATTGGATTGTTTACTATCCGGTCCCGGTCCGGTCTCGGTCCGGGTTATACGGTCCGGTTTCCGGTTTTTTATCCGGTCCCGGTCCAAATAGCCAGCCCTAGCTGCCTGGCTGGTAAAGCCGGTGCGGGAGTCGTCCCCTCTGAAACACAGGAAGAAGTCGTGCTCCCATACCCCTGTATACATCGACCGAAGCTTGGGGGAGCTAACTGAGAAGTTGTTGTTTATGTTTTCAGAAAAGTAAGAAGCGGAGTAAATGAAGAGAAACCCAGGCTGGCGGAAGATTCCGACTTGACTGACTTAATTGACACCCACTCCCTCCTTCTAATCAGCGTCCGTATGGACTTGTCGTTTCTTGGGTCATTCTTTAATTTTGTTTCGCATAAAACACGCGGTTTTAGTACAGTGACAGAGGAATCAATTCTAACACGAGAGGGATGCATAATGTTTATCACATTGGAGGAGTCTGTTGAGGATAGTGGAGAGGTCGAGATGGGTGACGGCAGTCGGGATTGTAATGTCGGACGGTGGAGCTTTGAACGGGGGATTCAATTTCGTGACGAAACGAGCTTGAATCTGCCGCTCTTCCAAGTTTACATATGTATCCCACCGGCGGGATGAGAAGGAGGGAGAGCGCATCAGTATAGGAAGGGGCTGCAACGGTGGCTAGACAGTTGGATCGTCGGGAGACAATTGGGATTAAGGAGAGGATACTTCACCAGAACCCGATACGAATTTTTGTTCGGACAAGAAGAAGTCGGCCCATTACTGAGTTAATTTGTGTTGAAAATGCATTCACATACAAACCTGGCCGGGCCAGCAGTCTACGAGGTCAAACTATCATCATTTCAAATGTTCAACCACTAGGATAAAGTATATTTGATGCTATTAACAACAACAAAACATGTATATTAATTACCATAATTAAGATTTAATCATGCAACCTACCAGCTCAAACTTGTAATTATTTCAAATTTTTAACCAATAGAATAAAATATCTTTCATGCAATTAAT
Source organism: Linum tenue (assembly GCA_946122785.1). Lineage (NCBI taxonomy): Eukaryota > Viridiplantae > Streptophyta > Magnoliopsida > Malpighiales > Linaceae > Linum > Linum tenue. The sequence goes on from CAMGYJ010000009.1 coordinate 15,766,034, forward strand.
CATAACTATTTTTTAACCAATAGAATAGCTATCACGGTTAAAGTTTTATATTCTATTTTTTAGCATTGACAAGAAAATCATTAACATCTACAAATACATTATTTTTAGTTTATAATATGTTTCATAATTGTTTATAATTTTTTACAAATAATTAAAAAAAATCCGAAAAGCATAAATTTAGTTGGTACACAATTATAAACTTTTACATAATTTGACATGTGATTTTCTTTTAAAATTGAAAAATGAAAAGTAAAGAATAATCTTCTTCCGCATTCTAGAACACGAAGAATTTAACATTTTATTTGTACGAACTACTATAAATATGTGAACCAATGTAGATATGTTGCAGTTTGTTAGAAAATACTTACTATAAATATATGAAATATATGAACATAGTTCAGTCATACGGTACATTGATATATATATAAAATTTCATGTGTTTAAGAATATCACTAGACACCAATGGTCACCAAATGTTTTTTTGTATATTTTTCAAAACCGAATTATGGTTATATGGTTTAAATATGTTTGTGACCAATTGGTGAAAGAATTTAAAAAAAGTCATGTACATATACATAATGCATTTGTCATTTTTAGGATTGAATTTGGCATTTCTCGCATATTAAAATGATATCATTATCTTTTCTTTTATGTTATTCTGACTTCTTTCTCTTTTTCTTTTTTATACGTCATTAAATATTCTTCCATGCACAATTATAAAACACATTGTCTTTACTTTTTTCCTAATGTAATTATAATTCCTTTCTTTTTTCTTTTTATTGTTTGACATAAATTCCTTTCTTTTTCATACATGAGTGTAGATGTGCAACTTTGAGTCATATTCAGATGAATAACACCTAAGTTAAGCAAGATTTGTAAACGAATCTTAAACTATTGGATATATGATGGTTGATATGTAAATAACTATTTTAATACTTACTTAATATGACACCCTAATACATATATTACTATTACTGTTTTTAGTAACCAGATATACTCGCCGTACAGCCTTACTCATAAGATAATGATCTATATCTTCTCCGTTAACTTTAAGAGTATAGTTCAAAATGACTTATTGTCCCTCCTATTGACCATGACAGAACATGGAGTATTCAGTTTTCCGTCACCCAACTCTTAGGCCTTCTGCCTTAACTTAACTGTCAAGATACATGCAATATGCTATATATTATTCAGTCAAATAAACATCCATTCATCACCACATGCCATATCACATTCATCATCTCAAACTCAAAGAATTCATACATCACAATATAAGGACTAGTGATAATAGGTAACAATAATAAATAATTATGAAAATTAGGAATCTGATACCATTGAAAAAATAACAAATAATAGAAGGAAAAGTACAAACAGATAACACTCGCCGCCCATCGGGCGGGCACAAAACTAGTGTCAATTAAAGGCATTTTATTTTTCCTAGTTTTTTTAATCGGCTCTTATCTTCTTCGTTATAACTCGGATTTCAATTTTTTTTTTTTGCACAAATGGAACGAGTTCGTTGTGCTCTACAAAATGAGATTAATTTTCAAAATATTTCGAGAAACTTTTTTTACCAACTACATACCATATGGTAACTTCTTCGTTCTTAAGTCATTTTTGAAAACGTTTGCTCAGAAGGAACGAGTTCATCCTAATCTATTGGATCTATAAATTTCTGGGTGAAAAAAATACTGGATAAAAAATTACTAACTTTACCACTATGGTATGTGGGTGGTAACTTGTGGTAAGTTGTAGTAAACAATGATGAAAGTCGTAAATGATAGTTAGTATACTCCTACTACCATGTATTCAACTTTCTTACCATACTGGTATGTTCATACCATCATGGTATGCTTTCTTACCATATGGTATTAAATAGTAGCATACCATATGATATGAATAGTAAAAAATTATTCAATTTTTTTTACTAAAAATATATCAAAGTGGATATCATTTTAAAGAGCACATTTAATCTGATTTATCTGGGCAAAAAAAATTAAATTTCGACTTAAAACGAGAGAGAAATCGTCCGTTAAAGATTGAAGGGGAAAAGATAAAAGACTTTTCAAGAGAGAGAGGATACTGATGTCATGCTGATGTAGACAAGTTACTCATGGTTGGGCCAGCAGGCAAGACCAGATAGGAACCCAGTCTAGGCCTCATAGCTTCATGGCATTAGCCATTAGCCCGCCAACCGCCCCATAAAAAAGGAGATAGCTAGGGTGAGGGTGGTGATTGGATAAGTTGGGATGACTTCGAAATCAAACTTTCCATTATCCCGTCATTTAGATTTGAGCACAGGAGTAGGTACGTGGTCATCTGTGTGTGCACATGCCGATTGCAAAGTAGATAGACATCCTGATTGGGTTCAGAGGATTTCATTGTTGTAATGTTCGCATTGATGTTGTCCATTATTTTAAAGATAATATCTATTTTTTATTCATAATTTTTTCAGATTCTTTTAAATTATCCAAACCTATTAAAATGCTATTAATTAGTCAAATTTTTTGTAATGCATCAAAATATTAGCCATTTTTACGTTGACGTTAATAATTTTTTTTAACTCTTTTCTTAGTTAAAATACTAATTTTGGAATGTTGACCTGCATGTGTCTCTTCCGATTCAGTTTCATGTTTCCAAGTCAATATTACTAAAAAAATTGCTAACTGAAAGTTAGCATTTGGCTAATTCTTAGTATTTCGATAGATTTAACTAATAAAAAAGAATTCAAAAAACGTTTGGCTAATCAATAGTCATTACCCATATTTTTATTGTCATTTGTTTATGTTGTCAATTGGCTTGGATCTTTTGGTCTCACTACAGTGATTCACAACAATAAATTCATCATGATATTAGCACCTTAGATAAAAAAATTATCCTGTGTTCTTCAAAAATTTACCACTTATGTATGTGAAGTTTATCCAATCATTAACATTACATTCATGGATATAGAATCATTCGGGTCCAATTAGGAGTGGCAGATCGGTTTTAGGTTAGCGGCTAACCGACCAGTTTAGTCACTAACCACCGGTTAGCGGCTAACCAAAAACCGATGACGAGCAGTTTAGTCCCCCGTATCTGGATATTGTACCTTCTTGCAAGGATCCTAGGTTACTTGGAGAGCAAAGAAGCAGACCACCATTTCCAGATTATCATCTGAAGCAGAGTATAGAGCACTTGCTCACCTGGTATGTGAAATCTAATGGCTTCAAAGTTTATTAAAGGAGTTAGATGTGAAGTTGCCAACTCCTCTTCATGTGTTTTGTGATAACACGCCTGCAATTCAAATAGCAGAGAACCATGTATATCATGAACGTACTAAACACATTGAGATAGATGTTCATGTTACAAGAGAAAGGGTGAAATCTGGTTTGATCAAATCGAACTATGTCTGAAGTGAAGAACATGTTGCAGACTTGTTTACCAAGGCTTTAACTCGTTATCGTGTCATATATTTGCTTGGCATGTTGAGCGTAATTAACATATACGCGCCAACTTGGGGGGGCGTATTGAAGCAGAATGGAGGAGTGATGACTCGATATTTGCACATGTTTTCCCCTTTGTTTCTTGACTGTTTGAGCTTTAATTATCGCGTCTTTGGCCTATTTTACGCTAGGTTGTGTTAATTTGTCAAATTTCAGGTCCTAGCACATAAAGTGAAGCATAAGCGCAAGTTTCAAGTCAATCAGAGATCAATTGGCGATTCGGGAGAAGAAACTCGGGCATGACCTGAAGAAGAATGGATTTATACCTCACTTTATGGACAAAGAATCATGCAATCTTGTCATTAAAAGAAAGAGGACGAGACTAAGAGCGTCTGGGATCAAACAGCGACTGATTCGGAGTGCGGACGGGGGAGCTGGGTTTTGGATCCCAAACACCCAAGGGACGAACCAAAGAGAGAGAGGGCGATTTGAGGGCATTCTAAGAGTGGAATTGGAGGATTTATTCACCTTGGAAGCTCGAGGAACAAGCCCGGACTTGAAGACTGATCATCTGAAGATTCTTACTGCAGTCTCTCTCTTCTCTATGGAGTAACTTCCCTTCACTTAGGTTTTGAGGAACCCTAGCTATGTTTGTTTGATTGGATGATTGTATGAGTACTCTGACTTGATAACCTTGAGTTCATATTCAATCCATGCATGTTTTGATCATTCAATTCTGCTTTAGTCGAGATTATTGATTCTGCTTTGATCCTATGAGAGCGAATACCTGATTAGGTCAATAGAGCACCATAGATTGATAGTATTGGATCGACTGCTTTAGTCGAGGGTTGATTCACTGCTTTGTATCGATTGAGAACCTCTTTCGATAGAGGGAGTCTAGTTCAGAGCGCCTTGATCGGTTGTTCTAGAGAAGGATACGTCCCTCTAGGCAATTGACTCAAGAGGGCCTTGTTCCTTTAGTCGAGACTCAAGGTCTAGTCAAGGATTCTCCGCATTGTGAATGAAAGGGAAACAGGTTAGAGATCATCAATCATTAATCTGGCTAGTGGCTAGGGGGAATCATACCTAAGTGAGTTCCCAACCTGTAATTAGATTAACTTTAACTGTAGTTTGTTAGAGTAGTTTTAGTTCTTTCATCTTAATCTGGTTTGCTAGATAATGAACTCAAGTTGAGTAATAGTAACTCTAGATACCCGTGGATTCGATATTTATTACTCGAGCCACTATAATGCAGTCCCTTTCATTGGTTACACTTGGCCTTTGTTAGGAGTTGTGTCATAGCGTGTCAAGGAGCTCTTGATTGGAATCCACAAGAAGTGAAGATGCAGAGAGGGAAATCCAAGCTGCTGCAACATGAAGATGTTTTTGCAGATGTTCAAAACGGAAACTGGGTCTAAAGACGATTCGTAGTATGTGATACGTTTCGTGACTTCGTCCAAATCCTATGAAGACGTCGTCGTATTACTAGTTACAGTTAAATAAGTGTAGTTAGTTTATTTACAGCATATCAGTGATTGCCAGGTGTTGTGGTTAACAGTAAAACAGGAAATGAACGTTGTAAGGTCTCTGTTTTGGTTTGATATAAATACCAGGGTTCCCAGCTGTTTGCTGCTAAAGAAACCCTTCGCCATTTCTTCCTTCCTATAATTTCTACATCTCTCTGATGAGCCTGCCGTCTCTCCTTTTTCAACCCCACTCCCTTCAACTTTCTCATTCCCCGATTTTTGCTTCCTCTGCACCAGATCTGAGTTGAAATAGGGCAGTAGCTCTATATGGGTTCCTTGACTCGGCGATTGGATCTCCAGGTCATGATGGCGGCGATGTCGAGTTTTTTTGAGGGCTCGATTATCGACTAGAGAAAGGGTAGAGGTGGGTGGCGATGGGCATCATTTGTCACGGCGGAGGCGAGTGGGTTTTGGGTTTTGGCAATTTAGGATTTTCCCGAAGAGGAGAGTGGAAAAACCAAAAAAGTCTTTGGGAATTTTTTATATATATTTAATTAGTTCTAATTTTTATAATTCAATAAATGACGACGTGTACGATCCTAGTCAGCACCGGATGCTGAGTCACTAACGAAAAAATCATTGACCGTCAATTTTGACGGTAAATTCAAAATCCGGGCCAAATTTGTCCAATAATTTAAAAAGTAGGCCACAACAGTCTTATTCAAAAAATCGATCCAAAACTGACACTTACGCCAAACTTCTGGCCAAACTAGGGTATTAACCCTAAAATTAAAATCAAAAGAAAAAAAAAACCTGACCTCAAACCCAAAAGAAAGCCCGGGTTAACTCTCGCCAACAAGCCCATGTAGCGGTTTAGTAGACCGCAACTCAATTCCGTCATCGAATGGGGGGATTTTTTTTGCAGCCCAAGAAACCGCCAGATCAAAACCGCTGGCGTAGGGGACTTTTTTTTTGTAGTGACTATCCGTTAGTCTCGTTCATACTGAATGGGGAAACCACGTAAATCGGTGTGTTGTATGATTGTTTCCTTTCAGTTTATCCCTTTTTACAAAAACCCTTTTATCTCTCCCAAAGCCATGATGCAAACTCCCTAACAAATAACTAAATTAAGAGAATTTAGTAAATAGTGAAACAAAATACTTGGGCCAAACCAGCGACAGCCAGTATTCGTCCAAATTCACGTGCTAGGTGCCCTGATCACAGCATTAGTACAAGCAGATAGTAGTGGTACGTAATCTCTGGTTCATATCATATACTATGGTCCCCCACGGCCCACCTACTTTGAATTTTCTGGGTATCTCCATGTTTCACTTTCGAGCTATGCAATCATGCTTAGCTCTAGCTACCTCATCTCTCTCCATCGCCATATTTCTTGCAGCCCCTCCCTCTTGATTGAGGGGACAATCCCAATAGTGCTTACATATATAATTATAAAAGCGTGTAGACAACTCACTCTACTACAAGGCTGGAGGAAGAGAACCAATAACCCCTCCAAAAGCAAGACTATAGTGTTTTGGGTTTTGATTCCTAAAAGTAGAAGGGGGGTGGGGGGAAAAATGGGTTTCTGGACACTGCTTCAGGTGGCTTCAATGCCAGTCATACAAGTCCTCGTCATCGGCCTCTTGGGCGCTCTCTTGGCAACCGGCTACTGCAATGTCCTCCACGCCGATGCTAGAAACTACTTGAACAAGGTGATCATCCCCCTCGATCTCTCTGCAGCTACCGCCATTAATATACTACTGATTGCTAGCTTTTCCTAGCTAGCTCATCCGTTTGATTATATTGATCCTGTATGCAGGTTGTGTTCACGGTCTTCACACCCTCGCTCTTGTTCTCCATTCTCTCCAAAACCGTCACCCTCGACGACATCATCTCATGGTGCAGCTAACTTGGGTTTTCATCATTTTGCTCTGCAGCTAGCTAGCTAGCTAGATCATGCAGCTGGTTGAACACATATTCTTTGTTTTTATTTCAGGTGGTTTATGCCAGTCAACATCGGGCTGACCATGTTATTTGGAGGACTTCTGGGTTGGCTGGTGGTCAAAGTGTTGCGGCCCAAGCCGCATCTTGAAGGCCTTGTCATTGCTACCTGCGCCACAGGTCCATGTTTAATTTCATCTCATCTCTGCAGCTTCTCATCATGTCCAATAATACTAATAATAATCACCTTTTGTCTCTCTCCGATCATCTCTCTTTGTTTCTTTTCCTTCAATGTTCAGGGAACTACGGGAATCTGCTGCTGATAGTTCTACCTGCAATATGCAAAGAAGACGGCACTCCATTCGGGGAGGATCATGCAACATGCGGCTCCATTGGACTCTCATACGCATCCTTCTCTGCTGCGGTAAAATAAATAGTCCAATTAGTCACACAAATAAACTATTTACTAAACTTCCAAGTTTAATTCTCTGGTACAAATTCACTATATATATGCACGCTCGCAGTTGGGTAGCATCTATGTGTGGACCATTGCTTACCAGCTCGTCCGCACCTCAGCTATCAAACTCAAGCAACTTGATGAGGTGGCTGATGAATTAGAGGCCTCCAAATTACTAAACGACGTCGATCAAGATGCTAACCTGCAGGGATCTCTTCTTCTTGAAGATGCACGAGTTCCAAAACCTGCTGCAGTAAGTTCCCTTAAGACACTTTAAGCAGTGCACTACTACTGTTGCAGACTGAGTGCAGCGTTTCTTGATGATCAAGTCAACTGTCTGATTTCATGTCTTGGGAAATGCAAAGGCTTCTTCTGGGTGGAGCCAAGTCGTGGAGGTGCTACATCGGATATTACACGAGCTCACTGCCCCTCCCACGCTTGCTACAGTAAGTTTCTTTCCCTTCTTCCCCACAACAGTCAACAAGGGTTCTGAAAATGTAAGTTGCGTGTTTTAATTTTTAGTTTTATGAATTATATATGTCATCCCCATCATTGGTATTATTTTGTAAATGTGTCCATAAAATTATGTTAAGTGTACTTGGATGTTTTTTTTATTATATATGTGCTGAAAAAATAAATGATAAAATTTGGTTTGGGTAATCGACAATCGCAAGAAAGTAATTATGAACACATTGATCGATTTACGTGGTTCACCAATACGATGTTTTTCAGCTACGTCCTCGGGTAGCAGGCAGAAAGCAGTTTCACTATACTTGACAAGATACAAATGATGTAGGTTATTATTAAGAAGGTATATATAACACATTCTTGATACAATCGGACCCTAATCCAATTGACGATATATAATATGTATTCAACTCATAGCAACAATAACAACGTCTCATCCATTCGTACAACTTTTTACTACTATGACAATCATAAAATTGTGGAAATTTGTTTCTCAACAATAACAACGTCCCATCCATTCGTACGACTTTTTACTACTATGACAATCATAAAATTGTGGAAGTTTGTTTCTCAAAACATATCGAAACGGAAAATATTGTGTAGATTCTAATTATGTGTTTCATGTGAAAATTTACTAGAATGATGAAACAGAAATAATCCTCTGAGAAAAAAAGAAGAAATCAACGAAATCATTTATTAATCTCAACAATTCAATTGGTATAAAATCAATATTTTTTTGTGCTTGAAAAAAGCTGATTTTTTTTAATAGAGTGATGGTAATGGTATAGGTATACCCAAACTAAGACACCCTAATCTGGCCCGCCCCAGTTGGCATCACAATTCACAACCCTCTTAAATATATCAGATCAACACAGCTATCACAACCCTCTTAAATATATCAGCTAGCTGGCCACCTCCCTCTGATTAGCGGCAGATATATTTCTCTTTCATTTCCCCTTTGGATCAGATCAACACATCTATCACAATAATGCAGCATCACTTTTTATGCTGATAATTATGGTCCTAGCTAATGTGAATGTCGGATATCCTAGCTATCTGCCAATCTCACAAGTCACAACCATTCATTTTGATTTTGATTTTAATTTATTTTTTGGTTACTTGGTAAGTTGTAGAATTCACCTCCGGTAATTGATCAACCGTAAATTAAAAAAAAATTGGTTGACGTATATATCTGATGGTCAGATATTTGGGTTCTTGTTTGGAGCTACTGCGTTTTTGAGGAACTTGATAGTGGGCGAGGGTGCACCCTTGCGTGTCATCCAAGACTCCATTGCTTTACTTGGGTACCATTCCTCATCACTCTCTGGCTGTTATTGTTCGTACTATCACCATTCACAAATAACTCGAATTACTAAGAGAATGGGTCATATATCATAAACTAACACATATATAAAACGAATTTTGGGTTGCTTGCATGTGCAGGGATGGTGCAATTCCCTCCATCACCCTCATATTGGGAGGCAACCTCACTCAAGGTAAAGCAAATCAGATATCCAAATTAGGGTTGCGGTCTTTCTAGCAACATATTGAACTTAGCTAGCTTGCTTGCTGTTGTTTTTCATGGGTCTTTCTGTTCGGGAATTAGGGTTGCGGTCGTCAAATATCAAGCCATGGATGATCGTCGGAGTGGTCTGCGTGCGATACGTATTCCTGCCGGTGATCGGAATATTCGTGGTGAAGGCAGCTTCCGGCCTGGGGCTGCTCCCTGCCGATCCTCTGTTCGCCTACGTGCTAATGCTTCATTACAGCATCCCACCGGCCATGAACATTGGTAAACAAACCCAACCACCAAACCCTGGACTTTTTCTCTGTACATAATGCACAGCTTTTTTTTTAACGATGATGTGATGCAGGCACCATGACACAGCTGTTTGATGTGGCGCAAGAAGAGTGCTCAGTTATCTACCTGTGGACATACTTGTTTGCAGCCGTCGCGCTCACCCTGTGGTCTACAGTCTACCTGTGGATGTTGTCCTGATCAAAGTAAGAAAGGGGATAACGGGCATTCAATTGGGCAGCAGTTGTCATAATGTATATGATAAGGGAGAGGGATTAATCAGAGTGGAAATGAAATAAGTTCTTACAGTAATTGAGGGTAGGTAGGAATGCATGGTGTGGCAAGTTTATATAATTTTGTGTGACTGATGTCACGATAGTGTGTTTGGATAGAGTGATTTAGACTTGATATTTGTGATTTTGATTTTTAAATGTGTGTTTGGATATTAATTATATTTGGTAATTGGAGCCAAATTTATTGGGTGATTTCCAAATACATGTCTAGTGTATTGCTTGTCAACTTCAAATACATTTTAACAACTAGTGATTTGAAATACCTCCTAACAAAATATTGGACTAATTTGTAAAATTTTAAGAGTTTAGGTAGTATAGTGTGATACAAAACATATTAAGGTACCAAAATTTAATTTTACCATCAAAATTTCTGGACCTTTTTGTCAAATTCTAAAAGTGTAGGTACTAAATTGTAAGAAAAAATAAATTTAGGTACCAAACTATAATTTACCAAAATCTGTAGTAAGTGATCGAAAAATTCAAAATTTGAATAAAAAATTATAAAATTTAAAATACAAAAAAATTACAAATGAGTATCCAAACAACGAATTTGAATTACATGTATTTCAAATTCTAGTATTTCAAATACATGCATTTTAAATATGTATTTTATATACTTGTTATTTCAAATACACCTATCCAAGCACACCTTAAAGGATTTCGGATTTATCTTGGTTATGCTTTTAGTAAAAGTTCCTACCAACAACTAACTTGTTCCATGATACATGCAATATGATACCTTTAAATAAAAAATTTCATTAAGCAAGAATAATTCAAGAAATAATTTGAGCACCTCTCAACAATTTACAACCATCAAAATGAGAAATCACTCCCTATGGCTAACTCATTTAGATTAACTATAACTACTTTCTCTCAACACTAACAATTATCATGTCAAGTCTACTCTTCAATCCTGAATCATGCTCTGCACGTGCCACTTGACAACGAGATCGAAAGGAATTTAAAAGCTTTACGTAGTACTGCAAGACTCCAACAATTAGACATAACATTATGGCATATTAGGAGCTACCACAACCACAACCTAGAGTTCCTCTACTGACTATGGGCTCCTATACTTGTTTGAGTGTTGAGGATGTGCAATCTTCTATCCTTTATCCTGCAATCTCGAACAACAACTTCGAGATCAAAGCTGGGTTTATCTCTATGATCCATAGTTGGATCCAATTCAATAGACCGAATTGGCGGACGACATAAAGATCAATGGAGTACTTCCTGAAGTAATCCAACTAAGAATTTTCCCGTTCTTACTCGTTATAGCAGTAAGCAGTGGTTCAATAATCAATCCCACCACTAATTCACATCTTGGAGGGATTTGTGTGATAAATTTTTTGCAAGATACATTTCCCCATCCAAGACGGCCTCTATGTGAAGCAAGATAACATCTTTTCAACAAGAGAAAGATGAGCCATTCTTTCATTCATGGGAGAAGTTCACATCTTTACTACTCAAGTGCCCTCACCACGGCTTGGCAGATTGGTTCCAAGTGGAAAGATTTTACAATGGGTTAACCAAAGATTCTCAACACCTCATTGATGCGACAAGTAGAGGGGCAATATGGAAAAAGAACTAGAACAAATGCAAAAACTTGTTGAAGAAATGGCCCTCAATTGCTATGATTGGGGAGAGGGAAGAACAAGAAAGGATCCGATAAGAGGATGTCTTCATTAAGTTGATGATCAATCTTCCATATATGCTCAACTCCAAGAAGTTACAAGGAAAATGGACCTTGTCACCTTGGTTGTTCAAGGAAGCATCTAACAGTGATGAAGTGCGACTGGTGTAGATCCCTTTCTCATAATCTTGAAGGATGCCAAGTTATGGTGGTTGCCTTGGAAATTCACGAATAAGCCAACTTTGTTGGAGGTCAACCACAAGGATACAATCCTTATAGTGCAACCTATAACCTAAGATGGAGGAATCACCCTAACTTCTTGTGGTCCTCTCTCGTGGATAGACAACCTCCCGATTTTTAAGGGTAATCATCCACTCAATCTCCATATCAAAGGCAACTTCAAGAAGCCTCAGAGCATCCTAGTAAATCTTAGTATACTGAACAAGGGTGAGCATCCAACGGTCGAATGGCGAAACTAGAAGATATGATGGGACAATTCATATCAACCTCTTCCAAAAGGTTGAATCTATTGACAAGATTGTAGAGGTTGTCACCACAAGATTTCTAATGTTAGAAGAAGGTCAAATAAACCAACAAGCCATTTTGCATAGCATAGAGTCCCAAGTGAGCACTATCGCTCGAGCATTGGCGGTCTGACCTCAAGGAGCTTTACCTAGAAACACGGAGCCTAACCCAAAATAGGGATGCCATGCCATTACTCTTAGGAGTGGTAAGATACAAAAGAAGTTTAATCGCCATCAAAGGCGAGGGTTCCCATATTGAACACTCCGAAGACCCAAGGACATACCAAAGAGTCAAATGAAGAGGAGAAAGTTTCAAGTGATATTAATGACCAAAAAGAGAACATATAAGAAGATGATCAAGAGAAGGTCAAGAACAACGCACAAGATTACCTTCCCAGCCTTCCATACCCAAAGAGAGCTTTTGAAAGCAAATCACATAATGAATATGGGAAATAAAAGGACATGCTGAAACAATTGAAGGTCATAGTACCATTTCTAGACGTCATGATGAAGGTATCGAATTATACAAAGTTTCTGAAGGAGATCTTGTCTGGGAAGAGGAAGATGGAACAAGTTTCCATGGTTTCTTTGATTCCACTCTCGTCAACTATGATTACTTGCAAGGGACTACCTCCCAAGAGAAAAGATACATGAGTCTTCACAAATCCATGCACATATGGTGATAAGAAGTTATGGATGCCTCTTGCGGACATAGGCTCAAGTATCAATATCATGCTCAAAAGGATCTATAAGGAACTTGGCCTCGGTCCTCTCATACCAACAGGCATGAAGGTTGAACTAGGCAACCGATCGGTTGCAACACCTAAAGGACTGGTCGAGAATGTTCTTGTGAAGTGTTCTCACTTTGTCTACCTAGTGGATTTCATGATCATGGATACGAAAGGAAGCGATGATGCTCCTATTATCCTCGGGACACCATTCTAGCAACTGCAAGGACCATCATGATGTAAGTGCCAACCAAGTAACCCTAAGGATCTATCAAGAGGAGATAAAATACACCATGACTACAATCCCCTCTTTTCACAAATACTGCGAGTGGGAAGATGTTGCTCAGGATTTTGAGCCAGTGACTCCTACACCAACCCCACAATCAAGCTTGGAAATAGAATGGGTGAACATTAAATCTATGTTTGATCCCATCCAAGTGAATGGTGAACTTGTAGATTGCAAGGCAAGGCTTGCAAATGACAGACCTAATGATAAGAAGAAGAAGAATAAAGAGTTATACAAAGTGTCTACTATTTTCAAGGCCAAGAAGAAAAAGCTTAAGAAGTATGAACTTGAAGAGAGTTATCCGAAGTACAAGATCAAAGATCAAGCTAAACTATTTGAAACAGGCAAGGTTACCCTGATAAACGAGAAGAAATAAGTCATAGGTTGTTTCAAACCAATTGAAGACAAGGATCTAGGCCTCACTATGATTGGGAATCATTACAAAAGGACATACTATGGAGAAGGAAGTCGAAACAAATGAAGTGAAGGCCTCAACTGAGTGACTCCACGATTTTCACCTAGGTCTCCACCCCATGGGTGCTTATTATGAAGCATCAAAAGTGAAAGTAAGCGACCAAAAAAGATAATCAAGAGTAAGCCCTGAGGCATTAGGACGACCTGAACTCCTTATAACAATTTCAAAACCAGGGCACGCTGATAGACCGATAATTACACATATTTTCGCCCCTATTCTGAAGCCGTTTGTGATGTGGAATCTCGTGTTTTAAGCCGATTTCACGCTAGGTTGTGTGTTTATGTCATATTTTAGGACCCGGCGTTGGAATCGAGGCGGAGAAACGAGTTCTGGGTCGAAAGGAGCGAAGTTGGGAAGAAGGGGGCTGATGAGCCAAAATACCCGGCCAAAGGGAGAAATGCCCGACCGGGTATTTTCTGGCCATGGTCGGGTAATTTTCACTTCGGGCATCCGTGAGAAACAGAAGGGGGCCCGGGCAAACAGCTTAAACCCCCGGTCGGGGATTATGGAAAGTGACCGGGGATTTTTCCCTTACATGAAACGGTGCGTTTTGATTATACCCGGTCGAAATCCAAAATACCCGACCGGGTATCGTGATCTGGCAGCTGATAAAAGGAAGAAGAAGGCCAACATTGAAGGGTTCCGAGTTTTTGAGAGAGAAAGCGATTCCTAGAGAGAGAAAGCGACGAACCAGAGTTCCCAAGTGCCATAGCTTGATCTTCATCACCATTGGAGCCCGGCTTGAGCTTGGAGAAGTGCCGATTAAACGTCCATGAGCAGAAATCCGTCTTCACAGTATGATTTCCGCGTCTGAATCTGCTTTTGCTTCTTTCTCTATGGAGTAGTTCCCCCATTCATCTGGGTATGGGGAACCCTAGATTTGTATGCTAGGTCTGATGTGTATGAACCCAAGTACAGAGTTTGTGAATTGATTATATTCGATTGAGGTTTGAATGATTGAATGACTTGAATCATGATCAAATTCCTGTTGTTTCTGCTTTGACCTAGAATGAGAATATCTGCCTAGGTTGATAGAGTACCCTTAATTGAAGATAGCGAATTGGTGACTTTAGTCGAGGAGCCAATTCGCTGTTCTGTACCGAATTCCATTCGGTAGTGGAGGTTTGGTCCGTTAGGGCCTCAATCTGTTTACTCCGGTGGAGGTTAGTCGCCCGCTAGAGACTCAGATTGAGAGGGTCTGAAGACCTTTAGTCGATACTTCAGGCTATTTAAGAACCTTCCGCAGTATAACTTTCATAAAAACTGAACTTGGTAAATTGCAATCCGGCTTAACTGCAGTCTAGGGGGAACCATATCCGGGTGACCTCTCTTGACTTGAACAACCGTTAAACTTGCTTTGTGTTTTTGTTTGTTTGAATCTGCACTAAAAGTTCACTGCTAGATAACGAGAATTCACCGAGTAGTCATCACATCTAGGACCCGGGTTGACATTAAAACCCAAACCCGCTATACTACGCTTTAGGAAGTGGTTACACTTGGCCATTTTCTAGAGTGACAGTAGGAGTGAGTCAAGTTTTTGGCGCCGTTGCCGGGGACGGCTAGGTTGTTGAAGAAAAGTGATTTCTGTTACTTTAGCATTTTCATTTTCGCATTGAGTATTTGTTCCTTCCCACTTGTGCCTTCACGGGTTTGCATTGCTTGATTGTGTGCAGATAGTGCATGACCCGTAGCCAGTCGGGAGGTTTACTGCCGTTGAATCCTGAGATTGAACGCACCTGCAACCAACTTCGGAGACAACAACGAGCTAGACTGGCTACGGTGGAGCGGAGAGACGGCCAATTGAGCAGCGAGTTCGAGGACGAGTACGAGATGGAATGAGATCAAAACCCACCTCCGGTGAACCAGATCCTGGGGAACGACCCCAATCCCTAGGGAGCTGGGGCCCATCATCATCCACCACCACCGGGTCCCACCTTGGAGTATTACTACACTCCACGGATTGCTGACATCCGCCCGGTCATCCTCTATCCGCCCATTCCTGCAAACAACTTCGAGATCAAGCCATGCTGGATCCAACTCATTACATCCTCTATCCAGTTCCATGGCTTGAAGGATGAGGAAGCCCGGGTACATCTTTCCCGTTTCTGCAGCTGACGAACGGGTTCAAGCTGAACGGTGTCCCGGATGACGCAATCCGCCTTCACCTCTTCCCCCATTCTCTGGCGGGGAATGCTAAGAGGTGGTTGGAGACCCAGCCCCCACTGTCCATCACTTCTTGGGACGATCTGGCTGACAAGTTCGTGCACAGGTACTATCCGGCGTCGAAGACCACAGAGATTCAGCGGGAGATCACTCACTTCCGCCAAGAGCCAGATGAGTCACTTCGTGATGCATGGGAGCGGTACATGGGATACTTCTGGCAGTGTCCCCATCATGGCTTCAGCGATGCATTCACAGTGGGGAACTTCTACAGCGCCCTCACTCCAGAAAGCCAGAGGGTGATCGAGTCTCTATGCCCAGGAGGGGATATTCTTACTAAGACTCCACCCGAGCTGAACCAGATGATTAGTACTTTGGCTGCCCGAGATCATTCCTGGGGGCAGAACAACAGAGGCAGGAATTCCCGGGACCGGGGTGTGCATGCTATGGAGGCCAGGTCCGGGTTAGAGCAGCATGTGGCTGAGTTGGTACAGACGTTGAAGCAGCCCAACAGTCTCCTTCCGGGCCGAGGTGTAGCTACGCCTCCAGTAGCTCAGTGTCAGTGGTGTGAGAGCCCGAATCACCTGGTGGAGGATTGTCAGTCTATGAGGGAGTCCTCTACTCCCCAAGAGCAGTCTATGAGGGAGTCCTCTACTCCTACAATGAGGGATGGCGCCAGCATCCCAACTTCGCCTGGAGCAGCAATAACACCAAATCACCTGGTTTTCCAGCACCAGCGGGTGGTTTTCAGCAAAGGCAGCCCTTCAAGGCTAGGCAGGGGCCACCACCACAGCAGCAGCCTTCCAGCCGAGGCAAGGGCAGCCATTCCAGCAGCCCCAGCGCCAGTTTGCTCAGCCTCCAGCAGCCGCGGCTCCAGATAATCAGATGGCTGATCTGAGGAATATTTTGCAGGCATTCATGACCACCAGTCAGGCGAATTTCACGAGGATGGATCAGAACATAGCCTCACTGGAGGCAGGCCAGAGAAACCAAGGTGCCATTCTGCAGGATCTCCAGAATCAGATTGGGAGCTTAGCTCGCCAGAACACTACCAGGGCATCGGGGACTCTGCCTGCCACCACTGTTCCCAATCCTCGTGACCCTCAAGAGCAGCTGGACGCCATCACCACCAGGAGTGGCAAGACCATATCTGCTGCTCCTGCCCAGCCCAGGCGAGACGAACCACTACCTGCTTCAACACCTCCAGCTGATACTGCAGAAGTGGGGGTAGGCAGCGAAGCACCTGCTCCCAAGCCACAGCCTGTGGTTAAGGAGCATACACCCCAGCTGCCCTTCCCCACTCGACTTCATAAAGACAAGCTGGAGACAGAGTTTGCCAAGTTCATGGCAATGTTGAAGCAGGTCAACATCAGCATGCCGTTCGTGGAGGCACTGTCGAAGATGCCCAAGTATGCCAAGTTCATGAAAGACCTCCTCACCAACAAGAAGAAACTTGGGGATCTTTCGACAGTGATGCTCAGCGAGGAGTGTTCTGCCATCCTGCAGAACAAGCTGCCCGAGAAGCGCAAAGACCCAGGGAGTTTCACTATCCCTCTTGTTATTGGCAGCATGCATGTAGGAAAGTCCTTGGCGGACCTAGGCGCTAGCATTAATGTCATGCCCTATAAATTGTTTAAGAAGCTAGACCTAGGTGAACCTAGAGCTACTAGGATGAGCATTCAGTTAGCTGATCGTTCTATCGTGCATCCTAGGGGTATCATTGAGGACTTGCTTGTTAATGTAGGTGCATTCACATATCCTGTTGATTTTGTTATTTTGGATATAAATGAGGATGTGGATGTGCCTTTGATTTTGGGTAGACCATTTCTCGCCACCGCCAAGGCGCTTATTGATGTGCATAGTGGTAAATTGATCTTGCGTGCTGGTGATGAACATGCTACTTTTTTTGTGTCTGACAATGGGAAACATTCTCATTTGCATGATGACATAGATTACTGTGATGTGCTTACCGATTTTGAGACCGCACTCGCCATCACGAGTGCGGGTACTGATGATGCTCTTGAGCGTTGTATTTTGCTAGGTGAGCAGGCATCGCAGGAGCCGCAGCTGGCGGAGCAGTTGGCCGCACTGGAGACTGGCCCCTTCTTGGAGGGCGACAGGCTGTTTAAACCGATCTCATCCTCCACCCGCATCACCACCTCCTTGGAGGAACCACCAGTGCTGGAGCTTAAGCCCCTCCCTCCTCATTTGGAGTATGCATTTCTCCGGGAGGGGAATAAGCTGCCAGTCATCATCAGCTCGACCCTCACACCCGAGCAGAAGACCAGACTGGTGGCCTTGCTGAAGCAGTACGAGCGAGCTTTAGCATGGAAGATCACAGACATCCGGGGGATCAGCCCATCCTTTTGCTCCCACCGGATACTGCTGGAGGATGAGATGCGGCCAGTGAGGCAGCCACAGAGGAGATTGACACCGAACCTGGAGGCTGTGGTTCGGGCAGAGATCGTGAAGCTGATGGACGCGGGGATCATCTTCGCCATTTCTGACAGCGAGTGGGTCAGTCCCACCCAGGTGGTGCCCAAAAAGGGTGGGATGACCGTGGTGCCTAACGAGAAGAACGAGCTCATCCCGATGCGCACGGTGACTGGGTACCGTGTGTGCATCGACTATCGGCGTCTCAACGACGCCACTCGGAAGGACCATTTCCCGCTGCCGTTCATTGATCAGATGCTGGAGAGGTTGGCGGGGCACGAGTTCTACTACTTCTTGGATGGGATGTCCGGGTACTTTCAGATCCCTATAGCACCGGAGGACCAGGCGAAGACCACCTTCACTTGCCCCTTTGGCACATTTGCTTACCGAAGGATTCCATTCGGGCTATGCAACGCCCCGGCCACGTTTCAGTGATGCATGCTCGCCATCTTTGACCGTCTGGTCGGCGAGATCATGGAGGTGTTTATGGACGATTTCTCGGTTTATGGAGACTCATTCTCTCACTGTCTCCATAACCTGGAACTTGTTCTTAAACGGTGTGAAGAAACGAACCTGGCACTCAGTTGGGAGAAGTGTCACTTCATGGTTCGAGAAGGCATAGTTCTTGGGCATAAGATCTCCAAGATGGGGATTGAGGTGGACAGAGCAAAGATCGAGACTATCAGCAAGCTGCCTCCTCCTACATCTGTTAAGGGGATCCGGAGTTTTCTTGGCCATGTCGGGTTCTACAGGCGGTTCATCAAGGATTTCTCGAAGATTGCCCTGCCCCTGACTAAGCTTCTAGAGAAGGATGCCCCCTTCCAATTCACTGATGCTTGCACAGCGGCGTTCACAACCTTGAAGGAGAAGCTCACCCAGGCTCCTATCATGGTTGTCCCTGACTGGTCCCTACCATTTGAGCTGATGTGCGACGCCAGTGACTTTGCTGTTGGAGCTGTTTTGGGGCAGAGGCGAGATCAACACTTCCGCCCTATATACTATGCCTCGAAGACTCTTAATGATGCCCAAGAGAACTACACAACCACAGAGAAGGAGTTGCTTGCAGTGGTATTTGCCTTCGATAAATTTCGCCCCTACCTGGTCTTGTCCCATGTGACCGTGTACACAGATCACTCCGCGATTCGATACCTGATGAGCAAGGCCGATGCCAAGCCTCGGCTCATACGATGGATCTTACCACTGCAGGAGTTTGATATTGAGATCCGGGACAAGAAAGGAGCAGAAAATGTTGCAGCTGATCACCTCTCCCGGTTGGAAGCACCTCCTGCGGACAACCTCGTGGAGGAGATCGACGAATCCTTCCCAGATGAGAGGTTGATGATGATGTGCTTGGTGGAGAGTGTCTCCCCCTGGTATTCTGATTTTGCGAACTATTTGGTGGACCAGCAGCTGCCCAAGGGGATGGCAACTCACGCCAAGAGGAAGTTTTTCTCCGATCTGAAGTACTACTTCTGGGATGACCCTCATCTTTTTCGGATCGGAGCCGACGGGATCATCCGTCGTTGTGTTATGGAGAGTGAGATGGAGGGCATTCTATCTCACTGTCATGAGGGACCTACTGGCGGTCATAACAGAGGAAACCGCACGGCGAGGAAGGTGCTCCAGTCGGGCTTTTACTGGCCCACGCTCTTCAAGGATGCAGACGCCTTTGCACGCAGGTGCGACCGATGCCAGAGGTCAGGTAACATCTCTGCCCGTGATGAGATGCCCCAGAATGTGTTTATAACTTGTGAGATTTTTGATGTCTGGGGTATCGACTTCATGGGCCCCTTCCCTCCATCTTTTGGTAACACCTATATTCTGGTTGCTGTTGACTACGTCTCTAGGTGGGCTGAGGCGCAAGCTTTGCCCACTAATGATGCTAGACGTGTTTGTGGTTTTTTGAAGCAGCTATTCTCCCGGTTCGGGACACCTAGAGCCATCATAAGCGATAGAGGCACCCATTTCCAGGGACAATTTGATAAACTACTGTCTCGCTATGGTGTGACTCACAAGGTGTCCGTGGCCTATCACCCTCAGACCAGTGGCCAGGCCGAGCTGACGAACCGGGAGCTCAAGCGGATCCTGGAGAAAACGGTGGATCAGTCCCGCAAAGATTGGTCCACCAAGCTCGATGATGCTCTGTGAGCGTATCGCACTGCCTACAAGACACCCATTGGTACTTCACCGTACCGGCTTTTCTATGGAAAGGCATGCCATCTGCCCGTGGAGCTAGAGCACAAGGCCTTCTGGGCCCTTAAGCTGCTTAATCTGGATGTTAGTGTTGCAGGTGTTGAGCGAAAATTGCAGATGTTGGAGCTGGAGGAATGGCGCTACCACGCCTATGAGAACACCCGGCTGTACAAGGAGCGCACTAAGCGCCTACACGATGCCCGGTTGCGGGGTCCGAAAGAGTTCCAGGTTGGTGATCGAGTTCTCCTCTATAACTCTCGCCTGAAACTCTTTCCCGGAAAACTCCGTTCCCGGTGGTCTGGACCGTTCACGGTCACCCAGGTGTTCCCGTATGGCACTATTGAGATTGCCAACCCGCAAACTGAGCTGTTTAAAGTGAATGGCCATCGTCTCAAACTCTACCTGGGAGACGAGGTCGAACGTGCGGAGTTGGTGGTGGAACTCGCGGACCCTTAGTTCCGCCATGGGCGTCCAGCTAAAAGACGGTAAAGAAGCGCTTGTGGGGAGGCAACCCCACCACGGTTTGCATTTCTTTTTCCCTTTTTTCTGAGTTTTTGTGTCGTATCGAGTCAGTTGCATGTCTGTAATGAAGTTTGGTCGTCTGTGATGCCTTGATTTGGTGTTTTCGTGCAGGAGAGGTTTAAATTTTGGGCGAAATGAGATTTTTGGCCGAACTGGGGGAAATACCCGGTCGTGGGCCAAAATACCCGACCGGGTATTTTTTGGTCCACGCCCGGGGCCCCCTCTGTTTCTCGGGGGTGAAAAAGGGGAAATACCCGACCTCGTCCCAAAAATACCCGACCGGGTATTTTTGGCTTGAGGCCGGGGATTCCCAAAGCCTTGAACGCAGCGTTTTTACAAAAATACCCGACCTCGTACCAAAATTACCCGCAGCGTTTTCAAGGCCTTACACGCAGCGTTTCACAAAATTACCCGACCTTGATCCAAAATTACCCGACCGGGTATTTTTGGCTCAAGGCCGGGTATTTTGGCCCATTTGATACGCTGTGTTTCGCAAACCCCCGGTCGAGGATCATAAATACCCGACCGGGTATTTCTGAGACCCGACCGGGTATTTTGACTATTTAAAGGAAACCCCCGGTCATTTCTCTCTCTACTCTCATTTTTTCCAAACTTTCTCCTCTCTCTACTCTCAAAATCCTCTCCCCTCTCTCCTCTTTGGCCGCTGCCGGCCGCCGTTACTCGCCGCCGGCCGCCGCCCCTCCGCCGCCGCCGCCACCGTCGCCGGTCATTTCCGACGACTTTCCGGCGACTCGCCGGCCACTTTCCGGCGAGCCTCCTCGGGCGATTTTTGGCCCCTCTCGCGTCCCTCACCCCTTTATCGTGTCCTCACTACAGTTTTACTTGCATTTCCAGGTGTGTTTCTTATTACTTACTCTTTTCCTGGAGAATCGAACTGTAGACTGTAGGACCGAGAACTGTGTTTGCATGCCTGATTTAGAGTAGGGTGAGGGATGCCTTGAGCTTGCATGGTTTTATCTTTGGTGTATGAACTGCCCTTGTCATGAATGCGATTGGTTCTGTGATTCTTGCTTTGATTCCGGTTGAGTTGCTAGTGATTCAACCGGCTGTGTGTTTCACTGTTAGCCTAGGTGGCCTTAAGTGTGGGGGAAGTGATGAACCCATGCTGTTGGTCCTGACAAGTTTTTCTTGGCTCCACCTTTGGTGTTTTGATTTTGCAGGAACATGTCTCAGGACCATCCGTTTGTGCAGGGTCTGCGCCTGCACCCGGACTACGCGGATCAGTTCCGCAAGGTGATCAAGGGGAGATTGGAGCGCCACTACCACCTCGAGTGGGCGGTGTTCGAGCAGCTCTGTGCATGCGGGAGCTCAGCGCCGCCATTAGTCACCGCGATTGGCGGACGTTGCTGACCATAGACGAGCCTACCTACACGGAGCTGGTGTGGGAGTTCTACACCACATTTCATTATGAGCGCAAGAAGGCCCGGGACGCCTATGCGGTGACATTCAGGATGGGTGGACATCACAAGGAGCTGACCGTCGACGAGCTGGCCCACGCCTTGGGGATTGAGTACCACCCGTTCGATCGCCACGAGATCGAGATCCCCACCCCGACCGACTGGAACTAGGATGGGTTCTACCGCACGATCGCCCGGCCAGATCATCGCTATGACTACTTCGATGCTGGCCAGACCTACGTCAGCACCCTCAAGCCGCAGTGGCACATCCTGAACTTGCTGATCACCCGCTCTATCGTCCCCAACACCACCGGCTCGCATAAGATTCCGAAGCGGGTGTCGTATGCCATGTACTCGATGGGGTACCCGGAGCACATGCTCCATTTGGGTTCGTTCGTGGCCACCACCTTCTCCCGGTGCCACGGGAATCCCACCCACCTCTTCTGTGGTCCCCTGATCACCCGGTTGGCGAGGCATTTTGACATCAGCTTCCAGGGGCTTCATGATGCGTCTGCACGGGGCGGCTCCGCACCCCTCAGCCGGGACGTGCTACACAGTGCCCGCCTCCTGGCCACTGATGACATCCGTACCTGGGTGGATGGGCTTTCTATGCCCCCCGCGGAGGTTGTCGATCTCGCTGAGGACGAGGAGGATGCTGACTACTCGGGCGAGGAGGTGGATGGGGATGCTGATGATGATGATGACGGCGCCATGGATGCCGATGAGCCGGAGCCCTCGCTCTCCCCACCTGGGGACCTTCAGCCTCGACGGAGACCGGTGAGAGGTGAGTCCTCCTCTGGTCCTTCTGGTCCGTCGATGGCTTCCGGCCCGTCGGTGGACTTCTTCACAGAGCAGTTCCAGCAGATGGGGCTCCAGTTCCAGCAGCTCGGTCTTCAGAACCAGCAGCTCATGGACCATCAGGTCCAGTTCTATCGGTAGTATTCGGCCCACCAGGCCGAGTACCGGTCCAGGCTGACGGGAGTTGACGAGCGCCTTGGCCGATTGGAGACCCACATGGGAGTCACTAGTGCTCTCATCGAGCGGGAGCGAGATCGAGGTCGCCGACTGATGAAGTACTCGGAGCACCTGCTCCAGGCTTGTCACCCTCCAGAGGAGCACCACTGGACCACCCGGTGGAATCCTTCACCACCTCACCCGCCACCGGAGGATGGCGACGACGACCTCATGAACCAGATCGACTTCTCCGGTCTTGGAGGGCCCTAGGGGCATGTTTTGAGTGTTTTTGGTCTTTGGCAGCATGCAAACTGTCTTGTGTCGGTTTTTGTTTCTTTTTCTTTTCATTTTTGGATGCTGAACTATTGGGCTGACCATTGGACCTAACGTATGTGTTTGAGCTTTTTGGTTCCCTTTAGCTGTGCCTGTGTTCCCGACTGGTCCTCTCTCCAGTCCGTTTCTTCCTGACTGGTCCATTTCCAGTCTTCTGCAGTCTGTGCGAACCGGTAACATCGTTCCCCTTTCCTTCCCTCTTCTCCATTGTGGGCAATGTCGATTTTAAGTGTGGGGGGGATGTTTATCTTTTGACTGCATTAGATCTGTTTGTGTGCTTGGAGCCTAGTCCACTGTCCAAATCTCGAGATTTGAGGGCTCCAAGCACGGCTGTTTGCTTGATGATTGATCGTATTGGCACTGTGGATGTGATTAGTGAATTGAATGGCTTTTGACTTGATACATGACAACTTGAGTGTGACTAAGATAGCCTATTACGATGACTGAGATGTGTAGTAGCGTTGTGTAGGGGTTCAGTTTTTAACTGTTTGCTTACCAACTGTGACTTGCATTTGATCACTTGCTTTTGACAGTCATTTATGCATCTAGTTCAGGGAATCAGAATGTGAGATAGAGCATATAGGTAGCCATGTGAGATTTGAGCCTGCTCGTTTCTTTCTTGTGCGATAGATCCCTCTTCCATGAAATGTAGCATTCACATTGTCACTAGCTAAGATGATGGAGGCATATGATTAGCCCACGACCAAATTGACTGTCCCGGTGTGTCATACCCCTAGTCAGCCCCTTTGAGCCGTGTGTTCTCCTTTCTTTCGGTCTTCAATGAAAAGTCACCCTTTTGCATCTTTTAGAAGGTTCCACAGAGTGATTTTTACATGTTCTCTGCTATTTCTGCTAAATGTAATGTGAGGGTTGGAGGAAGTGCTTAAAAGTTGGGCGTGTTATTGAAAAAATGTGCAGAGGTGGTGGTTTTCTCAAAGAAAATAAAGAAAAACAAAGAAGAAAAAATGAAAGCAAAAGAGAGCCACCACCAAAATTCTGAATAGTGCCCATTAGGTAGTGTTTCTTAGCAGTCTTGCTAGGAAATGCAAACATTTATATAACCTCCTTCGCTCTTGTGCCAAAAGAAGTTGAGTAATGCAGAATAGCAGAATGAAAGTTACTGGTTTGTTGACTGTGGTTTTGTTGGGTTTGGAAATGTGGAACCTTGTGCTATAACTACCACCACCTAAAAGGCCTTTTCCCCATGTCCAAGACCCTAGCCAGTCATTTGAACCTGTGTCTAAGACCTCCGGATTAGTTAGTGGTGACACCGCTTATGTGAACTCTAGCATTTAGAGGCTGCATTCATGGTGAAGAGACGATAGGGATTGAGAGAAGAAGCATGCGCATTTTTCGCATCAAATTGTCCTGACCCCACTGGTCGAGAGTGAGCGATTAATTTTCTTATATTCTCTGTACTCTTTACCCCGGTGAGGACCTAGATTGCTCGGTCTTAATTCTGATATCTTGAGCTTTGTGCATGAAGTGGCTGTTTTGAACAAGTGATTGAGTCAAGTCTAGGTTGGTTGGTGAACAGGAGAGAACTCTTCCTTTGCTCGACTTTATTGCATTCGAATGTCGTCTGTGGTGGTTGTCTAGGTTGTCATTCGAGTTGCCATGTGTTGATGATCGGAAGCCAGTATGATCCACGTGTTTTGTGCCGATACGATTTGCCCTAAGGCCTGCTTGATTGAAACGTTTTGAGCTTACCTGGTGTCTGACTTGGTTTGCTTGGGGACAAGCAAACGGTTAAGTGTGGGGGAGTTTGATAGACCGATAATTACACATATTTTCGCCCCTATTCTGAAGCCGTTTGTGATGTGGAATCTCGTGTTTTAAGCCGATTTCACGCTAGGTTGTGTGTTTATGTCATATTTCAGGACCCGGCATTGGAATCGAGGTGGAGAAACGAGTTCTGGGTCGAAAGGAGCGAAGTTGGGAAGAAGGGGGCTGATGAGCCAAAATACCCGGCCAAAGGCAGAAATGCCCGACCGGGTATTTTCTGGCCATGGTCGGGTAATTTTCACTTTGGGCATCCGTGATAAACAGAAGGGGGCCCGGGCAAACAGCTTAAACCCCCGGTCGGGGATTATGGAAAGTGACCGGGGATTTTTCCCTTACATGAAACGGTGCGTTTTGATTATACCCGGTCGAAATCCAAAATACCCGACCGGGTATTTCGACCGGGTATCGTGATCTGGCAGCTGATAAAAGGAAGAAGAAGGCCAAAATTGAAGGGTTCCGAGTTTTTGAGAGAGAAAGCGATTCCTAGAGAGAGAAAGCGACGAACCAGAGTTCCCAAGTGCCATAGCTTGATCTTCATCACCATTGGAGCCCGGCTTGAGCTTGGAGAAGTGCCGATTAAACGTCCAGGAGCAGAAATCCGTCTTCACAGTATGATTTCCGCGTCTGAATCTGCTTTTGCTTCTTTCTCTATGGAGTAGTTCCCCCATTCATCTGGGTATGGGGAACCCTAGATTTGTATGCTAGGTCTGATGTGTATGAACCCAAGTACAGAGTTTGTGAATTGATTATATTCGATTGAGGTTTGAATGATTGAATGACTTGAATCATGATCAAATTCCTGTTGTTTCTGCTTTGACCTAGAATGAGAATATCTGCCTAGGTTGATAGAGTACCCTTAATTGAAGATAGCGAATTGGTGACTTTAGTTGAGGAGCCAATTCGCTGTTCTGTACCGAATTCCATTCGGTAGTGGAGGTTTGGTTCGTTAGGGCCTCAATCTGTTTACTCCGGTGGAGGTTAGTCGCCCACTAGAGACTCAGATTGAGAGGGTCTGAAGACCTTTAGTCGAGACTTCAGGCTATTTAAGAACCTTCCGCAGTATAACTTTCATAAAAACTGAACTTGGTAAATTGCAATCCGGCTTAACTGCAGTCTAGGGGGAACCATATCCGGGTGACCTCTCTTGACTTGAACAACCGTTAAACTTGCTTTGTGTTTTTGTTTGTTTGAATCTGCACTAAAAGTTCACTGCTAGATAACGAGAATTCACCGAGTAGTCATCACATCTAGGACCCGGGTTGACATTAAAACCCAAACCCGCTATACTACGCTTTAGGAAGTGGTTACACTTGGCCATTTTCTAGAGTGACAGTAGGAGTGAGTCACACGCCCAATACCTCCATTGTAGTGAACCATTATGCCAGTAAAATGCTCACAACAGTGCTAGGAACCAAAAACGAGAAGCCAAGGTGAGACACCACATCATGGCTTGCAATAATGCCATTTTTGAATACTTTCACATTCTGATCGCCGATATTGCTCCTCTCTTTGCGCGTACCCCTTCTCCACAACTTTATGGGTTCCATGACCAGTCCTCTGATGATGAGTAGCTAAATTGACGACATTACATGGTTATTTTCTAACTTTTACCTTTCTTAATCAATTTCTTAATTTTCTTTCCTTTTGCTTCTTTAAACTATAACTTTGTTATTGTCATTTACTTATCAAGTACTTAATTACTGTTGTGTGAACAACACTAGTAGTAATTATATAGGGTAGTTAACTATATATTATATTAACTATATCAAATACTTAATTACTGTTGTTTGAATACTTCCTATCTTCAGATCTCCAAAGAAGACTATAGTTGTGCATCATCCAACCATTCAACACACCCCTATGCCAACGATCCGAGACCTCATCTTTGAACTCCCCCATTACGGATAATATGTCTTAAGTGTGTGTGTGGGGGGGGGGGGGGGGGGGGGGTTTGAAAGTTTCATGTTTAGAGTTCCGGATGTTTATCTGAATGAATACCATAGTCAGTTGATCACTTTTCTCAAATGATGATGAATGTTTGATATATTTTAGTGTGAAATTGTGAACAAATGGAACGGATTGTGATGGTTGAATAGCATGATAGGAATTTACTTGGAACCTAGAATTTGCTCCAAAATTTTAAATTTGAGGGTTCCAAGTAAACCCCGTAGCATACAACGTGACTACTTGCTTTGAATCATTGAACTTAGCTTCTCCTACTTGATCAATGTCGAGGAACATAGTGCGTGAAATGTCAAAGGATGAAGTATCAAGTTTGACTCTTTGATGTGTCATGTCTTGTGTGTTTGAAGAGTGAATGGATGGGTTGCCTGTTTGAAAAGCGTGAATCCAAGGTATGCATTTGACAGTTTTTGCTTGGTTATATGCTTTATCCCAACCTTGAGTTTTCAATTAAATGAAGAGGGTTGTAGCTCGTTCTTTAAAGGTCTACGTGTGAGGAAATGATCAAATTTTTTTAAAAGTTCATAGTAGTAATAATGAAAAGTGACCACTCCCGATCGAGTGCCAATTAGAGGGTGATGCGCATATGGGGACCCCACTTAGTTTCGTTTAGCTACCGCACAAAGGTGGGTCATCTTCGTGTCGTGGCCCATCCACACGAGGGCGAGGTATAGGTAGTCGAAAATAGCACTAAAAATGACTCCCCTCATTTCCCGATGTGAGACAAAGAAAATGTTGAGTTGTTACAAGCCGAAAGTAAACCTGTAAAAAGATAATAATGGTTGAGGACAAAGTAGAGGATAGAACTGTGGAAAGCAATCAATCGTTTTGCCTACACCTATGGGTCACGCTACTACTATCCAAGCAAATCAAAGGTTTGGTTGATATGGTTTCCTAGGGTCAAATCCTCCTAGCTATGGTTGTCGTGTTGGTTTAAGCAAATGTGGTGAGTGAGCTCTTTTTCGTGGATCTTTGTGATTATCCACAAGCCTTCGAGTATGCCCTAACTACCCCTATTGTCACCTCAGTATAGGCTCTTTGGTTCCGGGGGTTGGAGTTGAGTGAGTTATCTCAAGGCCATCTAGATATGGCGTATTCGCCTTAAGTCCTCAATGGCCATCTCCAACTCGGTCTTTACCACAGGTTGTGGAGTGGTTCTTGGTATGATGGTGGAGATACTTGGTAATCATGGAGGTACCGTTGATAGGCATATAGA
Organism: Linum tenue; assembly: GCA_946122785.1. Taxonomy (NCBI): domain Eukaryota; kingdom Viridiplantae; phylum Streptophyta; class Magnoliopsida; order Malpighiales; family Linaceae; genus Linum; species Linum tenue. Next base: position 15,794,504 of record CAMGYJ010000009.1, read on the forward strand.
GGTGGTTTTTCTTCGTACCCGGATCCTTGGCTAGCACCACTACTAGAATTTTCAAGATAACACCAATTCGGTGGTTGGCGATCTCCCCATTTCTCATGCAACCCATATGGATGTAGCTACACCTAAACATTATCTTTATTCACAAAAACAACCTATGAAAGCACAAGTGTAAAAAGAAAAGAAAACATAAAATGAACAAACAATTAACACAAGATAACTAAAGGGAACATAACAAAAGAAAGAAAATACAACATCACAAACAAAAAACAAAAGAAAAAAGCATCAAAGACTTGTTGCTACACAAACACAAAACACAAAACACAAAACATAACAAAACAACGCCAAACAAGGCACACAACAAATGATTACACTAGTAGTTCTCGGCTATTCCTAATAAGCTCCCAGGCAACGACGCCAAAAACTTGATCGCTTGCGTGATCGAGCTTTAAATTTATAAGTCGATGCACACTCTCTATTCAATCCTAACTAAACTAAGCATAACCTAGCTAGGGTTGTAGTAAAGTGCATCGGTTGTATTCCAAGGGAACCCTAAGCTTACTATTACTTCACTCCGAACTACTATCTAATCGAATCAAAGGTTTGTTGAAGAATCTAATCTAACCTACTCCTAAAGGCAAAATAAACAATCAACCAAGTGGTTGGGAGACCGCTAGAATTGTGATGGTTTCCTAAGGCCAAATCCTCCTAGCTATGGTTGTCATGTTGGGTCAAGCAATGTGATGAGTGAGCTCTTTTCCGTGGGCCTTCGTGATTATCCACACGCCTCCAAGTACGCCGTACCTACCCCATTGTCACCTCGGTATAGGTTCACGTATCTGAGGCTTTAAGAACCTAACTCCTTTCAATGGGTACTACCCACCGTCCACACCAAGATTTCATCTCGGGTTCCATTTAGGAGGGCATTCTTGTGGCAGGGTTCGATCGTCTCGTCCACCACAAGACCCTATTCATTCATTTAACCCTAATTTGCCAGATGACGCATACCTGTCCAACCCTAAAACTTCATACCCAGTGTAGAAGCTCAAGTAGTCTAGCAGAAAAGATTAGGGCGACTTACACGAGCACAATTAAAGTGGATGCAGCGTTAAAATCAACTAGATAAACACATTCATTCAAAACCCATACACACACAATCTATAAACTAGGGTTCATCTTCCCTAAACAACCATTAGAGATTCAAGTCATAGAGAGCGAAAGAAAACACAAACTAGAAGAGAGGGAGTGATATAATCAATCTTTTTCTCCTTGCTTGCACCTTCTTCTTGTTCCTTGGGTGGATTGGATCTTCAATGAAGCTCTCCCAAGGTGTTCCCCTCTCTAAAACACTCCAAAACTCTAACTTTCTCACTCTGGGCTCGCTCTTGCCGAGTGCAGAAAAGGGAGTATTTATAAGCTACTGGTAATGGTCACAGCCTCAAGGACGTGATCTGATGATCACGGGCGTGACCTAGTCGTGACCAGGTTGTGAACATCCTGGAACATCTTCAAGTTCCAAGATCGCGGCCTCCTTCACAATAAGCATGGCAAAAGAGAAACGCAAGAGGCAACAGCGAATCACCTCCTAGTGGGGGGCAATAGTTGGGGTGATTACTACTTGGCCGCCCTTGTCGATGTTGTCATCTTGGTCGCTTAGAGCGCACATACTACAACAAGAGAGAATGCGTCCTTAGCACATATCGCGATTAAGCACTCGTGCTGCGAAAGGACTACCTCGAAAACCTACATACCAACTCCTACCATGCCAGTCTTATCACATTAATTACCCGGCCACTTACCAAGGTGGAGACTATAATAGAGCATTTACTTTATTTACTGAGAAGGAAATCAGCTTTTTCCTACCTTCTCTCTAAGATGAGTGAATTCTCTCCTCATTGAATATTATGCTTTCCGTGTCCCTTATTCAATCTGTATTAGAATCCTACTATACCAACCTAGTTCTAACACTTATTATATTTGATGTATCAGCCTAGTGCATATATTCGAATTAGATTTTAAAATAGTAATAATTTTCGTAGCAAAAATTTGATCAACTTGTAATATAGCATACCAAAAGCCTACCCGTTTAGCTGTTTATTGAAAACTTGCCCGCACCATTTTCGAAAAATCATATCTACACTTCTTTAACATAAGGTAAAAATCCTCTTAGAATGTCAACAATGCATGTATTATCCACAATGCATCGTTTGGTTTTGGTGATTGTTTAGTCGGAGTATTTATAGGTTGCTGGTAGCGGTCACGACCTCGAGGGCGTGACCCGATGGTCACGGTCGTGACTTAGCCGTGACCAGCTTGGAACGTCTTCGAATCGCCCAAAACGATGTGTTTAATCCCGTCTTCAAGTTCCAAGATTGCCGCCTCCTTCATGAGATCATGACCATGATCTTTGGTGTCACGGACGTGATCTTTTTCGCGGTCGAAAAGCACTAAAATCGCAACTAATGTGTCGATACTTTCTGCCTTTAACGACTACGTACCTTCTGAAGTTTTAGGGCACTGTTCACGGGCCGTAGTGCATCACGTGATCATCTCTTAAAGCAACCTTCGGACAAAATTGCCGACACCCCGCCTTCTAGCGCGGTCTCGGCCTGGGGGGGGGGGGGGGGGAGCAAACCAGCCATCTGGCAAAGCAGATCCCTGCACTTCCATAAGGAGCAACAAGTCAAGCTCCCTCGCATTGGGACGACAAAAGACTAAACGCGGATCGCCCCTTCCCGGGGGTGGGGGGGGGGGGGCAATTTTTACATCCCCATGAAGGAAAACAACGAAACAAGCTTGCCCCACTGAACATTTCTAGTTTCAACAAAGACCAGTAAGTTAGAGAACTATCACATACAACCAATGAATCCCATTATAGAAGAAGCAAAGACGTGCGACACGATAAGCATGACAAAAGAGACAAACGCAAGAGGCAACCGCGAATCACCTCCTGGTTGGGGGGGGGGGGAATAGTTTGGGTGATTACTACTTGGCCGCGCTTGTCGATGTTGTCCTCTTGGTCGCTTAGAGTGCGCATACTACAACAAGAGCGAATGCGTCCTCAACGCATATCTCGATTAAGCACTTGCGCTGCGAAAGAACTACCTCAGAAACCTACGCACCAACTCCTGCCACGCTAGTCTTGTCACATTAATTACCCGACCACTTACCAAGGGGAAGACTATAAATAGAGCATTTACTAAGGAAATCAGCTTTTTCCTAACTTCTCTCTAAAACTAGTGAATTCTCTCCTCATCGAATATTATGCTTCCCGTGTCCCTTATTCAATCTGTATCAGACTCCTACCATACCAGCCTAGTTCCAACACTTATTATATTTGATGTTTTGGGAAGATGCCTAATTAGTAATTACTTTTGGCAGCACCGCATTACTTAAAAGAAAAGATTCTCAAAATAGATCCATTAAATAAATAACTCTATGGGGGAAAAAGAAGAAGCCAATCACTCTATGATAGTATAGAACTAAATTACATACTAATTACTGTAGAAAATTTAAATGTACTGTCACTGTGTACTGTTACGTTTGGATTGATTTTTCCCCCCAAAAAAACAAAGCTCGGTAATTAACGAGGCGAAGAAAGAGGAGAGCGTTTGGAAGACCCAAACATCTGGTCGAGAAGGATAACAAAAGCCATCGCCAAAGGAGTGTCGATCATGTTGGGGCGAACAACGAGGCGGAAGACATCAAACCCAAAAGCAACACCACCGCCGAACGCCGCCTCCTTCTGCCGGATCTCCGCCGCGATCCGCCTCTTGGAATCGTACATTGTACAACATCTCTGACCATAACATCCTTCTATCTCGTACGCTATGTTGCTGTTGTTGCTGCCGCAACGGCTCACCTGTGCCAAACATTTGGAATTGAGTACTTTCTTCCTGACGCACAACTTGGGATTCGTCGTCGTTTCTCCCTCGAACACCAGCCAACTATCCGTCAGGCTCATCCTCTAAAAATAAAAATAAAAGTATATATATTATTAGTCATCCGCAGAAAAAAAAATATGGAATCCCTTTCTCAATGTAAATGACTAGCTAGTAGGGGCATTAATTAATTACCTTGCGGCGGATGGTGAGGAGAGGCTTGCCGGCGGCGTCCATCAGAAGGATCTCGCCGTTGCTGCCGGAGGCTGCCATGTAGTTGTCGACCCTGAACACCAGGTTCCCTCTGGCATCGAACACCGTGAAGCCGTTGCAGTTGAAGAGCAGCGATTTCTTCCACACCGTCAGCACAACCTGCTCCGACGGTGACGAGTCGTCGTCGGCGACGGATGAGCGATTGTATGACAACCGGGGGAGCTGGTTACGAGCTGGGTATACCTTTGTCATATCCCACAATATCCTTCTGGAGCAAGAGAGGGCAGTGTTTTTGATTGAGAGAGAGATGATGGTTGAGGAGCGAGTAGTTGGTGAGTAAAAAAAGTAAACACTTAAGCCTCCCATCGCCGACGTTTTATATCCAACGCAAAAGGCAGGCCCACAAGTTACATATTGATATTGGTGGCTTACGACCCACGAGACGGCTTCTGTCACACTCCAATAGTCGTGTTTTTGTTTTTTATTTTACGACTACCACTCATTCATTATTTGTTCCTTTCATTTTCCTGAACCGACCATACGGAATTATCACTTTCAGTTAGGTCAACCTGGCCGGCGATGATTCCAAATTCCAAATTCCCCATCATTTTGGGTTGGGGAAACCGAGTGTGATTTACTGTTGTTGGTTACAACCTATTTGTCATCGGATGCACTCATTAGCCGAAAAATTCTAAACCCACGATTAGGAATGGCAATAGGTAGGTCCGGGGCGGGTATCTCCATACCTATAATCGCCCCGTGGCAGGTCGGGTTCAGGTCGGGTAATTTATTACGGGGTACGGGTCAGGGCAGGTTGACCCATTGGGTATCTAATTTATGTGAAAAATATTAGAAATATTCGTTATTTTCATTAAAAGGCCAAGAAAGAAACCATAATATGATGAAATGTAGTTAAATTATTGGAGAAATTAAGGTTTTAACTTATTTACAAGTTTATTATAGCTAAAATATGAGGTAATAAGAGGAAAATCCTAAATAATTTTACTAAGATTACATGTAATGTAGGCAAAAATGGGGCGGGTCGGGGCAGGTCAGGTCGATGAGAGGTACCCATGCCCGCCCTGCCCCGTCTACAGGGGGGATCAGACCCGCCCAAAGCAGGCCAAACAGGTCGGATAAAATGGGTCAGGTCGAAATTACCATCCCTACCCACGATGGACAGTCATTAGAGCATTTCAAAATTTCATATATGATGGACATTTGGATAGTAACCTGTAGGATGTGGCAAAGGGTTCAAGTGCGTATCATATTCGAATTAGATTTTAAAATAGTAATCATTTTCGTAGCAAAAGTTTGATCAAGTTGTAATATAGCATACCAAAATCCTACCCGTTTAGCAGTTCGTTGAAAACTCGCCCCCACCATTTTCGAACAATCATCATATCTACACTTCTTGACATAAGGTAAAAATCGTTTTAGAATGTCAATCTTGAATTGAGATTTCTTTGAGACATTGTTTGTAAAATCGAGAAAGAATGAGAAGGATATATGATTTAAAAGATATCTATTATGTTGAAGGAACATGAATGACTCAAGTGACGAATCAAGAGAGTTTAGAACCTAATTAAAACATAGATGAATGAGCTCTATGAAATACTATTGATACAAAATAGCATCCAAATGATTACTTTCCCTATTAGGTTAAAAAAATCATTTTGTTCTTAAACTCTATTCGAAATCGATTAGATATCTGCTAATTGCTATCAAAGAAAAGCACAACCCAATTAAAAAATACACCCGACTGTATAGTGCTCCCTGCGTCGTTCGTCTTCCTACACATCATTATCGCACCACCATCGTAGGAAAACGATGCCTTTTTTTTTTTGGGTTAAAGCCTCTTCTTATCTTTAAACGGAAGCGAATATAAAATCATTGGATGTGAATTGTGCGCCACCCCGCAACTCCAACGCCTCCTATTAAACTAAAACGGAATATAGAATTCTTACCCACTTTCTGTTTGCTTTCATTCCCAGGGATAAGATTTATGTTTAGAATAATACTCTTAGCTTAGGTTGTATCTGTTACTTTGTTTAGCATAGAAGATATCAGATATTTATAAGTTTTTGGATTATAGAAATAGTGTTTGTGGCTGAGAACCAATTTGCGGTGCAGGAGTGGACCCAACTACTTCCCTTGGTCAGAGAAGAAGAATTTTAGCAACGGAGATGAATGACAAACAGAAAATTTTGGATGAACATATATTTTATTTTTTTAATTTTTTGGACAAGAGAATGAATATAGTGTATATTACTCTTATCCTCGATCATTCATAAAAGTTTTAAGGCACATTTTGAACAATCTATTGCAAAAAAGAATTATATATCTCTCCCACTGTCGAGCTCTTACTCTTCAGCTACTGATATTATTGATATGTTTGTGTTACCTGGCCATTAGCTACTCTTCCTCTATATACACGAGTAGCAGGAGAAGAAGACCTAAATAGTGTTTGTGGCTGAGAACCAATTTGCGGTGCAGGAGTGGACCCAACTACTTCCCTTGGTCAGAGAAGAAGAATTTTAGCAACGGAGATGAATGACAAACAGAAAATTTTGGATGAACAGATATTTTATTTTTTTAATTTTTTGGACAAGAGAATGAATATAGTGTATATTACTCTTATCCTCGATCATTCATCAAAGTTTTAAGGCACATTTTGAACAATCTATTGCAAAAAAGAATTATATCTCTCTCCCACTGTCGAGCTCTTACTCTTCAGCTACTGATATTATTGATATGTTTGTGTTACCTGGCCATTAGCTAATCTTCCTCTATATACACGAGTAGCAGGAGAAGAAGACCTAAATAGTGTTTGTGGCTGAGAACCAATTTGCGGTGCAGGAGTGGACCCAACTACTTCCCTTGGTCAGAGAAGAAGAATTTTAGCAACGGAGATGAATGACAAACAGAAAATTTTGGATGAACAGATATTTTATTTTTTTAATTTTTTGGACAAGAGAATGAATATAGTGTATATTACTCTTATCCTCGATCATTCATCAAAGTTTTAAGGCACATTTTGAACAATCTATTGCAAAAAAGAATTATATATCTCTCCCACTGTCGAGCTCTTACTCTGGTTTTTGCGCTGACGAAGATCAACGAGACAATTTGTTCTGCACACTTGTATTATGTGCTCGACAGTCTGCACTTTAAATAGAAAAATCACTAATATGTTGACTAAAATGTGCTCGATGGTATGGGAGTCACTCGACAGTCTGCACTTTTTAGGATACGTCAATTTTTTCCCATGCAACCACTGCCTTCAGTATTATTCCAGAAGTGACTCCCATAGTGAATCACTACACAAACGTCGAGTCTCCTCCCTAATCACTGCCATAGGCAACATGAACACATCCATCCAATAGTGAGAGACGATATACATCACAGAACTGACTAACTTTAGTCTAACAACATAATTCAATGACTTTGCTTGCCTTCCTTGTATTCTTCTTGTGATGGCTCCCTATTCGAGTTATCAAATCCTACTCAAGTACAGTACTTGGAGATGCATACCAACAACTAACCTATGCAGTTGAGCCAATCACAACTAACTCCCATGATTGGATAAAACCCACTACGGCACTGAGGATCTAATCACACTCGCTCATAGACCCCAAGTGATGAATTGACAATGCTCAACCTAGGGAGATATTCTCTTTCCTAGTGCATTTAGCCCCAAATTGAGAAAAGTGATCAAGAACTATCATTTTTATTAAAGATAATCTAATAATAAAGAATGCAGATCAAGGATAGGATTTCCAAACAATCACTTAAAACCTACTAACTAGGGTTCCATAACACCCTTGTGAAATTGAGAACTACTCCATATCTAGGAAGAGACATACATCCAAAGGAGGAAGACAATCATCATAGGAAGACAATCATCTTACTCTTTGGTTGCTTTTGGTGGTGAAATCTAGCCTCCAAAGATTTTAGGATGCTGCAAATCTCCTCGAAGAAACTAGGTTACATCACTCTCTCACTAGAATGGAAGAACAACTCTGATTTCTCTCTAAAAAACAAGGTTGTCAACCCGTGGGTCGACCTGGACCCGGTTGAGCTAGTGGGTCAAGGGTTAATTGGTCACCCATTTTAGCCCGGTTTAGTCCGGTTTAACCCGGAAATATGGAAAGAGTTATTATATTATACTTATTCTGAACACTACTTAAAATCCAACACACTTAAATAACATTAGCTTAAATTCAACATAGTAAAAATTTAAGTATTTAACAAACACTTAAATCCATCACATAACATCAACTTAAATCCATCATAGTTAAAAATTCAACAACACTTAAATCCAACACACTTAATTCCCAATAATACTTGACTTAGATAACCAGTTCGTGGAAAAGGAGGGTGGGAGTGCTTACTTTTCAAGAATCTTATAATAAAAGCGTGAAGAGAGCATTAATATTCGTTAATTTTAATATTTATTTAAATAATTATAAGAATAGCATATATAAGAAGCCAAATTTATATTGTACCATTATTTGTTTTAAGTTAAGAAGGAAGAAAAAAAAAACTCACGAAAATTACAATTTAAGTAAAATTCCAATAGATACTAATTTGAGTTTCCTTATAAGATGTACTTTTGTTTTATAGAAGGAAAAAAATTCCAATTTTGGTAGTTGAAAGAAAGAATGGCTAGCGAAGGAGAGAAGGGGGGAATGGATCAGGTCAGTAACCTTATGGTGAGTAACCATGAGTAATCCGTCCACATCAGCATGACATCAGCATCCTCTCTCTCATAGAAAGCCTTTAATTTTTCTCTCTTTAATCTTTGACGGACGATTTCTCACTCGTTTTAAGTCGAAATTTAAATTTTTTTGCACAGTTAGATCAGATTAATTGTGCTCTTCAAAATGATATCCACTTTAATATATTTTTCGAACAAAAAAAATTGAGCCATTTTATACCAGTTCATACCATATGGTATTGACTGGTATTGAAATAAAAGCATACCTATGGTTTGAAAAGCGTACCATGCTGGTATGACACAAACCAAAACTGTAGGATGATTGAATACATGATAGTAGAAGTATATTAATTGTAATTTACGACTTTTAACATTGTATACCACACAATACCACCCCGTACCAGGGTGGTATTGTATGGTATTGTGTGGTATTTTTTGGTCCTGTAATTTGTTCACCCAGAAATTTGTAGATCCAATAGATCATGATGAACTCGTCCCTTCTGTGCAAACGTTTTCAAAAACGAATTAAAAACGAAGAAGATACCATACAATACCACCCCGTACCAGGGTGGTATTGTATGGTATTGTGTGGTATTTTTTGGTCCTGTAATTTGTTCACCCAGAAATTTGTAGATCCAGTAGATCATGATGAACTCATCCCTGCTGTGCAAACGTTTTCAAAAACGAATTAAAAACGAAGAAGATACCATATGGTATGCAGTTGGTAACAAGAGGCCAGAACTTTTTTTTCCTAAAAAAATATTGAAAATTGATCTCATTTTGTAGAGCACGGTGAACTCGTTCCATCTGTGCAAAAAAAATTAAAATCCGAGTTAACACGAAAAAGATATGAGTCAATTAAGAAAGCTAATGAAAATAAAAATAGCCTTTAATTCTCCATCCTTAGATCTGAATTTTCTAAATGAAGGGTCCAGATTTGATTATTGATGGGTGCATAACCCATGGTTATGCACCCTATCTTGAGCCGAGAAGGGGTAGTTGTCAAAAAAAAAATGCCACGGAATCTTACGGAAGGACAGCGAAGTGGAAACGGCCCGCTGATCCACTCCTCCGGGTTAACCGCTCGGGTCTGCAGGGTCACACCGGGTTTGACCGGGTTTGACCAAATCCGGGTGGATGCTTTAGTGGGCTGATATGACCTGTTTTTGTGGCCGCCAGGTCAAACCGGGTTGACCCGCGGGTCGACCCGCGGGTTGACAACCTTGCTAAAAAACAACTCCATTACGCAAAATGGCTTAAAACTCGAGAAATAGCCTTTAGTGTGTGGTTCACCGTGAGAATTAATACCTATTCGTGTACGCAATCAAAAATGACGCCATTTTGGTCAAGTTCACGACCAATTCGTGAGACTGGTCAGATTTTCTTGGGAATTTGCTCCCTCACACCACCGGTGTTGTAGCTCTCACGAGTCACGACCAGGTTGTGACCTAGATCACCTAGTCGTAACTGATGCATTTCCTTGTGCACTTTTGTCCAGTTTTTTCCTAATTGGTCCGACATCCGTCCTTTTTCATATTTACCTGCTATAACTTAGAATATATGTTGGAATGAATAGCTTTGAAAGCTATATTGAATTAATTATCCATTATTTTTCTATATACGAAAATAGAAGGATAATTAATAAAAAGAATATTATGGAGATAATTAGAATTAATTATCTTAATATAATATGTTTTTAATTATGGGAGTAATTATCTCCCTAATTAAAATGTGACATATTCCCAAAGAAAGAGGGAATATTCTGGGTTTTCTGCTCCTATAAATAGCAGACCCCCCAGACCCTCTAAACACACCTCAGAGAGCAGAAACACGAGAGAGAGTGAATTCATAGAGCTCCGGTTTTCGCACAAAACCGATGAGCAACAAAATTAGAATGGCTGTTTTATCCTGGAGGCGACCGGCTGATAGTCTGCCGTGCGCAACGAAGGCAGTGCCGCGAACTTCTTAAAGAGAGCGACCTAGTCCGCGACTCAGCCAGATCGGTAACCCTAACTTTCCTGTTCGATTTCTAACAATTTTAAGACGCTCGGTTGCTGTCATATCCATCGAACAGGATACCGATTCTGGTTTAAACGATTACTATACGTGTTGCGGAAAGAAAGCCGTCATGGCGTCGGAAAGCCATGAAAGAACATCGACGATTTATGGTTGCGTGGGGACTTAAAGCAACGGCCGCTCAAGTTGCTTCGTCTATCGTGGCCTGAATTTCATCCTGGGCCAAATTAATAGAAGAAAGGCCATAGCTAATTGAGCTGTCTGACCCTCCGACAAAGACAGCCAGAACGGAAACTCGAGGAAAGACGAGGACGTTGGAGGCCACGACAAGCACATCACAGGGGATTAATCTTCTGCTTTAAGCCGGCCCAGAATCGGAGCAGTTTACAAATACCGCTTCTCCAAGCTGAGTTTTCTGCCTCCGATTCAAATTTGTTATTAATTAACCTAGAGTCTCTTTTTTTTTTATGGGAACCTGTATCTGTATTACTCAGAACGAGAAAGTTACATTAGGCCCAAAGAGGCACGGCCCATATCCATCTCTAGCAACACCAACAGAGATAATGGTGGTTCGTCCACCCACACCACCTGGCTATTCCACCCACCGATAGAATGAGCGAGCCAGTGAGCTGCCTCGTTGCATGCTCTTGGCACAAAATTCCAATCCACCTTTACTCCAGAGAAAGCTTCATTTGTTTCAGCCAGCCTCAAGATTTCTTCGCACCAGCTTCCCAATTCCGTCCAGTCCTTATCCTTCATCCTCAGCATTCGAATTAACATCTCACAATCTGATTCAACAATAATGGGGCTCAAACCCCTTCTGTTTGCTTCCCTCAATCCCATCCAGATGGCATTTGCTTCAGCTTCGATTGGTCTACCAGCTCCCCTTTCCTTTAACGATGTGGCCCCTATGAACCTCCCCATCCCATCCCGAATAATGCATCCCATCCCCGTTCCAGTTCGCTGTAGAATACCAGCATCTGTGTTTAGTTTGTAAATCCCAACCAGCGGCAGCATCCATTTGTTGATCGGGTTCCCCCTTCTTCTCTCTTCCAAAATCAGCCCCTCAGAACCCTGGGCATCCAGATAGCAATCGAGCCATGTCAAAGCCCTGGGAATTATCTCCTCTTCAGCGAGTTTGTGATTATTGTTCAGATGGTTGCACCTCTCTTTCCACAGGTACCACATCACTACTCCCCATTGTTGAAATCTTCTGGGTTCGCACTTTTTCCAGATTTCCTTCAACCATTCAAAGCAATCTTTCCCTTCTCCTAGCTCATATGCCTCTTTTCCTTCCCATGACTTCCATCTGCTTCTGATCCAGCTGCAGTCCCTCAAGGCGTGGGATTGGGATTCAGGGAGGCCCCAAAACGGACAATCCGTACAAGCATTCTCGTTCCATATGGCGATGTTGCAACCCACAGGTAATATGTTTCTTCCCATCTTCCATAGAAAGATCCTCACTTTTGGTGGAACATTCAGTTTCCAAAGGTTTTTCCAGAACTCAATATCCTCTTCTGTTGCCACATAGCTGCTCTGAACTCTTCCCAGTTGTAGTTCACGGATTCTTTTGTAGGCTGATTTGACAGAATACTCTCCCTTCTCAGTGTCCTTCCAAACCCTCCTGTCATTCTTCATAGAAATCTGGATAGGAATTTTAGAGATGAGGTCACAATCACTCCCCGAGAACTGTTCTTGAAGCCTTTCCATATCCCATCCCCCACTTTCAGAATTGAGGAATTCACTAACCAGTTCGTTGTTATTTACCTCAAAAGGTTGCGGGTCAGCAAAGTAGAAACTCTTTCCTGGAATCCATTCGTCCTCCCATGCCTTAATAGATCGTCCGTTACCCACTTTCCATCTGAATCCTTGATCAATTTTCTCTTTAGCAACAACCAGGCTTTTCCATATATAACTGGGTCTGAACCCCTCCTTCGCCTTTAGGATGTCCGTTTTAGGAAAATATCTAGCCTTAAGAATCCTAGCCATCAAGGACTCTGGTTTCTCCAAAATTCTCCATATTTGCTTTCCTAGCATAGCCAGATTGAAAGCTCGAAGATCTCTAAAACCCATTCCCCCTTCTTCCTTGTCAACACACAGCTCTTCCCACTTTAACCAGTGAAATTTTGTTTCCTTTCCTTTCTGCCCCCACCAAAAGCTTGAAATCATGCTCTGAATTTCCTTTACAGTTCCCTCGGGTATCAAAAACACATTCATTGGGTACATGAGCTGTGCCTGTGCCACCGCTTTGGTGAGAACTTCTTTTCCAGCCTGTGAAAGCGTTCTCCCTTTCCAGTCTTTCAGCTTTTTCCTCACTCTCTCCTTGATATCCTCAAAGATAACTTTTTTGGATCTGCCAACAACGGTAGGAAGGCCTAGGTACTTAGGATGTTTAACAACTTCCTTAATACCCAACGTACCACATATTTCCAATCTCCTGCTAATTCTGACGTTCTTGCTGAAAGAAATCTCAGATTTGATGAAATTTATCATTTGTCCCGACTCCTTTTCATATAGCTTTAGAAGCTCCTTGAGTTGATCACATTCAGCCGTGGTAGCTCTGCCAAATACTACGCTATCATCAGCGAAGAGAAGGTGTGAGACCCTTGGCGCTGATTTTCTTATTTGAATCCCCTTGAGCTTATCCTCTTGCTCTGTCTTTTTTATAAGCGCTGAAAGGCCCTCAGAACATAGCAAGAATAAATAGGGAGATAGGGGATCTCCCTGTCTCAGCCCTCGAGAAGGTACAAATCTTTCAGTTTTATGCCCATTAACAAGTACCGAATAAGAGACTTAACGTAATACATTTGAGAACAAGCTCAATCCATCTTTCTTCAAAACCAAGCTTCCTTCTCAAGAAAGAACCATTCAACTCGATCATACGCCTTAGCCATGTCGAGTTTTGCTGCAAAATAACCTTCCTTTCCTTTTTCCTTCTGCTTCATATACTGGAAACATTCAAAAGCAACAATAATATTATCAATAATACTCCTTCCTGGAACAAAAGCACTTTGTTCCAAGGCAATAATATCATCGAGAATCAACTTTAACCTATTAGCCAGAACCTTTGAAATCACTTTGTACAGGACTCGGCATAGGCTGATGGGTCTGAACTCTTTTGCATTTGAGGGATTCTTCACCTTAGGAATCAGCACAATAAGGGTATGATTTAGATCCTGTGGCATATCCCCACCATTCAAAAAGTCAAGGGCAGTTTCGATTACCTTAGGCCCAATAGAGTTCCAATTATGCTGGAAAAATCCAGCAGAGAAGCCGTCAGAGCCCGGCGCTTTGTTTGGAGCCATTTGATCCAGAGCTTCCTTTATCTCCTCACTGTGGAAAGGCTTCAGTTTTTCGTTCATTACCGGAGTGATTTTCTTTTCAATAGCTTGGATCACAAGGTCGGACATAGAGTTAGGACCCCTGGAGAAAAGTGATATATAGTAATCTCTTAGGCAACCCATAACCTCCTTCTGACCCTTGAAAAGCTTTCCTTTTTCATCCTGGATCATTCTTATGTGTTCCTCTTCCTTCTAGCTGATGCTTTATTGTGAAAAAATTGGTGTTCTTGTCGCCCCCTTTCAACCAATCCGCCCTTGATCTCTGTTTCCAAAACATTTCATCCTGGAAGATCAGTTCAGCTCTGTCCTTCTCCAGATTCCTTCTCTGCTCAATTACAATATCTGTCTTTGGTTTATACTTGAAAGTCTTTAATAGAGCATCTATTCGTTCTATCCTTCTCCTGATATTCCCGAATTTATTCTTGCTCCAGCTCGATAGTTCCGCTCTACAATCATCGAGGATGGATGTGATATCTCCCCCCTGATTACCATCACAGATTCTTTTAACAATTCCCCCACTCTCTGGATCTTTAAGCCAAAAAGGTTCAATTTTGAAGTACCAACCCCATCTTATTTCATCCTCTTCCTTGCCAGCCGTGAATAGAACAATAGGACAGTGGTCAGAACCACATCGATCAAGGTGGAAAACCTGGTGATTGGGTACGTAAGTTTCCATTCCCAGTTCGCCACGCACCTGTCCAGTCTTTCTTCTATGCTTCTCTCGTTTGATCGGTTGCTCTCCCAAGTAAAGGGATAGCCCTCAAAGCCACAGTCCAGTAAGCCACAATAATCCAAAGCTCCCCGAAAATCAGACGCCTGGGATTCATTTATGTTTCTTCCTCCCTTCTTTTCTTCCCCTGATAAGATTTGGTTAAAATCTCCCATACAGATCCAGGGTAATGAGCACCTATCTTTCAAATCACACAAGAGTTCCCAAGACTGAAATCTTTCTTCCCGTGTAGCCCACCCATAAAATCCCGTAAATCTCCATTTTTCTCCCTCGTCATTTGGGGAAATCACCACATCGATGTGGTGCAGAGAAGCTCCCAGTTTGTTCACTATCACATCCTCAGACCATAACAGACAAAGTCCCCCTGCTTTCCAACCATTTATACAGCTCGCTGGGACCCCCAGCCCCCCATTAAAACCAAGTTCTTTCTGGACCTCCTGCCATCCCTTCTCATCCTTTTTAGTTTCCATGAGAAAAAGCAGACTAGGATTTTGTTTTCGGACCAGCTTCTTCAATTTAGCAACTGCCAAGGTGCTGCCCAAACCTCGGCAGTTGTAACTCAAGACTTTCATTGGGCTGGGCGGCCTTGCTCTTCGGCAAGGACCGCCAGTTCGCCATCCACATTAATATTTGCCAACGCTCTCTGACGTTTTTCCACCACGGGCACCAGATCAACGTCCATCTCCTCTGGTGCCCCTCGTTTCCCCAAGTCCATGGCCTGTATCTTTTCGCTGCCATCTGAACCATCCCTATGGCCAGTGATCCTCTTCCACTTCTTGCTGCTCTGTCCCTTCTTTTCCTTTCCTGATTTTGAATTTATATTGTAGCCCGACTCTTCTGCTTGTATCTCCACCTGAGGCTCTTTATTCTTTACTCCATATGGATCAACATTTTGAAGCGCTAAAGCATCATCCCCCTGGGTCCCCGTTTTATTAGCGGGGGAGGGGGGGGGGGGGGGAGGGGTTCTTGCACCTCATTTTCCTCGTTTCTTACCAGCATTGTTCCCGTGACTTTTGGTAGATTATCAGCTATCACAATCGCCGTTGTTACTTTCTTCATGGTATTAATCTTCTCCTGCTGTGATTCTTTTGCACTTTTTACCTCATCCCATAATCTTGCTAGTTGTTGTGTCTTGCCCTTTTCCCTTAGAGGGATCTTCTTTAAAGGTGAGTCTGCTCTTAGCCACACTCCATAAGGTTCATCCTTGGGGGAA
This sequence comes from Linum tenue, assembly GCA_946122785.1. NCBI lineage: Eukaryota > Viridiplantae > Streptophyta > Magnoliopsida > Malpighiales > Linaceae > Linum > Linum tenue. Next base: position 15,810,615 of record CAMGYJ010000009.1, read on the forward strand.
TCTGCCACAACAGCTTTCTGACATGCCTTCTTAAAGTGTCCAAAGATACCACAGTTAAAGCAATAGATAGGGAGTCTTTCGTATCCGATTTTGTAGGACTCAGGTCCTGCTGCCCCTTGGAGTTTTATCACCCTTCTCAATGGCTTTGAGATCTCTATAGGGACCCTAATCCTCATGTACTCACTACTGATTCCTGAATGTAGTTCATCCCACCTGACAAATTCTCCAAACATCTTGCCTATTCTTTCAGCCATCTGAATGTTCCTCCACTTGATGGGAAACTTTCTTATACGCACCCAAAAATCCGCTTTTGAAAAATCTACATTTTCCACTTCCAGATCCGGAGGGACTTCCTTAAAGACCAGAAGTTGTCTTTCGAGATGCCAAGGGCCTCCATAAAGAACTTTATTTTTGTCTTCATAGCAGCACAATTGGATCTTCAGTTTATGATCTTTGGTTATTTGAACATCAAAATCCTTCTTCAACTTCCAGGCTTCTTCCAGTATCCTTTTCAGAACTCTTGCTGGAGGTGGGATCCCAGAGTCTCTTTGAGGTAGCCCATACGGTGGAAACACTAGAAAGAAAGAAGTGATATTCTTAATTTTGTTTATTTATTTATTTGGTTGATTATCTGTTTCAACCACAATTTAAACGGAACTTTCTTTTCATTCTTGGCGAGTTTTGAGGTCAAGGGGAAGGATAGAGGAGTGTGCTGCTCTTTCAAAATGCTGGAACTGGCACCTTCCATTGCTACAGCCTTGGGCCGAAATTGGCTTCACATTGCTGGAAGCTTCAGTGTCCCATATGGAGTGGTTAATTAATTCAAGTGGTTAATTTACTTATACAAGTGGAAGGTTTCTGATGATCAAACACTCACGTTTCCTTCATTGGTAGTGGTTAATTAATTTTGCCACGCAGACAGGAATTTTTCTTGGGTCCATTAGTTGCCTCAAGGCTGAGAGTGAAAACGTGGAGCGGACAACATCGCTAGCATGAAGGAGAGTTCACTAATGAAAGGGTGAAACTCAGAGATGCAAGGAAGCAGACCCAGGGCATATGATTCATTCAGCCTATAAGGTCGAAAGGCAAGCTATAGGGCTCGCATTGATATTGTGATGATGTTAACTGTTAAGTGCTCACTTTTGAAAGGGCGGTGGAGTGGAGCACGATGAGGACGAGGAGAACTAGGTCTCCAAATAGACAATTGTCAAAGCTGCCCTCTGCCAGCAAATTTATCAAGAAATAAGAAAAAATGTCGGATGCTAGCTGTTCGCTACTAATTCATAATGCAATGACTTCTTGAAAAGAGGTAAGAACCGAAACCTTACTTTTGAGTAGACATTGAGATGTCATTCGATCTCAATAACTAGAGTACAATTTTGTGTACATATTGTGGAGTAGAAATATTTTATTTGAATACGTGCATATATATGAAGAATATATGGGAATAGAATGGGTTAATTTCCCATAGTGACGATATTGTAAGAAGTACTATTGTTAGTACTACACCAACCACTTAGGTTGCTGTGAAACATTAAAGTTTCAAGAATGAGAGCAGCAAGCTGAACCAGATCCACACCAATTAGAATGGTACCCATCGTGGTAACCATAAGATTGTCACACAATTCTCTAAGAATGACGCTATGTTTCTCAATTAAATTTGAGAAAAACTAGGTCATATGACACGAAAGTGTTAGAGCAAGTTTAACATAGTATTGTGTTAACTTGATTAAAGAAGAGGATTTGGCAATAATAATCACTGAGGTGATGACAGAGGTTAGCCTTAATGATAACTCTGAAGAATGGTTGTTGGATAGGACCGCTTCAAGATATGTGTGTGATAAACGAGCTAAGCTCAATCATACATTGACGCGTATTGAAGGAGAAAGTGTTGTTGGGCAAGACCCTCACCACTATTGTTGATGGTTCTAGAAAAGTGGAAGAGAACCCTGCCTCTAGAAAGTCATTGACTATCCTAGATGCAAGGAATGGTTAAGTAGATAAGATAAATTCTTCCAAGTGTGTCTGTGTGAAGAATTAGAATATCTTATATCGCATTCCCATATTATTATTATTGGATGCTTGAGAAAAATATGAATTTTCTTTATCCAAGCTAAATGACCCATAAATTTGTGATTAGAGAATCAGAATAAATAGATCTGATTTATGTGGGTAAACTTGATGGAGAAGACAATAAACAATTTATTGTTCTTTAGAGTGCTCTAATTGTCTGACTAGTTAGTTGAAATGGTTTGAAATGCCTAATTGCATTATGATTGCACTGATTATTTGATATTTGGCATGCATGTGTGACTCGCTGTTACTGTCACTCTAGAAATTGGCCAAGTGTAACCACTTCCTAAAGCGTAGTATAGCGGGTTTGGGTTTTAATGTCAACCCGGGTCCTAGATGTGATGACTACTCAGTGAATTCGTATTATCTAGCAATGAAACTTTAGTGAAGGCCTAAACTAACAAGCAAGCAAAGCAACTAAACGGTTGTATTCAGGTTAAGAGAGGTCACCCGGATATGGTTCCCCCTAGTCTGCAGTTAAGCCGGATTGTAATTGCCAAGTTCGATTTCTATGAAAGTTATACTGCGGAAGGTTCTCAAACAGTCTGAAGTCTCGACTAAAGGTCTTCAGACCCTCTCAATCTGAATCTCTAGCGGGCGACTAACCTCCACCGGAGTAAACAGATTGAGGCCCTAAGAACAAAACCTCCACTACCGGAGTAAAACCGGTACAGAATAGTGAGTTGGTTCCTCGACTAAAGTCACCAATTCACTACCTTCGATTAAGGATACTCTATCAACCTAGGCAGATATTATCATTCTAGGTTAAAGCAGAAACAACAGGAATTTGATCAGGATTCAAGTCATTCAATCATTCAAACCTCAATCGAATAGAATCAAAATCATAGAATCAATACTTGGGTTCATACAATCAAACCTAACATACAGAACTAGGGTTTCCCATACCCAGATGAATGGGGGAACTACTCCATGGAGAGAGAAGCAAAAGCAGAATCAGACGCGGAAATCATACTGTGAAGATGGATTTCTGCTCCTGGACGTTGAATCGGCACTTCTCCAAGCTCAAACCAAGCTCCAATGGTGTTGAAGATCGATCTAGGGCACTTGGAGGCTCTTGTTCGTCGCTTTCTCTCTCTAGGAACCGCTCTGTCTCTCAAAAACTCGAATCCCCTTCTGTTTGGCTTGGAATCCGCTTAAAAACCAGTTCTCCCCGAGTTGCACGGCCGTGCACTACACCATTCTGGCCGTGCAGCTCTAAAACGCAGCGTATCCACTTAAGTCGACTCAGCCATCTTGCACGGCCAGGTGCACGGCCGTGCAAGTCTGGATTGTGCCCGTGCAAGCTCTCGCACCAACCCGCACGGCCAGGTTTGTATGTTGCACGGCCGTGCGGTACTCTGCTCTGCCCGTGCGTGGCCTCGGCATGAGGCGCACGGCCATATGGCTCAAGTGCACGGCCGTGCGGCTCCATGGTCTGGCCGTGCGGCTCCCCAACAAGCTCGCCCTTCGTCCGTTCGTCGTCCAATCGACCCCAGACTCGCTCCTAAGCCTTCATTCACGTACTAGGACCTGAAATAACACAAACAAGCACAACCTAGCGTGAAATCGGCCTAAAACACGAGAATCAACACCTCAAACGGAGTAAGAGCAGGGGTAAAAACATGTGTAACTAACGGTCTATCAATGTGGTAGCGTTAGAAAATCAGTGTAGCATGATAACTAGAAGAGCATATGAGTGTGTTTTATGTTGTTAACAATAAAAAAACATAATTCCTATGAAACGAAATACTCATGTTGTTGTGAAATCCGTTAATGCCAAGAAACTTCCATTTTAAATCAAGAAAAAGTTGGGGTAGTGTCCTGCCTACTATTAGAAATAATGGAACTAATGGGGTAATAAATATGAGTTTAAACTTAGAAGAAACAAATGAACCATAAATCACGAAAGGATTTTGGTTATGAATTTGTTATTTACACCCTAAGAAAGAAAGATCATACAAGTCTGCTAGAAGTTCGAACTTCCATAAAGATGCAGAATTGTGGGAGAATCCATTATTAACGAAATGGAATTATTGGAGTCTAATAAGACTTAAAATCTTGTAGAATTACCTCTTGGTTGAAAAACCTTGGGTAATATATCGATCGAATCAAACAAGATTTGGCATCTTTGAGAATTACCTCTTGGCAATGAAGTCATGGGTAATAAATGGATTCTTAAAAGAAAAGTGAAACCTATTGGTTTAGTTTATGAGTATAAGGATCGCCTAATAGCTAAGGCTTTAAGCGAAAAGGAAAAATTATAAATTTTCTTGTTATCTATTCACCATATGTAGAATAACATCCAGGTATGTTCTGATTGCTAGTGTTGTGCGTCAGATGGATTGTTAAACATGTTTCTGTGAATGGTGATTTAGATAGGAAAATCTACATGGGACAACCTATAGGGTTGTTATTCCTCAACATGCTTAGGGAGTCTATAGTTAGACAAATCATTGTAAGATTTGAAATAGACTCTAAGACGATGGCATGAATAAACTGGTTCTCTCTCATGGTTTTAAAAGTGAAAGTGACAAGTGCATTTAGTACAAATTTGAGAATGACACTTGCATTATGAATGACACGTCGATCTTTGGTACAAAGACTCGTGATGTCAATATTGAAAAACCATGATGGTTGAGAATTTTGAATGTGAAGGATCTGAATGAAACAAATGTTATAGAGATCCTAATAGCTAGGAAAATACAAGATGTACATCTGCATACATGTTTGATGATGCTCGTATAAATATTTAAAGAACACCTAAGACGGTGTAAGAAAGTTAGAATATACTAGCATTTACAGTCTGCAGGAGGCAGCTGATAAACATGATACCCGATTTAGTGGGGGGTACTTGGCAGGCTTACTGATTGTCCTAGTATGAAGCATTGAAATGCTATTGAAAGGGGTCATGAGACACCTTAAGAACAGTAGACCTTGATATAAGTTATCAACGGTTTCTTGCTGTATTGTTAGGGTATATTGATGCGGACGAGAATACCCTATAGAAGATTCCAAGGCATCCAGTGGACATGTTTTAAACATCACTGGAAGTGTTGTGTCTTGGAATTCTAAGAAGTAAACGATCCTGGCTCAATCAACTAAGAAATCAGAAATGATAGAGCTAGCAATGACTAGTAAAGAGAAAATTTGATTGAGAGGGTCATTACTAGAGATTCCCTCATGGGAAAGACCGATCCCTCCTGTAGTTGATTCATTGTGATAGCATCGCAGCTATTACTAAAGAAGGGAACCGGTTCTAGAACAAAAAGAGACGACAAATTCGTCGTAAGCACAGTACTGTAAGAGAACTCCTAACGATAGGAGCAATGAGGGTGGATCATGTAAGATCCTAACAAAATCTAGCTGATCCTTTGACGAAAGGATTATCTAGAGAGAAAAGTCCAAAATGCCACGAAGGTATTAGACTTATGCCTACCGAACCATGGATTACAAGTGATGGTAACCCGACCCGATAGACTGGAGATCCCAAGAAACGGGTTCAATGGGTAATAACAAGTCATGAGTAATATTGAGAAAAGTTCATGCATAGTGAAGCATGAATCCCAAAGCCTTGGAGGTTGAGTTAAACTCTTAATGAGATCTATACTCTATGTGGAGTGAAGTACTTTACTTTGGGGGTACTTCTGATAGACTCACCTATGAGAATGTGGGAGTGGGGCCGCTCCCTATGGAACTTTGGAGGCACAAAGTTGCTAGAGCGTTCACTAAACCGGGATAACGTGCATGGCCATAAACGCACGGCCTATGAGAGAATATCACTCAATGAAAAGATCCGGTGTGCTACATTGTCTGAGATAGGGTTCAAGACTACGAGTCACCCTTATGAAATCGGAAGTGTAACCACTACGCTAAGGTTCAAATCTTCGCGATACCTTAGCTTATGCCCGATCTTATGGAACTGTTGATGCTCAGAGATAGTTTCAAACTATTCAAGTGGGGGATTGTTGGGAATGAATAGCTTTGAAAGCTATATTGAATTAATTATCCATTATTTTTTTATATACGAAAATAGAAGGATAATTAATAAAAAGAATATTATGGAGATAATTAGAATTAATTATCTTAATATAATATGTTTTTAATTATGAGAGTAATTATCTCCCTAATTAAAATGTGACATATTCCCAAAGAAAGGGAATATTCTGGATTTTCTGCTCCTATAAATAGCAGACCCCCCAGACCCTCTAAACACACCTCAGAGAGCAGAAACACGAGAGAGAGTGAATTCATAGAGCTCCGGTTTTCGCACAAAACCGATGAGCAACAAAATTAGAATGACTGTTTTATCCTGGAGGCGACCGGCTGATAGTCTGCCGTGCGCAACGAAGGCAGTGCCGCGAACGTCTTAAAGAGAGCGACCTAGTCTGCGACTCAGCCAGATCGGTAACCCTAACTTTCCTGTTTGATTTCTAACAATATATACAAACAAGTGCAAGCTAACGTAAAATAAGTTAAGGGAGCATTTCGAATCAAGCTAAATGATAAAAATATATTAACGAAAAAACATGTGTATTTAAGACCAAATAAAAGAAAAACGTGAAGAAGAAGAAGTTAGTGAACAAATTGGGAGAAAAGAGAAGATGGTTAGGAGTAGATTCTTCCTTCAGCTGAGAAAGGGAAAATGTGGGTGGAGGAAGAAAAGAGAGGTAAGTTGATTTATTTATTTTTATAGGTAAATACAATTTAATATTCAAATCTTTTATTTTAAATAATATAATAGTCAAATCTTTTCGAAAACAATCTAATATCCAAATCGTCAACTTCTCCTCCTTATCTGTCTTCTTTCTCCTCTTCTCTTGGTTAGATATTGTGTCCATATTGATTCCTATATTGATTATCGAATTACTACTTTTTTGTTCTTGTTTCTTATGCAAGATATGATTTTATGTTTGATAATATAGATTTATTTTTCTAGCAAGTGGATGCTTGAGACTTTTCATTTGCTTCATAACATACATTTTACAATGGCTCCAAACCCGGATGGGTTTCTACTCATCACATAAATTTTTAATGATGTAAAATTTATGAAACTAAGATGCATATTAATAAACAATGTAAGGTCTCATCTTCCCTCTTAAGCACTACGTATCATTGTTTACTTACCATTAAATCAAAGTCTTTCTAACTTGAGTAAGAGCTACAATGACTTTTATTAACTTTCACTACTCATATATCACAAGTGTTCAAATCATTAGCAAGTGTTCATACAATGACTTTTATTATTGTGGATTCCCCCCAAAATGTTAGGTATGTTGCTTTTAGTTTTTGCCTTCTTTTCGCTTTGATTTAGCTTTTTATGTTTTGCTCTATTAGTTGAACTTGCCAGCTGAACATATGCATGCTTTATTTCATTATATCATTGAATACACTAAAGTCAATGGAACCATGACTGTGTCAGTTAGTTTGTTTCTTTTTAAGGACACTCTAAACATATACTTTGTTTCATTATATCATTGAATACACAAAAGTTAACGGAAAAGGCAAAAAAAAATTTATCGTATACTGAAAATTGATTATGTATATGTGATGTAAAACAACTCTTATCATTGTTCTTCTTAGACATTTTTATATAGATATGACTTTGTTTGAAAATATGTATTTATGTTAGTGTAGTTGGACGTTGTTTGTCATTTTTTAAACTTCATTAGTCAAATACATTAATTACTTTCCTGTATTATTCATGGAGAACTTACCAAATTAAATAGTTATTTCGATCCTCAACAACATGAACCATAAAAAAAAATATATACCTCAATGTTTACTACACATACACATGAAAATCAAAATCCCCCGGCCAAGAGGCCGGGCCCTAATCTAGGATTGCATCGATTGTGGGACCTATTGTACAAGCTAGTTGTAGAATGAAAACATATGCAGCGATGGATATGGCGCCCAACTCACCGTTGAGAGTTACGTTGTTGCTTGAGGTATAGACCTATCCAGTAGTAGAGTGTCCAAACTCATCTCTACACTACTTATAATACATTTTTTCCATTAAAGACAAGAACTGTGACCAATTAGACTAGACACATTTGTTGTACTTTATTAATACAAAACATAAATGAAGTTAAAAATTATGAAAAACAAAGTACTTTTCTATCACGGTTAGTTAGCCCGCTAAGTCTCCTGTAAGTATTTTGTGGTGTTGATACTTCTATTTTCATATTTTAATAATTAATTAGAATTTTTCCTAATTTATAAATGAAGGATAATTTTAAAATCTCAACACAAATATCATTGGTTGGAATATTGCGCATTGAATTGAAGTGTTGATGAAGTGTTCAATGACGACATAAGAACAGCGGTACCATATATTTCAAGGAAAATAAACATGTCAAACACCGATACCAATTATCTCGACAGTCTATGCTAAAATTCGAAATTGTTTAATCATTCAATTTGAGTGATAGTTTAGTTAAATCAAGCAAATAATTCACGATTGTGTATGAAAAAAAATAAAAACATATGTATTATATTATGAAATATGTATTTATTTTAGGCAAAATACACTTGTGTAGCCAAAACTTTGACGGTTTTGTCAAATATAGCCACTTTTGGTGAAATACCAAAAATAGCCACTTCCGTCCAATTCTTTGACGGTGTCAAGTAACAGACTGAGCTAGACTAACGGAAGGATGACCTGGACACTCTCAATTTTGTAACAAATCTATGTGGATAAACTAAAAAAATTAAATATTAAAAAAGAGTCTTTTGATAATCTCTATTCTCTTATTCTTCCCCTTCGTGTTCCCAGAGAAAAATCAGAGAAAAAATCTCCTCCTTTCTTAAGCTCTCTTCCAGTCTCTTCCCTTCTTCAATACTCTAGGTTGTTCTAGTTGAAAGGCCTACCCAGTCGGAGAGAGAGTAATGGTGGTGGTCTGGATGGAAGGCTACCCAGCGGGAGTAGATCGAAAGGTGAAAAGCTTGTGGATCTCTGCTTGGGTACTCGGCCAAATCGAACTTCCCCCGCTGCACTGCTCACCATCATCTTCCATTACCGGCCACCATCGATTCGCCCCTCTGTCGTCGCACCCAGATCTCCGCTCGTCATCGCTGTTTCGGGTGTCGTCGATCTGTCTCCGCCTGCATCTGGGCGCCGTCGATCTGTCCCCGCTACGTTGCTCAGCATCTATTTTCGCCTCCATCTCGCCGCCGTCGATCTGTCCCCGCTAGGCTGCTCACCATCTATCTCCGCCTGGCCGCCATCTTCCTCTACTTTACGGAGCTTAGAGCTCCGACAAGCGACAATAAAGGAGAGTGGGATTCATGGGTGGAGATTAATATCTCAATTGGATTTTTGTTTGGTTTGGGAATGTTACAGATTTGTGTAGAGAGACGAAAGGAGGGTTGCCGGAGCTTGGAGGGTTGCCGGAGCTCCGAGCTGAGCTCGAGGAGGTGCTCTTCCAGGAAGAACTGCTGTGGCGGCAGAAGTCGGGCACGGATTGGGTCAAGTGGGGAGACCAGAACACCAAATTTTTCCACACTCGCACTCTCCGAAGAAGAAAGCGGAACCGTATCGTCTCACTCAAGAATGCTAACGGAGAGTGGGTGGAGGACCAAGTTGAGCTAGCGAACATGGCAAGGCATTACTATATGGGCCTGTTTACCGATGACGGTCCCATACACTCGGAAATGTTGAATGGTTTCCCGACGATAGATGCGCAGAACTGGGAGGCGATGGGCAGGGAGTTTACTGTGGAGGAGCTCAGGCAGGCTGTTTCGGCCATGGGACCCCTCAAAGCCCCGGGTACCGACGGGCTCAATCCTCTATTTTATCAGCGATTCTGGGAGGTGATTTCAAAGGAAGTTTTCGAGTTTGCTGGGAAAGTTTGGGAGGAGCCCTCGTCTATTAGAGCACTGAACGATACTCTCCTGGTGCTCATTCCCAAGATTCCCCGACCGGTCCTCATTGAGCAGTTCCGCCCGATAAGCTTGTGCAACGTGGGCTATAAGATCATCACCAAGTGCCTGGCAGATCGATTGAAGCCCTTCATGCCTGACCTGGTGCACGAGACTCAGACGAGCTTCGTGCCGGGAAGGCACATTACTGACAATATTTGTATTTTGCAGGAAGTTGTTCACTCGATGAGAGCGAAGTCGGGGCGGTCTGGGTGGATGGTGATCAAGGTGGACTTAGCCAAGGCGTATGACCGAATCCGGTGGAGCTTCGTCAGGGACACTCTTGTAGCTGCTGGGGTGCCGGAAAAGTTTACTGAGCTGACCATGCAGTGCATATCAACGTCTCAGATGCGGATACAATGGAACGGAGGGCTCACGGAGGAGTTCTCCCCTTCCCGTGGATTGCGGCAGGGGTGCCCTTTATCTCCATACATCTTTACACTATGTATGGAGAGATTAAGCCACCTGATTAACGATGCGGTGGGGAACGGGAGCTGGGAGCCGATCAGATTGTCCGGTTCCGGGCCGGAGTTACCTCACATGTTCTTTGCTGACGATCTCATTCTCTTTAGTGTGGCTTCCTCTGAGCAGGTACAGGTGATTAACCAGTTGTTCGAGACGTTTGGGAGGGCTTCGGGCCAGCAGATCAGCAGACCGAAGTCGAGAGTCTTCATGTCCAAGAACGTCTCGGCCAATCATGCAGCAGCCCTTAGTGAAGCGCTGGGGATTCCGCGGACTTCTAACCTGGGTCGCTATCTTGGTGTCCCGGTAATCCACGATCGAGTTTCGAAGAATACCTTCATGGAATTGATCGACAGGATTGATGCTCGTTTGGCAGGATGGGGAGTTGCGACCTTGTCATTGGCAGGACGCATAACCTTGGCGAAATCAGTGCTGGCTTCACTGCCGGCTTATACCATGCAGACAACGTTTCTTCCAGCGAGTGTTCGCGAGTACATCGACAGGAAGATTCGAGGGTTTGTATGGGGGAGCTCTGCCGCAGGGAGGAAGGTGCATCTGTTAGACTGGGCTACGCTTTGCCGCCCGAAAGAAGAAGGAGGCCTTGGGCTGCGGGATGCGACGACGTTGAACGAAGCCTTCATGATGAAGATTGCCTGGCGTTTGATGAAGGAACCGGACAGTCTCTGGGCAAGGGTAATCCGCAGCAAGTACCTGAGACTGGTGGGAGGCTCGTGGGTGCCGAGGACAACTGGACGGCTTTCAAACCTTTGGAGGGGAGTGCTCCGGATCATCCACAGGATACCCGAAGCGACGGTTTGGAATGTGGTGAATGGACGATCGGTCAGGTTCTGGCAGGACCGCTGGCTGGGTGACGGGCCAGTCTTGGCGGAGAGGGCGGTCGGCCTCCCACAGGAGGCCCACTCTATTTTAGTTGAGGAAATGGTGTTGAATGGGGAATGGAATAGAACGTATATCCAGGCTTTCCTCCCGAATGATATAGTCGAGCAGATTATGCTACACGACGTCCCTTGTGACTCAGGGAGTGATGTGCCCACCTGGAGATACACGGCCAATGGAGAGTTTTCCCTAAAGTCGGCGTACGAGTTGTTGAATGAAGCGAGCCAACCTGCTCAGTCCCACCCGCTTTGGAAGAAAATATGGCAAATCCCGGCTATGCAGAGGGTGAGGTCGTTTTTCTGGTTGGTTGGACATGGCCGCCTCCTAACAAACATGGAACGACAGAGACGCCATATGACGGAGGCCAGCGGGTGCCAGATTTGCGGCGGAGATGAGGAATCGGTGACGCACGTCCTGCGGGACTGTCCCTATGCGAGGGCTGTCTGGGCCACTTTCCTGGAGAATGAGGAGGATGAGAAGTTCTTTTCACCGGATATGACGAGCTGGCTGATGCATTACCTATCGGGAAAGGGTGTTAACCTGGACCCTTCGTTGTTCGCGGTGGTATGTTGGTTACTTTGGAAGAATAGAAATACGTTTGTTTTTGAAGAAAAGCTGGCTGCCGATGGGCAAGTTCAGGTGGCGGCTCGACGAATACAGCTGCAGATTGCTGAGGCCTTGAAGAGGGACCCGTCGATTCGTGGAGAGCAGTTGGCGGGTGAGTGGAGATCGGTTGGATGGGAGTTCCCACCGGCCGGGTGGTGTTGTATCAATACGGATGGCTCGGTGGCGCTGGCATCCCAGAGCGCGACGGCGGGAGGTGTAGTGCGGGATGATCATGGGCGCTTCTTGGGTGGTTTTTCGATGAACATCGGTGGTGGTACTATTACCCGCGCGGAACTGATGGGTATACGGCAGGGTTTGCAGGTGGCTTGGGACCTGGGGGTTAGGAAAGCTATCCTTCGGTCGGATTCCAAAAGTGCGATCGAGTTGATCGCGTCAGCCACTTCCTCTTGCCCTCATTTCCAGCTGGTGTCACAGGTACGGAGGCTCATCAACCAGGAATGGGAAGTCCGGGTGGAACACACGTACAGGGAAGGCAATATGGTGGCGGACTACTAGGCATCGACAGGCTACAATCTCCAGATGGGAGTGCATTTGATCACGGTCCCCAGTCCGATGTTGCAGCACTGGATCTTATTCGACCTTGTAGGGAGTGCCACTCCCAGATACATTCTTCAGTGAGCTAGGGGCGCTTTTGCCCCGATTATTACCAAAAAAAAAAAAAGGAAAGGAAAGATGTGGGGGGAGGAAAAAATAATTAATTGGTTTTGGGAATTTAAAAATCTGTGTAGAGAGACGTGAAAGGAAACGAAAGATATTGGGACCAAAAAAATTATTATTTTTATTATTATTTTATTTCTTTAATTTTAAATTAAAATAACACGTGGCATCTATGTGTCACTAACAACTGAGTTGTCGCTGATGTGTGCGATGATTTGGCATACTAGTCAGCTTAACGTTAACCTATTTGACGGAGTTTTTAACACCGTTAAAGTTTGTAACGGAAATGGCTATATTTGTCATCAAACTTTCAAATTTTTGGCTATATTTGGTATTTCGTCAAAAGTGGCTATTATTGTCACAAACGTCAAAGTTTTGGCTACACAGATGAATTTTGCCTTTATTTTAACAATCTCACAAAAACAATCAAGACTTCCATACGACCCCTTATTTCAATAATGTAATTAATGAAATAATTTTTATCAGCATGATGCAATGTTCAAGCTAAGTTCCAAGTATTAATCACCAGTATATAGTATTCATCATAGTTAACTATTTTAACATCCACAACTAACTATTAATGGTTACTTGCTTTCTCTTTGAGGGTTTAATGTAGCACTCTCATGCCTAGCTATGCTCTAAGAATTTGTTTTCTTTTACACATTATCATTTGCAGTTATTTATTAAATCAACTTTGTTTCTAGCTTTCAATTCCTAATTATTCACTACTTCCTACCAATTTATGGGAATGCTAAATATATTTTCATGTCTAATCTATTGACCATAAATGTTGCTTATCACTTAAATCCAACGGTATCCATGTTAGGTTTGATGTCACCAACATATTCTCCTAATTTCTCCAAAAAGCATCATGTCTTGCGATTGATATTAGAGTTTTGTTAGGTAAAGTTTAACAAACTCAATCAACATTCGAACTCTTTGAAGTAGCTATCTACATGCGAATATGAAGTACTGAGTAGCTAAAACTCTACTTGAGGTAGTACAATCTTTTGCGCTTTCGATTCAAAATTCAATACATGATTATCTTATTACGATTTAGTCATACTAATTGTGCAGTAGTGGGACATCTTATCAAAATCGTATAGAAACACTCTTTGATTGATCGCTTTCATGATGTAATCAATTTTACCAAAATAGAAGTGATCAAATTTATAAAATGCTCTCAAAGTTTGCTACAACTAACGCAGTCATTGGGCATTTGTCTATCTCCTAGCTCGCCTAGACATGCTTAGACAATATAATAAAAATAGCAATTTTTAATAATAATGAATAAAATAACAGTTCTAAAGCACTTTCATACTTTAGTTCAAATGATTTAACAACAAACTAAATAACTCTCAAGTTTATAAATTATTTTCTTTTACCAAACGATATAATTAATTAATTCATGAGCTGAAATAGCTAATTATCAGCACTTCAATTTAAGTTAAAACTCTATATGATACAATTATTTGACGAAATGTGTTTATAATAGAGTGGTTCTATCGAGAGATGTCTCTAAGAAACATGACTTACTTTATTATTCCTTAGGTGGATATAATATCTATTTTCATCGTTACTTTTACATTGAGTTTAATTTAGTATTCTTTTTCTTATGCAAGATATGATTTTATCTTTGATAATAAAGATTTATTTTTTCAAGCATGTGGATGCTTGAGACTTCTCATTTGCCTCATAACTTACATTTTACAATGGCTCCAAACATGGATGGGTTTCTATTCAACACATAAATTTTTAATGATGTAAAAATTATGAAACTAAGATGCATATTAATAAACAATGTAAGGTCTCATCTTCCCTCTTAAGCACTACATATCATTGTTTACTTACCATTAAATTAAAGTATTTCTAACTTCAGTAAGAGCTACAAATAACAATGACTTTTATTATTGTAGATTTCCCCCAAAATGTTAGGTATGCTGCATTTAGTTTTTGCCTTCTTTTCGGTTTGATTTAGCTTTCTATATGAAATGCCACTCGAACCATGACTGTGTGAGTTGGTTTGTTTCTTTTTAAGGACACTCTAAACATATACTTTGTTTCATTATATCATTGAATACACTCAAGTAAATGGAAAAGACAAATTTTTTATCGTATACTGAAGATTGATTATGCATGTATGATGTAAAACAACTCTTATCATTGTTCTTCTTAGACATTTTTATATAAATATGACTTTGTTTGAAAATATGTATTTATGTTAGTGTAGTTGGACGTTGTTTGTCATACATTAAATACTTTCCTATATTATTCATGGAGAACTTTCCAAATTAAATAGTTACTTCAATCCTCAACAACATGAACCATAAAAAAAAATACCTCCATGTTTACTACACGTATACATGAAAATCAAACTCTCCCGGCCAAGAGGCTAGGGCTGGCTATTTGGTCCCGGACTGTTTGGTTTTACCCGAAACCGGACCGTATAACCCGGACCGGGACCGGACTGGGACCGGATAACAAACAATGCAATCTCAAGACCTAAGAGACCCGGATAAAGACCGGATAAGAGACCCCCAACACCTAAAATCAAGATAAAATTGGGACCGGACCGGATCAAGACCGGAGAAAATAAAGGAGTTAGAGGTAATCAAACTGAAATTGAAATTGTGTTTTAGCTTCTTATGATTATTTTGAAACCATTGGTAGATAGTCATGGTGTTTTCAGAGAAATCAAACTGATGAAACAGGTGACATACTGTTATGCTGTCAAGTGAAATCTCTATGTTGGTATTAGCTTCTTATGATTATAGAGATCTAGGGCATTGGTAGACCCCCAGCCTTTTCAGTTTGACAATGATGCATTCCTCATTTATCTCAGTTCAAGTTTAGCTAATAATGAGATTGGTGCATTTGTACAGGAGCCAGATTGAAGCCTCTAATAGATGATTGCGCCCTGGCCTTATCATTTTATATGTAAAAATGTGACTGATTAGGAGAATTTCTTCTACTCTAAATGTAACTAATTAGGAGAAAAGCACTTTAAACACTTTACAAGGAAGCCAAACTTATACTGACGAAGCTAATAAGTAATAGTTTATGCAGTCCCTAATAATTGTAATGTTCCCGGAATTAGTATACCTCTGTTTTAGTTGACATTCTGTTTGTTCTTTTCTCTGTAGTAATCTCATTACTAATTAAGCACAAATTCCCATTACTTCTACGACCAACATAAGGTGTGAACTTAAAAACAATGGTAATTTCATTATAGACGCACCAATTTACATTGATGCATGCCTCAATTATCTCAGTACCAGTTTAGCTGATAATGAGATTGGTGCATCTGTCACCTAAAATCATCCTTGCATTTTGCAACTGTCAAGAACCAGTTGATCCCAATAACTCGAGTTGTTGGGAGAGGTTCAATCGTGGATCATATACCACAACACTAACACGCCCCCTCAAACGAAAGCCACTCACAAGGGCTTGAAGTTTGCACAGGTCTGAAGACAAGAATACCATGTGCTTAACAAATGGGGGTCACCGGGAATCGAACACAAGACCTCTCGGTCACAGAAGGCTCTGATACCATGTCAAGAACCAGTTGATCCCAATAACTCGAGTTGTTGGGAGAGGTTCAATCGTGGATCATATACTACAACACTAACAGCAACTGCCTAGCAATAGTTCCCACCGATCGTTGTCATTTGTTTCTTTGTATTGCTGTTATATAATTTCCAGAAGTTGTCAAAACTTCCTTGCTTGATGATGGGAGACAAGGAACTGCCACACCAGTTTTGATTGAAAACCAGCAGAGAGACATTGAATAGAAAGAAAAGAAGAAAACATATAGAAGACAGCTACCATTTTAATGATCTGCCAAAGTTGTCTTTCTTCTTAATCTCTCTCTCTCTCTCATATTGTCTTATCTTATGCATAGTATGATTCCTTTTTATCCATTCCAGTTATGTTATTGTACTTTTATCCAAAATACATTGTTCTGCTTAAGTTCAAGGCTTTTCTATAGTCAGGTTTTGTGACTATGCTTAATTGATTCTCATGAATTCAGGGAAGCCAAGAAAGTTGAGGGCTTCATGTGTGAAAGAGACTGTTGTTTGTGAGTGTTCTGCGAGACTGGAGAAGAGGGGGAGCTCTTCATGCTTTTGACAACACAAGTATGATGTTACCGAGAGCTCATTGCTCATAAGAGGAAATGAAGATGACATGACTTCTATGAAATTGGTCTGTTCATTTAGCTGTCTTTAGAAGGTCATTGATTTATTACTCAATCATTCGGGAACTGTAATGTATGTGACTCAGAGCTCATTACTCCCCTTTTCTATAGATCTTTGAATGGTTTTAACTCTTACGTACTTGAATTTGGATGCATTAGAATGCATCTTTTGAAGTATAAAAGAAAGGTGATTAATATTTGAAGACAACTTAATGCTTTCTTTGGCAGCAACAGCCATCAGTATATTTTTCATATTTTGACACTCTTGAATGTTGTGTATGTTGGAAAAGGTAATAATGTTTAATTTAGTACCTGATGGTCATTTTCATCCTCTAAAACGTTGCTTTTAACTTCTTCATCCTCTAAAACGTTGCTTTTAACTTCTTGGTTGCGCTAGGTTAATTGATCATAAGCTGGACCCAATTTGAATGGATGAAAATGTTGTCGAGGAGTATCAATACTCTATAATTTCAAAACTATTCTAAAAAGCAACCATGAATAACTCTCTTCTAAAAAACAAAAAACTACTCTATAATTTCAAATGTGAATGTAAGTGCCGAAATATAGGTAATTTGGGATCTTAATTGGATATTTTCCAAGAATTCAATACACAATTTTACAATATGAGAGCATTTTTGTTTCGAAAAGCAACACTTATCTTTTTGTTATCGTGATAAATAAAACACAACACTGTGCGTTTTAAATGGTTTTTGTGTTATCATAGATCCATGAGACTCTTTAGCCCTATCTTCGAGTATGCTATTATCTCTGTTTCTTTCATCTTTCACTTTTCAATCATTGGTGAAATTTGGCTCAAGGCACCAAAAAACTCTCACTAGCTGCGTTTTTGCCCAAACTAGGATATTCTAGAAATTAAGTTATGCTATTTGCTTGTTTGGCTTCTCCAGAATGATGATGATGATGAGATAAAGTATATGTTATCTCTATAACGTTTGTTTCTCTCGTTTGTCTTTAAGCAAATAATCATTTGGAGACGAAATTGCACGTACGTCAAGATATAATGTTTCGAGAAGGTCGAGATCGATCATGTTCCGGTTACTGCTATGAACAATTTGGGTCCAAGGTTTTGCATCACTGACGAGGGAGTCCATTTTGGAAGTAGTTTGATAATGATCCATGACATTGAAATGAAGACTACTAGAATTAGCTAGCCGAGGGGGAGAAGAAAAAAAAAAAAAGGTGCGGGTTGGACACAACTTAAGCCCAGATTGCTAGTAGGGACATAAATCCAGGTAAAAAATCCAAAAGTACCACTGTTCAAAAAAAAATTTCCAAAAATACCACCCAACCCCAAAAAATTCCAAAAATACCACCCTTTTTCAAAAACCGCCACTCCACCCAGCGGTTTGGTCGAAAACCGCTTGTCGGGGGCGCGGTTTTGGACCAAACCGCGGGCCTAGGGGGCGGTTATAAAAAAACAAAATTGGACCAAAACCGCTGGGTGGGGTGGCGGTTTGGCCCAAAACCGCCACCCCAACCAGCGGTTTGGTCCAAAAGTTCGGTCGAAACTTCAAACGAACGTAACTTTGCACTCGGGTATCCGATTGTAGTGATTTTTTTTTCATTTCGCATAACTTTTTAAGATCTACAACTTTTACTAGGATGAAATTTTCAAAACAGGAACTATTTGTGGATATACGGGACCTTGAGAATAACTTTACCTTTACTTTTCAGAAATCCATGTACATTTTGAAATTATGATTATATTAAAAGTTGTAGATCTTGAAAAGTTATGCAGAATAAAAAAAAAAGTTCATAACATTCGGAGTTTGGAGCACAAAGTTATGGCCGCCCAAAGTTTGACGAAAGGCGAGACCCGGCGGTTTGCGGCTTGCAAGATCTCAAAAAGTTTGCGGCCTCCATTTTTTGAATCCGAATAACTTTTTGAGATCTTGCAAGTCTTAAACAGTGGGACTCCGTCTTCGTCTCGAAAAAACGTCATTTGCCACCCCGAACGACCTTTTTTTATTTCGTCAAACTTTGGGCGGCCATAACTTTGTGCTCCAAAATCCGAATGTCATGAATTTTTTTTTATTCCGCATAACTTTTCAAGATCTACAACTTTTAATATAATCATAATTTCGAAATGTACATGGATTTCTGAAAAGTAAAGGTAAAGTTATTCTCAAGGTCCCGTATATCCACAAATAGTTCCTGTTTTGAAAATTTCATCCTAGTAAAAGTTGTAGATCTTGAAAAGTTATGCGAAATGAAAAAACATATCGCTACGATCGGATACCCGAGTGCAAAGTTACGTTCGTTTGAAGTTTCGACCGAATTTTTGGACCAAACCGCTGGTTGGGGTGGCGGTTTTGGGCCAAACCGCCACCCCACCCAGCGGTTTTGGTCCAATTTTTTTTTTTTTTTTATAACCGCCCCCTAGGCCCGCGGTTTGGTCCAAAATCGCGCCCCCGACAAGCGGTTTTCGACCAAACCGCTGGGTGGGGTGGCGGTTTTTGAAAAAGGGTGGTATTTTTGGAATTTTTTGGGATTGGGTGGTATTTTTGGAATTTTTTTTTTAAACAGTGGTACTTTTGGATTTTTTCCTAAATCCAGCGCCTAGAAGAAGAGCAATTTGAACTCCGATCTGAAGTCGCCCACTGGCTTGTACTTTTTGGGCTCATAAAATCGGCTGCCAACAAATCCACGAGCGCCACGTATATTAAGATTCCCGACGACGCCGAGTTGAGAACGCCTTCCACTATCAGAGCAGTCGGACTGTTGTCTTTGTAGACCTTGGAAATCCCCATGCCGATCGCGATTCCAAGTGGAGTGGTGAAGGAGAAGAAGAGCGCCATCCATGCCACGCTTCGAGACTTGAACTTAGCCTGAAAAAAAAAAAAAACATAAACACACAACAGTACTGTTGAAATGAAGTAAAGTTATTATATATAAAGCTGAAGCATAGTTACTGTTGCCTAAAAATATGCTATTTTGATACCTCAAATTTTATTAAACTACAACTTAGTCATTATAATGTATATTTTACATTTTGATACCATAAATTTAATATTAGTGTAAAATTATTGAACAATTATGTTTTGGTATCTAAATTTTATGAGGTTTTCGTACCTACAATTTTTATATTCACATATTGGTCCAAGTACTGTTGCATAAAAATATGCTATTTTGATACCTCAAATTTTATTAAACTACAACTTAGTCATTATAATGTATATTTTACATTTTGATACCCTAAATTTAATTTTAGTGTAAAATCATTGAACAATTATGTTTTGGTATCTAAATTTTATGAGGTTTTCGTACCTACAATTTTTATATTCACATATTGGTCCAATGTTTATATTTCACTTGAATCCATGAATCCAATCCGCTAATCATTGTGAACCAATCCATGAATGCAATCCCCAATAACATAAAAGTATAAATATAGTTTGTATCATACAAGATATTGCATCACTCAATTGTAGGAGAAGATTCAACCATTTTATATTTGCTCATTACGTGAAACATTAAAAAATGATAAAAGAGAGACGATTCTAAAATATTGCAAGAGCGAATTTATAAACTAATTTAGTATATTTACAGGGTACTAAACAAACTTCTACTAACTACATGTAACAAAATATGCGACATCTACATAAGCAAGTTTCAATAAATTGCTACGGTGAAAAGGGTTGATTGTTGTATTGACGGCCAACTAAAAGAATTGGTCAAAACCTTTCTACCATCTACTTCCTCTTCCTTTCATTATTCACTCGCCTTCCATAACCCTTTCTTTATTTCTTTCTTTGTCTTCTTCGTCCAACCCTAATTAGTATATTATTTTATGTATTCTAATCACAAGTATGAATAGGTCATACACGACCGACCAACAATCTAGAGAATTAATAATTGAACCATGAATCACTAACCTTTTCAGCTCAAATATATATATATGGTTATTACTTATTAGAAAGTCGTCATTTTGCACTACGAGATTTGAAGGCGTGAAATTTTAAGCGAGTTTCAGTTTGTATTCTTTTTGCTTCTCTCTAGAATTTTTCTTTTTCACCCGGGCTAGAATTTTCAACAATTATACATATCAAATAAATAGTAAATAATTATCATCCTAAATATATCACCATAAAAGGAATTAAGCCTCAACTATGCAAATTACAATTGGTTACCTAAACTTAATAGATCTTTAGATCTATAACCTAAATTTTTTCGGCATATAAGTCCTCAAAATATTGATGGAACATTATATTTTAGTACCTAAAATTTTTGTGTATTACATTTTAGTACTTGAACTTTTGAAGTTCTACAAATAGGCCTAATTTTGTATGTGTAATTAAAACACCCTCAAATAAATGGGTATCTATACCCAAATCATACACATTTAGATTATGAAATTAAATATACATACCCTACCCAAACCCATATACAAACTTCAAACCCCATATATACATCACTCATACCCTATCCATAATCAATGGGTCTACTTGGGTTCAAGTAAATATCATTTATTAGCCAAAATTTTCAAAATTTTAAATGGATTGTTGACCGTCGTATATCTCTTCTCACTCAATATCATATTTTCAAGTCAATATTACTAACAAAACTGTTAACAAAAATTAATTTAATAATAACAAAACAACATAACAAGCCACACAATACATATCTATTGGCCATTTCCGCCCCGCGACAAGACGCAGCATCGCCACCTAATGTAATATGTAAGAAGGTAGTACTGGTGGCATGTGTCAGTTGGAGGGCGTGACATTAGATGGGAGGAGCGGCAAGAAGGCTATGTTGAAATTAGTAAAGTTTAATTAAAAATATTTAGAGCTCTATGGACATGTCCACAAAGCTATCTGGAGTAGTTGAAGAAACAAGTATCCTACCCGCCAACTACCCAAAATAATGTAAGTCTCATGTTTCAATAGCTCACACTAATAGGGCAGCCTAGAGGATTCCTAATGGCGGTGGAAGAGTCTTGGAATGATAGTATAAATAGGCTTGTGTGTTGTACGAATGAAAGCAGAGAAGCAAATAAGAGCAAGAAATACAAGGAATACCCACTCTTCCATAGCTCTCTTTCCCGCCTACACACTTCTCTATTTTTCCTTTGCCAATCACATTCATTCCTCCCATTAAAAAAAAAAAAACCAAAGCCTTCCTTCAACCCAAACAAACGTGCCTACCATATAAGTAGAGGAAATAATTATTTTATTTCCAACAGCTTGATCGGATCACTATCTTTTGGACAAGCAGTGAACGGAGACTTGGTTGAGCAGCTGACGAGTTGTGTTGCTTATGAGTTGACGCACCAGAAAACCTCCTTCGGATAGGGGGCTGTCACGGCTCCTTATAATAGATACAATACGTATGTACACGTATACATATACCTTTGTCATGTCAAATTTATTGCTTCCTGGTTTGTAGTGTTTGGTGGGGACAACTGATTACTTGGGAGAGCCACGAAGCGGCCAGAGGCCGTGGATGGTGAAACCATCCTGCTTGCTCTCCACTCTCGCATGGCATTTTTGGAAGCGGCACACAGCTGGCGGCCACTGCACCACTAGGTACATTAGCTTCACCTCGTTTGTCGGATCGTAAGAGGTGGGATGATGTCGTTGTTGGCGCTATGTTGTTCCTGTGGGTCGAGTACTGTTCGAAAAGCAGTCGCCGATGGAAGCAGCAGAGCAGAAGAGCGTGTGTACTGCAGAATTCCCGCAACTCTTTCTTCATGCGGGCTTGACCTTCCTTCATTTCTGCCGTTAGTCCAACTCCCTGCAAACGTATGGACACACGCTCTTTGTACACTGTAAATTAAATAGTGGAATAAATGGATACACACTCTAGCAAAATATTGCTCCTGTTTTGGCAGACCACAAATCCCGTGCTTTGTCTACTCGTGCTTCCAAAACTGTTGGTCCTTGGTCGGGGTGGTCAGCACAGGCAATACGACTTCAGATCCGGCTCCAAGTTAGTTAACCCATGATACATGAGTAAAATGTTATATAATATGATATATGAGTAAGCTTCAGAATTATTATATAACATGAGTAAAATGTTATATAATATGAGTAAAATTCATGATTGTTATATTACATGAGCAAGACTCGGAATTATTATATAACATGAGAAAAATGTTATACAATATCAGTAAAACTCACAGTTTGTTTTTTGTAGCGGTGATAAAGACCAGTTTTTCTTTGACTATATTTAGCCCGAGTTTTAGAAGTGCTTTTATACTTCAATAGTCGAAGTCGGATCAAACACTTCTTTAAACTCGACTTTTGAAAAACTCAAAAGTGTTTTTAAGGGCTCCTCTCTCTTGGCACTTGATCTCTTCCTGTTTTTTCTGTGGGAGATCAATATTTTGGAGTTTTTTCCTCAAGGTCTGGGAAAGGGAGAGAGGTTGGAGTTGGAATGAGCTATCCAACACTCCTATGTTCCTGTTTATATAGAGCTACAAACAACTATACAAAACAACAAATCCCAAGGAAATAAGTTGAGTCACGTCTAATGAACTTTAGACTGTTTGTTGAGTCACAATTATTGCTCCTGAAAATTCTAACAGACACACTAATAGATGGTAGAGATTCTCATGCTTTAATTTATACGGGAACATCCTTGGTAGCTACTCCTCAATGGGCGCAGACTTAGAAACAACGACAATATGTGGGCTCTAACTGTAATTATAATAAACCACATCTTGATTTGGACAACGGAAGTAAAATGCTATAAGGTGGTCTTCAAAATGTTATAAGCTGGTCTTCAAATGTATCCCTGACCTCTTTGAAATCATTGGTCTGCTATCAGTGCATGGTGAAGTAAATGCGATCCGTGTTTTTTTGCATGTTAAACGATTTAATTTTGGAATGTCTAGAATACAATAAATGAGTGTTTAATTTCTTCTTCTTGATTCATGTCGTGTCAGATGTTGGGTGTCATCTTCTAATTGATTTCCGATTTTATTTTCCTTGAAATCGTATTTTGTGGTTTCATGCGTTATTCAAACTAATTACATAATAGATACCCTAAAGTTTTGAATTATGTAGTCAATTTTTTTGGTTGTTTTATAATCTTTAGAAAGTTCATCATCTATTATGATTCACTCACTCATATTAATATGCATGTATTGTGTCTCTTCTCAAGATAAACAAATATTGGTTAAATGTTGTGGTTATGTTTTTGGACTTTGCTACGGTGACATGCATGTCACGGTGACATGCACTTTTCGGTCGACCTCATATAGGATCAGGTCGACCTAATCTGTTGTTTCGGTGTAAAAACAGTTTCATGGTGCCTACTTTGGAGATTCATATCTTACAATTGGCTAGATGGAAATTGGTGATTAAAGGCTTGTTTTGAAGCTGAAGTGTCCCTCTACACATTAAAGTAATTGGGAGCTCAATAGAAAGTCCAGAAGACCATTTTTGAACCTGACCAAAAGGCTATGCCAAAACTGGGAAACTGCCTGAAAATGGCTAAGTTTGGCAACGTGTTTGTCAAGCCTACTTTGGAGCTCAATTTGAGAAGCATGGATGAGAGTCAAGTCCAGGGGCCTCTACCACGTTAAATTACGTATTATTTTATACAAAGACAAGGCATTGGATGAAAGATTGAATATCTTTAAGGCTTCAAACAAAAGGCTCGAAGTTGCTACGAAGGCTGTTTTTCTGGCAGGTTGCTTGTGCTCGAAGTCTGCCAGAAAAACAGCCTTTCGTAGCAACTTCGACCCTTTTGTTTGAAGCCTTACAGATATCCAATCTTTCATCAAATGCCTTGAATTTGTATAAAAACAAACCTAATTTAATGTGGTAGAGGCTCCTGGACTCGACTCGCATTCATGCTTCTTGAATTGAGCTCCAAAATAGGCTTCACAAACACGTTTCCAGACTTAGCCATTTCTAGGCAGTTTCCCAGTTTTGGCATAACCTTTTGATGAGGTTCAAAATTGGTCTTCTGGACTTCCTATCGAGCTCTCAATCACTTCAATAGGTAGAGGGACACTCCAGCTTCAAAACAAGTCTTTAGTCTTCAATTTCCATCTTGCCAATTGTATGATATGAATATCCAAAGTAGGCACCATGAACTGTTTTTACACTGAAACAACATATTAGGTCGACCTGATCCTATATGAGGTCGACCGAATCCTAAATGAAGTCGACCAGATCCTATATGAGGTCGACCGAATTCTAAATGAGGTCGACCTAATCCTAACTGAGGTCGACCGGAAAGTGCAAGTCGCCGTGACATGCATGTCACCGTAGGCACACCCTATGTTTTTTCCTATTTATAAAACATTTTGTCATTTAAATTCATTTAAATTCTTCCTTTACGTAAATTTTCTTTTTAACCACAAAAAACTAATTGACTGGATTATTAACTAGATAGGTCATGATTTGCAATCCACAAGTGATAATTGTGTCATCTTAATTTCTTTAAAATTTAGCATTTCAAATAATTTTTAAAAATTAAAATTAATGTTGTGATTACTATATATTTAAATGACATTTCGGCAAACGAATCGGTAACTAACATACCGTTTGGTACAAATGAATTCCATAAGTTTGAGGAATTCATTTTAAAATGAAATATTTTTGTGTTTGGTATTAAAAAGAATTCATTTTCAATTCTAAATTTTGAATTCTACGGAATTGGAACTAGTTATAGCAATTCCGAGGAATTGAGATAGAATTTCCAAATGAATTCCACAAGTATTTACTAATCATAATAGAATGACATGATTATCATCTTTTATTAACTAAATTACTTATACATATGACATACCAAACATAGGATTTCATTTAACAATGAATTCTATACGGTAATTTATTTTATAATGAAATGAATTTTCGATTCATTTGGTACCAAACGGTATGTAAAGTAGTGTAAAACAATACCCCGGTATTAAACATCAAAATATTAGAACTTCCTGGAATCATGGAGTATGTGTATGGCTGGAAATGTGATAGACGTTGGAAGGTCATTGTGATTAAAAAAAAGAAAAAAATCAAGAGCCACAAGAGAGAGGCGGTTCCCAACTGCCACTTTTAATAAGCTCCTGATTTTTGTGTAGTGGAAGTAGTATAAATAGCTTGTATGGGTTTGTGTAATGGTGTAGCGCAAACAAAAAAGAAAGAAAGAAAGCAATAAAAAAAAAACTTCCTCTTCCCACATCTCTCTGCAAATTCCCTTTCCCAAATAAAGACCCATCAAAACATCCCAATTTCTTTAGTCAAAACAAACGTGCCCAGTGCCCACCAAATATATCCTCTGCCAATCCACTTCTCCCAAAACAAAATAAAACCCTTCCCATTTCAAAGGTCAATAAACGAGCTAACCCCACCAAAAGCCCACCTTTAGCTTTTCAAATCAAAAGGAAATAAATTAATTTATTTCCAACAAGTAATACATTAACAAATGTTATATAATATGAGTAAAATTCATGATTGTTATATTACATGAGCAAGACTCGGAATTATTATATAACATGAGCAAAATGTTATACAATATCAGTAAAACTCACAGTTTGTTTTTGTGTAGCGGTGATAAAGACCAGTTTTTCTTTGACTATATTTAGCCCGAGTTTTAGAAGTGCTTTTATACTTCAATAGCCAAAGTCGGATAGGGGGCTGTCACGGCTCCTTATAATAGATACAATACGTATGTACACGTATACATATACATTTGTCATGTCAAATTTATTGCTTCCTGGTTTGTAGTGTTTGGTGGGGACAACTGAGTACTTGGGAGAGCCACGAAGCGGCCAGAGGCCATGGATGGTGAAACCATCCTGCTTGCTCTTCACTCTCGCATGGCATTTTTGGAAGCGGCACACAGCTGGCGGCCACTGCACCACTAGGTACATCAGCTTCACCTCGTTTGTCGGATCGTAAGAGGTGGGATGATGTCGTTGTTGGCGCTATGTTGTTCCCGTGGGTCGAGTACTGTTCGAAAAGCATTCGCCGATGGAAGCAGGAGAGCAGAAGAGCGTGTGTACAAAGAGCGTGTGTACTGCAGAATTCCCGCAACTCTTTCTTCACGCGGGCTTGACCTTCCTTCATTTCTGCCGTTAGTCCAACTCCCTGCAAACGTATGGACACACGCTCTTTGTACACTGTAAATTAAATATTGGAATAAATGGATACACACTCTAGCAAAATATTGCTCCTGTTTTGGCAGACCACAAATCCCGTGCTTTGTCTACTCGTGCTTCCAAAACTGTTGGTCCTTGGTCGGGGTGGTCAGCACAGGCAATACGCCTTCAGATCCGGCTCCAAGTTAGCTAACCCATGATACATGAGTAAAATGTTATATAATATGATATATGAGTAAGCTTCAGAATTATTATATAACATGAGTAAAATGTTATATAATATGAGTAAAATTCATGATTGTTATATTACATGAGCAAGACTCGGAATTGTTATATTACATGAGCAAGACTCGGAATTATTCAACGGCGGTAATCCTCTCCAAGGCATTCTCCAGGATGAATCCCGTGGAGAGGATTACCCCGGCGGCGAATGCCTTGACGATGAAGAAAACCTTCTTGTCCGGGTGCAACGCCGGGATCTTTTTCTCGTCAACCACCGGGAGGAGGATCCCGATGGCACCCGCTGCCAGGATCGAAAAGAAGGCTCCCACCTTGTACTTTTGCGCCGTTGCATGGTCACGGCCCGAAGAATCATCAGCCGCGTCACAGTTCGCCAATGCTAGCGGCGGTGAAAGGAGGAGTGCAAACAGGAAGACGAGAGAGGCGAAAGAAGCACGGCGGTACTGATCCATCGCAGCGCAGCGGTGTTCTTTCTTTTTCTTGTTGCCTTTGTCTTTGACTTTGAGTGGTGGGAGATAGTTGATTTTGGTTCGGGTTATATAGGTAGCGGCGGAAGCGATCGAGAGTTCTGTTGGGGAAAGATTCTGTGACACTTTTTATATTGTTAGCATGACGATGACATTGTTGTTGCATAATTAGAGTTGTACTTTATTATTTTTAAATTGGTTAGTTTTACTCGATTTTGACAGTGTTATTTGGAATTTGAGTTGATTAAGACTCATAACCAGATGAGTAAGACTTGTAACAAGATCGATACATTTGTGTCCATTGTTCCAAAAGATATTCTCGTCTGCTAACTAATTTATGCATTTGCAACAGCATGCAGCTAAGCAATAGGGTCCCACTACCGGGAGAGAGGCGAAAGAAACGCAGCGGTAATGATCCATCACAGCGCAGCGGTGTTCTTTTTCTTGCGATCGAGAGTTCTGTTGGGGAAGGATTCTGTGACTATCGGATTTAATTAGTTACTTCGCCAAAGGTAAGGATGACGACACTTTTTATATTGTTAGCATGATGACGGGGTGGGATACGGTATCTTCCTTTTTGGTTGTGAGATTTACAATCAAAAATATTTTGGGTATGAAAAAAAGAAATTATTAATTATTTGTTTTGTATTAATTACATATTGGGAATTAAAAATTCATATTAAATGGAACTTGTTATTTGCCGCCAACAAAAAAAAAAGTATATATGTACATTTTTGGTTAAGGAGTTTCACAATCTACAACATATCCAATTTTCAGAAAACGTATTGAATCAGAAAAAATCGACGCTCGCTTGAAAAATCGCCGGAAAATCATCGGGAAAGCCCATCCTCGACGTAAACTGTGGACACGCATCCATGAATCATCACTAAGCAGGTGCGTCAATTTTTTTGTAGTTTCGAAAAAAAATTGGGGCCGCGACGCCGCTGGGCTGAAAGTCAACCAAAAATTTCTTTCGGCTTGGCAGAGTCCTGCCATAATTTTTTTCCGGCCCGCCGTGTTTTTCGCCGGAAAACTGAAAAACATTCCGGAAAATTGGAAAACTTGCCGGAAAAAGTAAACTTACTTGTTTTCCGACGATTGAGGGCGACGAGAGGTGGGCCGGCGACGGAGGCACTGGGCTCGTCGACAGAAGTTTTTGTTGGAATGAGTCAAATGTTAATGATATCCGAATTTATAGAATGAAAGGAAGGGAAAATTCAAGATTTGAATTCAAATTTTTTTTTTAGTTGGCGGCAAATAGCAATTTGGTTGGCGGCAAATAGTCGTTCACTATTAAATACATGTTTTTTAAATATAAATCCTACAATAAATATTACTCTCTCTTTCCTATCTCTCTCTTCCTTTTCTAGGAGACAGAACACTCCGACCGACCGACTTTGCGATCGACACACTTTCTCCGGCGAAATCCTCGAATAAGACTCGCTCAGGCCACCTACAAAAAATTATCGCTCCATCTGTGCGCTAGTGGTACGCTACCGCTACCACTGGTACCACCTCCAGTACAGCGGTACCACTACCATCTGGTAGTGGTAAAGTACCATTGTCATTTGGTACCATTACCTGGTAGTGGTACGCTACCACTACCAGGTACCAAATGGTAGTGGTACCAAAAGATAGTGGTACGATACCACTACCAACTACAAGATGGTAGTGGCAGCGTACCACTACATCTAGTACCACTATCATGAAAAAAAAAACAGATCTGAAAAACCAAAACTCACAAATCTGAAAAACGAAGGGGAGGAGAGGAAGAGTATAGTGGTAGAGGGACTCACACCGCAAGAGACAGGTAGAGGAGGCACGATGGTGGCAGCATGGGGTGAGGGAGGAGGAGGATTGCGACGAGGACCTCATGGCGGTTGTGGTGGGAGTTGGAGGAAGGGGGAGACGAAGGGCGCGACAGGGGTTGAGGGTTGTAGGAGGGCTGCGGAGGGGGCACCGGCGACGATGGTGGTTGGGCGGCGGTGGTGGCTGGACGGAGGAGATAAGGAGAGGGAAGGGGACAGCGATGGCGTCAAGCTGCCAACATTAGTACATCTGCCCCCATCGATCACGACAACAGTAGCCTACCCTCAACCGTACAATGATTGTGGAACAAATTGTCTCGTTGTTCTTCGTCAGCGCAAAAAACAGAGTAAGAGCTCGACGATTTACACCGAGTAGCTTGCTTGCGGGAGGAGTTTCAGCCTCTATTGACTCGTCAATTTCATAGTCTGACTCGCTCTTTTCTTCCCTGTCCTCCTCTGCTTCATCTTCGGAAATGACTTCCCCATTTCGAAGCACCAAGGCCTTCTTATTTGGACACTGGTTGGCCTTGTGGCCTCTGCCGAAACATTTAAAACATTGTATGCTGCTTGTAGAGCCTCCTACCTTCTCCGGATTCGCTGGAGTTGTATTTCGATATGCGGGCTTGGCTGGTTCCATCATGGGCAACTCAGAATTGGGTACAGGGAATGCTCAGACACTGTTTTTGAAGAGGAGGATCCCCTTCCTGCACTTGTCCGTTGCTGTTTCTCCACGTTAACCGCAAGATGCAAAACTTCCTCCAGCTCGACGAAAGGTCACAGCTCAACTTCCAGCCGAATTTCGCGATTCATTCCATGAAGAAACCTAGCAATGGTGGCTTTTTTGTCTTCCCGGATATCAGCGCGCATCATAAAGAGCTCAAGCTCACGAAAGTATTCTTCAATTGATTTTGATCCTTGTCGTAGTTGCTGCAAAGACTAGTACAGGTCGCGCTGATAATATCTCGACAGTCGACACAAACCTTTCTCGAAAGGGGACAGCTTACGGTGATTACTATAAAAGTAGTAATCACCGTGTGTTACTAAGGGTAAATTGGGTATGGAAAAATAAATTATATTAATTAATTTTTAATTAATTACATTAATTAATTTTTTAATAACTTACATTTTAGGTAGTTACAAAAATCTATTAATTAAAATTCTCTCTTTCTCTCACTTCCGTAATCTCCAGTCAGATTTTCTTTCCATATTTTTCTCAATCTTTATACAAAAAAAAAAAACACGAAATCAGTACCAATCCATTAGACAAACACTACCACTTTGAAAAACATCAATACCATTGCAGAAATAAATCTATACCATTACACGAAAACTACCATTGCAAAAATAAATCTATACCATTACACGAAAACTACCAATATAAACAATCTATACCATAAACAATCAATACCATTGTAGAAATAAATCTATACCATTACACGAAAACTACCAATATAAACAATCAATACCATTGCAGAAATAAATCTATACCATTACACGAAAACTACCAATATAAACAATCTATACCATTGCATATAGTAACCAATACCACTGCATATTGAATCAATAAACAAAATTACTAGATCTAGGTTTTTATGTCTATTTGGTATGTACGTTGTGATGGTAGAGAGAAAGAAAGAGAGAGAGGGAGAGGGAGAGAGAGAGAGCAGAGAGCAGAGAGAGAGAGAGGGGAGGGTACCGAGGGTGGTCGGGGGATGCTGCCGGCGGTGACCGAGGGTGGTCGAGGCTGCTGCCGGCGGTGCGACGGGAGCGATACGTGGAGACGGCTGCGACGGGTTTGGCTGGAGGGAGGATAGAACTAGGATTTAGGTAGATTATATAGAATAATCAGGTGTTGTCACTTTTTAATTTCCAAAATTACCCTAAAAGAATCTTGACCGTAAGATTAAAAAAGAAGGAAAAATAATTAATCAAATGGTATATAAAGAGGTTGCCACCGTGATTACTAAAAAACAAGTAATCACCCTAACCCATTCCCGCAATAGACCCCAAATGCTCCATCCAGGTTGTGATTTCAGGTTGCAGGTTCCTCCGACGGCGGAGCTGGGTCTTCTCCCACCATTGCGCGGCGTAATCAGTGAACTCATACGTCGCGAGAAGTACCTTCTGGGTTTCGCTATACTCACCACATTGAAAGAAAAGGATCATCTTTCTCTCCCAGTCCAAATATGCTGAAGCATTCATGGTTCCTGAGAAAGATGGCACTTGTAGTTTAATTCCCTTCAAATCGGCGACTTGGTTCCCCTGCCCTGCTTCGGGTGGTTGAAATTCTTCATCGCCCTGAGCTCGATTCTGTTCGGGAACAAGCACCTGCCCTGCAACGTTCCTCTGTATCACAGGGTCATTCGTCTGGCTCTTAGTTCGGCCAGCTGTTGATTTAGGTTATCGAATTGCGTCTGAATCGCCGTATTTTGCTGTGCCAAGATTGTGCGAAGCATCTCCGTGATGTTTGGCGGCGCCTTCCATTGACAACGTCGTCGTCCCCACCATTGCTTGAGACGCCGCTGAGTAGAACCAGGCTCTGATACCACTTGATAAGCCCCAACCCGCAAGGCTTGTTGAACACAGCTTAGAAATCGGATTTCTTAGCAAGAAAACAGAGTAACAGGGGAATGGAAAGGATGGTTCGGAGTGCAACTTCAACACCCCACACGAGGAAGAGGCTCAACCGAATTCAAGGTAGCAACTTGACCACGATTGAGGTGATGACTCAATTGATACAAGGCTCACGTGTTGCTGGTGATTTGAACCGAGCAACAAGGACAATCCACGAGTTGAAAACTCAATGAACAAAGTTCTTAATTGATCAACGTCTGACCATTACAATGGAGTTTGTAGGTCTTTAAATAAGCAAACTAAAACCTAATTCGAGTACAAAATAAACAAGGAAAGCTAATTAATCCTACTACGTCTAAAGGTAACAAACCCAAACTGAAAAGGAATCCCAACTCGTCCATAATACCCAAAACTTGTAGCTTACATAAGCTGCCTCCAAAACAGGTTCCATAACATCTTTGACCCTCACGTTCACATCCCTCCAGGTCTCCATCTTCTTAGCCAATACCTTGCTTCTGTAGACAAACAAACACACTTTCATGTGGTACAAAGATCCTTCCCTGATTCGAACCCATCTTCCCTAAATGGAGCTCCAAAGTGACCTTCCTGACCATGCCTCCAGACTTAGCCAAATTCTGGCAGTTCGGCAGTTTTGAGACAACTACTTTGAGGCCTTGAAACACAGCCTTAATGACCTTGTATGAACCCGAATCCCATGCCATCTTGTAGAGGAAGTTCTTATCTTCAAAACAACACCTTAACCTCTCATTTCTATCAACCCAATTGGAAGGTTCGAGCTTGCAAAGTTGGCTACCCGAACTCATCATAATACTTAGTAAAAAATTCAGATTGTGCAAATGAGTTAAATTAGCTTCTTGAACAAACAAATCTAACTTGGAATGTAAGCCATCCAAGCTCATATCACCTTTCCTTTTCCTTTAATTCCGTTTGCCTTGGTAGCGGGATCTCCACCTCTTCATGGGACTTGTGAAGCACTTCTGGGGTCACCTTCCCACTCCTCAGTGTGATGGCATGCAACCCCACTCTCTGGTCATATCGATTTTGAATAGTATGACCAGGGAGGGTGCCTTGAGGTTTGTTGGTCAGAGTGATGCGATTTCCCAAGGGATTGCAAAGGGAAGACCCCCGACCAGCAGGAAAAGAATCCCCGACCGAGGAATTAAAGAGGAGGTCGGGGATTTGGGGCAGAGGCACCTCCGATCAGTGGGAAATAATCCCCAATCGGGGATTGAGACATGATGAGTTTAGTTATCTTTTTGTGTGAGGATTCTTTCCATTTTGGTGTTTTTATTAGCTTTATTTTTCCAGACCTATTTAAAGGATTATAAACACGAATTTTAGGATATTAGACTTTGATTAATTGAAAAATCCTTTAATACATTAAGCATTTGTCTTGTGAATTTTGCTCTTGTTGTTGGCGGAGTCCAATCACGTTGAGTGTGTCTCTATCTCAATCAAGTATCCATCTTGATTGCGGTCAAGCTTCTACACTTATGTTGATAGAGCTTTCGACCAGGTGTGAGATTGCACTTTAATTTCACTCTATCCTTTTAGTTTTTCATATTGTTGAGGAAAGTTCAGAAAACCCTAAAAAGATTACGGTTGCGTGACTTTGATAAGTACGGGTGGCAGAACCGCAGAAGGAGTTTGTGGAGTTTGAATAATAAATCACTCAGAAATAATTCTTGATCGGAAATCGGGGTTTGAGGAGTTTAGTTACCTTTTTGTCTTAGGTTTTTTCCCCTTTTTGGTGTTTTCATTAGTTTTATTTTTTCATACCTATTTAAAGGGTTCTAAACACGAATTTTGGGGGATAAGTCTGATTAATTGAAAAACCTTTGGTTCACTAATAGTTTGGCTTGTGAATTTTGCTCTCGTCTTTGGTGGACTCCAATCGTGTTGAGCAAGTCTCTATATCAATCAAGCATCCATCTTGATTAGTGGTCGAGTTTCGACCCTTATGTTGAAAGAGCTTTCTCTCGTGCTCCTATCAAGTGGTATCACAGCCCCGGTTCAAAATCTGTGGCAAGGAGAAGATCTTATCAATGGCAAAAGAGTTAGAGCAAGGTAATATGTTCTATACTCATTGTTTGGTTCAAGAGAAGATATATTTTGTGTTTGTAGATGGAGGGATCAAATCAAATTTGATCAGCTCAAGAACAACAACAAATTTGGGGTACCAATGCGTCTACATCCAACTCCATACATTTTACAGTTTCCTAGCAAGAAGATTTCAAGCATCATGGTTGGAAAGGTTTATGTGAAATTCGTGTTTGGCAAATATGAAGATGAGGTATGGTGCGAAGTGGTATACCAAGTTTTGTAGTGAAGCCTGGTGCAAGCAGTCCACTCTCTAAACCCATTGGTTATGCCATGTCAAAACGCCACCGTCCACTGAACTCCAACAATCCCCTGACAAGGTCTCGATGTAGTGGGATATAGTGTGGGTACCCAAAATCCATGAGATCCTATACCAGTGCTCCTGATCCAATTTTCCTTCTCATACCCTTAACCAAAAAAGCTCGACCTCTTAATGACCCTGGCCAGCCCCAGAATGGTAACAAACATACCTTTGCATCCTTGATCAAGGAAATTGGAAAGTACTTTCCCTAAACAAGAGGGGTAACAGCGAGTCGAGTTCCTTTTCAGAGGTTAATTCCTGATTAAACTCCTCAAATCTACTAAAACCCAAACCACCCTCAGGTTTAATCAGACATATCAATTTTCCAGCCACCCGTTGAATACTCTTATCACCCTACTTCACTTCCCCCCAAAATATGGCCAAATGCATATCCAACACACAACATAAAGAAAGAGGTAGTAGGAAACAAGACATAACATAGATGAGTAAAGCATTGGCAACATACTTAATAAAGACCTTATCCTTCCAGAATAAACAATGGTGCTACCAACCCTGAAGTCTCTGAATGTATGTTTCCGCTATATATCTAAACGTTTAATACTAGTAGGGACAATGGTGCTACCAACCCTGAAGTCTTTGAATGTGGTTAGTTTTTTTCCCATCGCCTAGGATCTCCGCATCCATGTTTATATATCTATTTAGATGGCATGTCGCCTATGAGTTTTGAGCATCTATGGATACTTCCTGGAGGTTCCTACGATTTTTGTAGGTAGATGATGACAATTAGTAGTACAAACTAGTAGGGACATAAAGCCAGCTCCTAAGACCATCCACAATGTGGGATGGTGAGAAAAGTGGGCAAAGGGAGGGCTTGGTCACAATGTGAGGGTGGGAAAAAGGGGTAATTAGTTGAAAACCTTTTTTTAAAACAATCAATCTATAGTTGATTTCATCACTTTATTTTTATATAATGATCATTATTTTTATATAGTTAGTGATAATTAATTAATACAAACAAACAACCAAACAAACACTAAACCCTAAAAACAAACATTAAATCGTAAAATAATAACAAAAAACAAAAGAAAAAGCAACCTGACGCGTGACCCACCTCCCTCTCTTCCCCCACCATTTGTCCTCTACCGGTGGGAATTCTCACCCACTTTCCCATTTTTTCTCATTTAGCTCCCACATTGTGAGAACATTTCTCACTTTCCCATTTTACCAACCCACGCTGTGGGTGGTCTAAAAGAAGAGAAAAAAATCTGTACTTTTGGGTTCATGAATTCGGCTGCCAATAGATCCACGATGGCCATGTATATCAAGATTCCAGATGAAGCCGAGTTGAAAATGCCTTCCACTATCATAGCAGTCTGACTATTCTCTTCGTATACCTTGGCACATCACTTGCCACTAAGAGTCATATCTATCCAAAAATGGAGGAAACATATACAATAAAATAACCCTGAACATCACTACATCAACCAATCATTCATGCAACACTACATTAATTTAATCTTTAATCACAAGAAACAGTGATCAGCAGACTTGATTTGCTTTCCAAATGCCCTTTAGCATCTCTCCTTTCAAATCCAGCTCACCAAAGATTGTCATATCAACTTACCTTTTACAGCAACAATATTCTTCACTTTAAACTTGAGGACTGCCCACTTTACACCAAACACTTCTGCATTTTCTCAAAGGGTTGAATAGCCTGCTTTACAATGATCCAAACAAGGAACTGATTCTTTGGGATAGTTGGCCCTTTCAAGTTGATGTAATATAACAGGTTGATGTCTAGGCCTAACTTCATCCCATATTTGTTTAAGATAGAACACACACATAGTATTTCCCTTCCAAAATACTACTCCATTACTCACACAAAACAAAGGCCTTACTAGGTCTCTAATTCTAAGTATCTTCCTCCAATTTCAAGACTCAGCCTTACTCTCATAATGTCATACATTTATGCTTTTTAGCTTATATTGATAAATCCATGCATCCCACAGTGAACCATGCTTCAACAAAATCTCCCATATATGCTTTAACATACATGCTATATTCTAGCTCTTTATGCCCCTTAAACGCAAACCCCCTTCATGCTAACAATATAAAAAGTGTCGTCATCCTACAATGTGCTCGACAGTCTGCACTTTAAATAAAAAAATCACTAAAATGTTGACATTATCCAGCTATACAGTCTGCACACTTGTTACCCTCTCTATAGACATGGGAAAGTGACACATCTCAATCTCTCTCAAGCAACTCATGGAACCGTGCAACCACTGCTGAATGTTGGTGATCCTCGCCATGTTGGCCTCTGATAATCTGAATTGCACACTAGGAATCGAGCTGGACTCTAACCCGATGAAAGCCACGGCCCCAAGCCAGCTGAAGTCCCTCTACAATGCTTTTCAACTCAGCTCGGATGACAGAACAGATCCCGAGATTAATAGCAAACACTGCCAAGCAACACCCAATATGAGAATTTACTATAAGTACGAGTGTACTTTGAGAACAAAAAGCTTAGAATGAGATTAGGATTTGGGATAGGGATGGATGGTAGAGGTCTTCAGACACTTGCAGAATCAGGTTCGTCACTTTCTCTCTCTAGGTCGCGCTTTTTCTCTCTAAAACTCGGAACCCTTCACTTTTGCCTATCTTTTCCCTCAAGAAGCTGTCTGTCGCGATCCCCGGTCTGAATACCCGGTCGGGTATTTTGGGTGGCGGCCGGGTATATTCAAAACGCACTGTCGAGGAACAGGGGAAAATACCCGGTCAATGCCTAGAATCCCCGATCGGGGATTTAAGCCTCACGGCCGGGCCCCCTTCTTCTTCTCAACGTCCAAAATGTGAATTCCCCGGTCTGCTCCAAATAATACCCGGCTGGGTATTCCTGCTCATGGCCGGGTATTTTGCTCCTCCAGCACACTTCGACCCAAACGTGCTCCTTTCTACCCAAAACTCGTTTCTTCGCCTCGATTCCAATGCCAAGCCCTGAAATATGACATAAACGCACAACCTCGCGTGAAATCAGCTTAAAACACGAGAATCAACGGCTCAAGAATAAGGGTAAAAACATGTGCAATCGATGGTCTATCAAGTCATCACATCTAGGACCCGGGTTGACAAATAAAGCTAAACCCGCTATACTATGCATTAGTTGCTAGTTACATTTGGCCACTTTCTAGTGTGACGGTACAGACGAGTCATAAATGGAGCAAAATCAAATCTCCACTGAATCATGCCTTGAAACACTAAGATCAGATAGAGACAACTATCTAGTTAGAAATCATCTTCCTAATCAATTATTTTAGCAAATCAGCTTAGAGTCTCCCCAAAGAGCCATTATCTCATCACTCTTTTCATCCCCCAACATATGATTCCTTCTTTCCAACAAGACACCATCTGAATACGCAGAAACCATTAGTTCTTCATGTGGTTAGCTGAAAGTAGCAGTTAAGCTAGGCAGAATGGAAGAATTTACAGACTCCAGGAGGACAAAATGGCTTTCACCTCCACCTCCACCTGCACTTGCACTAACACCAACACCTTCCTCCCTTAGTTTTGCTATGTTAAGCATTTTCATGTTGTTGTAGGCGACGAATGGAGAAGAACATGAAGCCCAAACTCCAGCATTAGATTATCATTGTCACTAAAACCGCCAATCTCACACCAAACCCATACAAGCAAATCTATATCTCAAAAGAGCAACAGAAAGTAGAGCTGAGTTTGGAGAACAGAGTAACAGATAAACGAGTTGCTTGATCTCGAATCCATGATGCCAGGAGAGGAAACGAAATCTGGCAAACCCTAAAACCATATCGGAGAAGGGTTGCGCTACCCAGATGCGCCAATTGGGAAATTCTTGATCTAGAACAAATGGATGATTTTGCTGGCGCCGACAAAGGGATGGCAAAGTCTGTCCTCTCGTCTGCGAAGGTTGAAACTAGAGACCAATCAAACTGCAAAATCCAAAATATCAGTGCGAGAGGACAAACTACTCCTTTGGGTTTTCGGGTCCATATCGAGTTATCGGTTTATAGCAAAACCGAAATCGCTACATGTTTCTTTTCGAGTTGAAATCAAAAAACCAAAACGTCAGTATTCTTATCGGTTCGGTTAAAACCAAAAACCTGAACCCAATCTAACATTGTTAATCATGTTATTATGTTATCACTATAATCATTATATTATCATTATTGTTGACAAGAAATTAAAGAATTGCTCAAAAAGGGCCTTATCAGATCTAGCCAATCCCCTTGGAGTTGTTCTGCTTTCTATGTCATTAATAATGCAGAAAAGGAACGTGGCATTCCTCGTCTTGTTATAAACTACAAACCGTTGAATAAGGCTCTGAAATGGATTAGGTATCCTATCCCCAACCAAAAAGATATCTTTGACACTATACGTCGAACCTTGATGAAAGGGGTTGGTAGGTGGAATAGTCACATGAGGTTTCTCCATGTGCTCATGAAGCTTTTTGAAATATTTTTCTTTGAGATGCGGATTATCAATATTATCGATTAGATCTAAAATAAGCTCTTGATCTTTAGTTAAAACATTGATAGAAGATTCAGAACTTTCATCGATGTCATCAAATTGTAAGGCTTGAAGATTCTCATCATCATCATTAGAAGAAGAAGAAGAAGAAGAAGAAGAAGAAGAAGAAGAAGAAGAAGAATCCTCATGAGAAGAGTAGTGTTGGAGAAAAATATTATTGATTTTGTCATGAATCTCTTCATCAAGATTAAGCTCATTGAGCTTCTTTTTTATACGACAATATTTGGAAATATGAACTGTTTTCCCACAACGAAAACAAGTAATGTTTTGATTTTCATTGGTAGATCGTGATCCCTTATCTGGGCGGGGATTCCTAGAAAAATGAGATTTTTGATTCGCGGTTTTAAAAGATCGGTAGGGACGATCGCGATGTTTTTTATGAGGTTTGGTGCTACAATCCTCACAGTTAGATTTGGAGGAAATTTTTGAATAAGATTCATCAAACTGAGCACAAAAAGATCCTAATTCTTTTCGAGTTAGTTTTTGTTCTCGTTTGATTTGTTTTTGAAGTTTTAATTCATGGCAAATTTGTAATCCTTCTTTTTGTATAAAGCTAATAAGTTCTCCGTAAGTAAGTTACTCATAAGGAATTTGACCATTAAAAGTGTCTTGGATTTTGTTTTGGATTTTATCTCCTAAGAGACGGGGACAACCGGCTAAAACTTCTCTTTCCAAAATGGTTGATTTTCATCTTCTCTTTGCATAACCCTAGTTAAAAAGGTATCTTTGTACCATCGGAAGTCATGAAATTTTTTACAACGAAGATTAGAAAGTAGTTCGGCTGTGAAGGATCTCCAATAAAATGTTTTGAAATGGTAAAAATCAGAGATGCAACTGCATCTTGAGAAGATTGTTTATTAGAGTCTAAAATAGGAGTTCCAGAAGAATCACATTTGACAGTTGTAAAAATAGTTCTCTGGTCTTTCGCGGTTAAGATATTATCCCACCAACCCTTCAATTGACCAGCAAAGTCGGCTATAAGTAGTTCAGCTATAGCATAATCAGAAGTTTGATTTTGAGTTTTGTAAGCATTAGCTACCATGGTCATTTTTTGAAGAAGGTTCATAATTTGATATTCTGAAAATCCATCAAGATTCCATTCATAAATAGAATTTGAGTTGTATTTATTTTGGATAATAGTGGGTTTCTCTTCGAGAGCTAAATCAGGTGCAGTGGGACGTGGGTAATACATCTTAGATGCAGAGGGTTAGTTCCATCGGAGACGATTGATTTCTGTTTCAATCTGACCTTCTAGGTCTTGAATTACTTCGGCTGGGTCATCAATGATTTGATCCTCGTTGCTCGTGGATTTTGAGTCAGAAATATAAGGAGTCTTAGAAATGGATAGTTGTGTAGAATGTTGTTTAAGACGTTTTTCTATTTCAAGCTTAAATTCGAGAGTGGATTCTTTAGAAACTTCAAAAGGTTTGAAATGGGGGAATTAAGTTTGTTGGAAGGAGGAATAGGAGTATTTGAAGTAGATGCAAAAGACAGAGGTAAACTGATTTCAACATTAGTAAGTTGATCTCTTAAGGTATGAAGAAATCGGTTTGTATAATTGTTTTGCTCAATCAGACGTTGAATATCTTCTCCTTTGACATGGTCACTATTTTCTCGTTTTAATTTAAAAGGAGAGCCTTGAACTACTGTTCCATAATAAGAAAAATTAACAGGAGCATTAGGGGGGGTGAATAGATTGGATCTTAGAGTTATTAACACTTAACCAAGTCATAGGCTTGGTTTGAACATTTATCGAAGATTGAGAAAAGACTTGTTCGAACCAATTAAAGAAAGAAAGGTGTTCTCGTATATTATTGAGAAAATCATAGAAAGAGTTTTGTATAAGTACATGTTCTTTCTTAGAGTAATCAGTAAAAAATTGCTCGAGTTTACAACGGTTTCGTTGGGAATAGAAATCATGGAGAAGAAATTCTTTGTTGATTTTGCACTCTTTTATAATGACATCAAGAGCAGAAGGGATTTCTTCTTCAGGAAATGCAGCTTGTGAGCTAGTAGGAGACATATTTGGTGTTCTCGACGTATTTATATTTGGAAAAAGAGTTGTGGGAGGTGGTGGAGTATAAACTGGCTGAGGTATGTTGTTGGAGTTGTTGATTCCTCGTAGACCATAGTTGAGTGTAGAGGAAGTATGTCGAGTTGGTGTAGGTATGGGAGAAAGATTTCTACAAGATTGGCTTCTAAGAAAAGTATTGGTGCGCTTTCGAGCAACTTCTGTCAATTCAGGGTCTATATCACAAATGCTAGAGATGGAGTTCCTAGCAAGAGAGATGTTAACAGTACCATCAATATGTTGAGTAATTTGATTAACCTGACGATGGTCGATGCTTCTGGGAATGGTAGCTCCTTCAAGGGTCCATTCTTTAGGAAGAGTAACTTCTCCCCATTTGATAGTCTTGGGAGTAACAGTGTTAGTACAAGTTAAATCACTTTGCCAAAGTATAGTTTCTCCTTTCGTACCATATTGAAGAGCTTTAGAAGAGAAAGCAGATTTCATAGCTTTATAGTGTAAGCGGTAAACCAAAGAGATAGGTAAAGATCCTTGTTGGATTTTATAGTTGAAAGTTTTTATTTGTAGGGTTAAAACATCTAAAATATTTTTGTCATGAAGAGAGACAGTAAAGTTTGGAAAAAAATTGAAGTAAATTGGGCCATTATAAAGACTTGATTCAACAGTTCCAAGTAAAGAGTCGTTAAACTCAAGAAATCGACAATCTCGTAAAACCATTAAAATAGCAGTATTAAGGCCTTCTTTGGATAGAGGCTCAATCCCTACTTGAACTAAACCAATATGGATATAGTTGTACTTCTTTTTGTGTTGTTGAATAGAATATTGAGACAAAAGTTTGATGGTTTCATAATCATTGAAAAGATGAATATCTCTTTCTTCTGTTTTGATGGTATAATCAATTTTATTGAGGAAGTTAAATTTTCTTTGCTCTTAAATTTCCTTTCGGGTAATCCTAGGAATTTGCCAATTATCAATTTTTTTACTAACAGTTTCAAAATTAATTTCTTCTTGGTTGATCACACGGTTCCCGGTGATGTCAGAATTAGAGGAAGAAGAGGAAGGTCAAAAATCGAACTCATGACTAGAGGAAAGAAAGGTAAACAAATGTTGCATCTAACTTACAGGTGAGGTAGATTAACGGCCAAAGACGGTCTTACAACTCTCTCACAAAGGATTCAGCTAGGATCTAACCATGGGGTACCCATCTCTCAACTAATAATAAGCAATAAGTTTTAGACAAACCCTTCCCCCCAGGCTCTGATACCAGCCTATGATATAATGATAATATCAATCATATCATGATATAATCACTATAATCATGTTATTATCACTATACCAATCATATCAGTGTCATAACATGATATTATCATTATCATCATCTGTGTCATATCATGATAATATCACTATTTTCATTATATTACCACTAAGATATAATGATATTATCAATCATATCATTATATTATCACTATAATCATGGTATTATCACTATATCATAGTGATAATATTAATCATATGAGTGCCATATCATAATGATAATATCAATCATATTAGTGGTATATGATCATATTACTCTTTGTGGTAATATCATGATACGATAGTAGCATGATGACTTGAAAAATTTTTACTCCGAAAATAACAAAATGAATATAATATTGTAGAGACCAAGAAAGATGATTTTTTGTGCAATTTTTTTTAAAAGTCGATCTAAAATGAATGCGCTACTATCCGTTGATTTGTTAGAGATTTGAAAAAGGCCCTAACAACGACCTGAGAATTCGCTCCAAAATAAGGAAAGAGAAGAGGAAACACACAATTGTGGTAGTTGGTTGTGAATACCTCAATTGCCTAGGTTAGTTGTGTGGTATTCCCCTCCGAGTAGTGTAATTGAGTAGGGTTGGAAATAAGCTCTCTACACACAGACAAGTACACACAGACCTTGTCTGTGTGTAGAGAGCTTATTTCCAACCCTACTCAATTACACTACTCGGAGGGGAATACCACACAACTAACCTAGGCAATTGAGGTATGTAAGAGGTTGTGTGTAGAGAGCTTATTTCCAACCCTACTCAATTACACTACTCGGAGGGGAATACCACACAACTAACCTAGGCAATTGTGGTATTCACAACCAACTACCACAATTGGGCAAGATCCAATAAGGCACATGAACTAATGACAACCTTGTTCGTGAGTGAAGCTTGTGGAGAAGAAGAACATGAAGGAATCAATTTTTCGAGCCATGGAGAGCAAGGACTTGTTGATAGAGGTGACAAATGGATTGGGTTCATGAGTTGGTGGATCCATGGATCCAATGGATTTGTGGATTCATGAATTAGATCAAATGGATTGGTGGATTGATCCATGAATCCAAATGACATCCAAGGCTTAGACCAAAATATAAATTTTGAAAAGTTTAGGTTCTAAAATGCCATAATAAAAAAATTTAGGTACCAAAATGTAAATTTCCAATAATATTTTTCGTATACAAATATAGATTTTAGGTACCAAAATATAAAATATAAAAACATATTGGTACCAAATCGTAATTTGCCATTTGAATCTATGGATTGATCCATGAATTCACTAATCCAAT
Organism: Linum tenue; assembly: GCA_946122785.1. NCBI lineage: Eukaryota > Viridiplantae > Streptophyta > Magnoliopsida > Malpighiales > Linaceae > Linum > Linum tenue. Next base: position 15,854,178 of record CAMGYJ010000009.1, read on the forward strand.
TGGATTTGGATCAAATGGATTGGATTGGATTCATGGATTTGGATCCTGATTGCCACCTCTACTTGTTGATGTCAATTATATTAAGGACTGATACCTTTGAGAAATCCGAACTATCAAGAAAGTTTCATTTTTGTCCAGAACTATTTAATATTCCATTTATATCCCAACGTATGATAATTGCGTGTCATTTAAGTCATGACGATTTTGTTAATCGTTATAGATAACGATTGACAACACGGTGGTCAATTTGATGTTGACTTAGGAACGAAATTGATGGAGCGATTAAGGAGGTTTGGGGATTTTTTTAACTTTTTATCTTTTCTTTTTCTTATTTTAATCATTTTAGATGAAAATATAAATAAAAATTAATATTTAAAACTCCATATAAGATGCCACGTCGAGAATGACTGAATTTTTTGTTAAATATTGACAGTCAAACTCGGTCAAACTACGAAAAAATAGTTCAGGACATAAATGTCATATTGAATAGTTCGGGACACAATTGAGACTTTCTTGATAGTTCGGGTTTTCCATTGGTATTATCCCTTATATTAACCAATGCCACAACAAGCAATGCTCCTTACCAGAGATCCAATCAACCTCGCATACCATATGGCCAGCTCTAGGAGGAAAGAAGCTTGAGAATTACCTCGTTATCACCTCTACTAATCCACCTTATATTCATGAAGCACAATGGAACAAAGAATACAAACTCACCTGGATTTCGAAACCAACCTCAATATAAGGAGCAAGGAGGAAGTTCTTCTAATCAACAACATAACATATTCGAAAAACTTGAGGCAACACCATCGGCTGCAAGCAAGCTATCAGAAAATCGAACGAGAAGTTGCACTCCTGATTAACACCAGACCTCAAAAGCCTCAAGGAAATCATCCAAAAAATACAAAGAATAATCCAAAGAAAGAATAAGTCAAATTAATTCGACCAGGATAGGAGCATCCAAGAGTTTCTCAAGTTCACACACGGAATAGGAGAATAAGGAGAAAATCCTAAAAAGAGAAGCTCACCAACCAACCCTATTTAATAATTTCATAGACACTCAAGGAGGATCAGAAGTGGTAGTGCCAATATTAGAAAAAACTAGTTTCAATGGAGAATACGAAGCATAAGCTTGAGATTCTCTTTAAAGAGGATGATAGAATTGAAGAAAAGGAGTCTACTATCAAGAAAACCCCAAGGGGATATGAAGAGATCATCCTAGTGCATGAAACACATAATGATACGGGGTATTTATTAATCAACTGTCTTTGGAATGAACATCACATGGAGAAGGGACTGGTTGATCTTGATGCAAGTATCAACATCCAACCACTGAAAATCTATGAGAATTGGATTGACTGGTATGGAGGACGTCAACATTGGGATCATGCTTGCCAACAACACCCCTTGTCAAGATCTTGGAATTGTTAGAGACATAGGTACCCAAGTTGGTCCAGTCATATTCTTTCCAGATTGTGTGGTGATCGATATGAGTATTAGTGAAGCATACTCGATCCTCTTTGGGAGACCATTCTTGCAATCTATGGTTTTTGAATTGATGTTGCAAGAGAGAAATCACTTTACATGTAAATATATAATGCATTGAGGGATAAAGACCATTAACAAAGTGTTCAATGATGATGATTTTGAAGAGATTGAAGAGATAGAGCCGAAGAATGAGATCAAACTCAAATCAACATCTCAATTTGAGGATTCTTTGAATATAACTATTCATCATCAAGATCAAGAAATAAGATATATAGACGAGTTGAAGGAATCTTAACCAATTTTTTATTTGAAATTAGCTCAAATAACACTCAAGATAACCAATACAAGGCTCACAATGATGCTAGAGAGAATCGAGGAATTGTAGTTGGAAATATTTGAGGATTATCAAGACTTCTTGCGCTTTCATCTTCAAAATGGATTTAATCCACATCATGTTGAACCAACAAGAGGAAACACAAGTTAATGGGCATATGATCTTGAATGGTCGTCAAAATAAAAGGAGCATGGCTAAGCCTAGCTCAAAGGCATAGAATAAAGAGCGCTCCATGGGAAGCAAGGATTTCTCTTTCCTTAGTTTTATTTTAGCTTATCATTTTGAGTTACTCACTGGAAGATTCTATTTTGTCCCTCTGGACAGGTGAAACATTTGGAGCAAAGTTTTGTAAATTATGACGAGATGGAAGTGTCTTGATGGAGAAACAATGTACAAAATCCACTTTTGTATGGACAAGGTAACTGTTCTGACGTAAAAATACAAGAAATCAACGCAAACCAGGTTTGAGCATCATGGCAGCCTCATGACGAACATATACCTGCCTCTCTCCTTCAGCATATAAATACCCAACTTTTACACTTCCCCTTCTCTTTTCTTTGCTGAGCTCTCCCCTCTTTCTTTTTTTTTTTTTTTGTTTCAAAATTTCTACCAAAAGCTTCAACTTTCAATCACCTAATCCATTTCCAAAACAAAAAAATTATCTCCCCACATTTTAGATACAACCTATCCATCACCAAATAAAAAAGCCCATTAAAACAATTTCCGAAAAACTTCACCACCATCGACAGTTGTCATACCCATCTCGCCACTGTCGCCACTCTCTCTAGATTTTTTTTTTCAATTTTTGGTTAAATTTTTTAGTTCTTCAATCCAATACCCATGATCTCTAGATGAGTTTAGAATCCTGAATTATGAATTTAGAGCTTCAATTTGAGGATTTAATGTTTAGAATTGAATGTTAAATATGAGGTATTTATCTTCCTACTTTTTGACTTTTTTGGGTACAATGGATGTGTTCATATGATTGATGATAGTTGTTAAGATTATAATGAGATTGTATGGTTTCTTATGATGTTGTAAGCATTTTTATGTTTGATGGATTGATGAATTTTAGTAAATGTCATGCCAAAAATTTTTGAAATCAGCATAGCATCTTTTCGAATTACTTTGAGCTTCAATGTCAAGCTATACTACTTTTCGTAATTTTTATGGTATAAGCATTACTAATATTGGAAATTTTCAATGAGTAGGGAATTGGAGAATTTCTACAAATTATAATGCTTGGTTGAACTAATTGGATCAAATGTCATTTGCTTATGCTAATGCCATTATTCTTGTGCTAATTATTTCAATTGTACATTTGCCTAATTATATGATTTATGCCTTTCAATGCTAGCATGATTAGGATATATGGTTTGTCTAACTTCTACTATCATGAGCTTGAATATTTTGTATAATTTTTTTGTATCAACGTTATATGAAATTAGATGAGTATGTCTAATGACAAGTGAAACACACTATTTTAGATCCACGTATTATGATTTAAAGTGCATTGATTTCCCATCTTTGGCGTCCTAATACCTTGGATTTGCTATGTGAGTGTTTAAAGTGTGTTTGGGAATGCTTTTGTTATCAAGTTACGCTTTTGGTAGTGTTTTGTGCATTTTCATGTCAAAGTAGGCCAATGGACCACTAGGGAGTGCCAAGGGAAATTGAGGCCTAGCAGCAAGAGCAAGAATCGAAGGTGGAAACCTGGGCCCAAAAATTATGCGTTGCAAATAGTATAACCCATCAAGTAGGCATCCCAGTCCAATCACGATCCTAGAGTGTATGTCATGGATCACGGGGAAATCAGTCAAGACAATTAAGACTAAAGCATGAATTCGAACTACATAACTAACAACCTTAACCGAAAGGAAATTGCATTGGGTATTTGAACAGGTGGATGGTTAACTGAATGGTGTACTTAATCTAACCAACTTGCATCACTTCATATGTGCTACTTACAACTAGAATCGATAAACCATTGATAAAGGTCAAATGAATTACCATTCATGTGAGTAGTATGTTAAGGTAGAGGAGATGTAAGAGATATAGGGGTGGAGAGAAATTTTTTCAAATGTGCAAATTAAGCTACCAATAATGGAGGAATGAAACTCTCTTTGACGTCAACATCGGCTGTCCAGGACAAGTTCTCACCCGTCCACTTCTTCCAATCATGATAACAATCATTTTAATGACTCTTGCCATATTGAGGTGGATAACCAATAAGTTTAAAATACTTATCCTTTATGTGGCCATTTTTTGTTACAATGACTGCAACAAGGACGATCATCACTCTCTTCTTCGTTCTCATTTCACGCAAGTTGTAGCTTCAACTATGGAGTGTCTGTCAGTGGATATCATATTGTGTCCAAACTAAAGGCAAAAACCCCATTAGCTCAAAACCTACAAACTAGTGACAACTAATATCTTCATAAATTGAATATCATATCATTGTAATTTTACTTGCAAATTTTGTAATGAATTGACAAGTATATAAATTAGAAAATGAAAATGTGCAAAATAAAGAAATTAGAAAAAGAAGACTAGTCAAAGTAACGACGTGGAGAAAAATGCTTGTGGCAAAACCAAAAACAAATAAAGTAACAAACCCTATGCTCTAAATCTACAAACTCATAAATTTTTATACTACATCAAACTCGCAACTAATAAGTAATATCACCCCATTGTAATTCTACTAGCAAATTGCAATTCTAGCTCTTGTGGGTTTTCTATAAGACAACACCTGGCTCCATTATAGAAACAAGTGATTATATTTTCTCAATGGAAAAATGTCATTAGCATGTAATCAACACAATAATATGTAGTCTATTCTCTAGTTAGTACAATAGCCACCCTCCTCTAGCTTCAAGTAATATCTTTTCGCAATAGTACCCTTCACCACTCCACATTTTAGTTCGTCATTCATTAACAAATACAAAAAAAAACTTTAAATAAGAAAACAATGGTTACGGTAAGCCAATATAAAAAAAATTCAAAAAGGAAAGAAATCAATATTCATATATATGGAGGGAGGTGCCTGAAAATGATGCATGCAACCAAGCATCTTTTCCATCGGCCCTTCTCTACTTCTTCGCCTTTAGATGGAGGTTGTTCACCCCCACTTCCAACTTCTCCACAGTAGCAACACCTTGATTTTTCATGTCGACATTGATAGAGACTGTGCAGTTGATCCATGGATGTTGGAGGCATTGTTGAGCGGTTGGCCGCTTTTCTGGTGCAAAATCAAAAAGAGGACACAAAAAATCTGAAAATTCCCGAGCATCATCCTCAGAGAATTTATACCTATCAACCAATAATCGATTCATGGGCCAGTACTTCAGCCTCCTGATCCTCTTTAGGTCACCATGCCTGTCAAATAGATCCTTAGATCTTGCACCTCCTGTTGCGATCTGCCCATGATTATTAGAAATTACAAGAATTAAACTTAGTCATGAGCGATTGGCAATAGTTATTAGAAATCAATTAATGAATATGTGTGTGACACCTTTCGAGGCATCTTTCCAAGAAGTTCCATCATCAGAGCAAGGTGATCCTGTAAATGGAATACAGTCATCAGAGTCCTACATCCGTTTGGGGAAGGATCAAGAAAAGAGAACTTCAACATAAACATGCATAATACAAATGCAAACTTTCTGATTAGACAGAACCACCAAATTTATTCAGACAGGTCTCATCACAAATCTAACCATAATGCTCTACAATTTTAAATATATACGTTACATATGGTTTTTAAATATATGGTGCCACTATTGTGATTACATCTTCAAATGATCATAATTTCAGAAAATAAACACCCACATTTTTAACGAGCTTAGTGTAATATTCAAAAAAAAATTCCTTGTTTGGGAGAGATTGAGAGAAGACCGATAGCATGTTGAATAATATTTAAAATGACTACCAACTATGCCATACATACTTCACATACATTATACCAATTTTATATCACCATTAACATAACAAATACACATGTTAATATTCATATGGATTAAAGCATAACAAAGATCATAGTATTAAAATTTATCAAAGTTATTTGGAAGAAATGATAATAAACTCTAATTAAGCTGCAATATTCAATTATCAACGAGACCATCCTACCTCATCCTCACAAAATGTCTGACTGCCCTTTGGAGCAAATAGCATGTCACCAGTAGCAAGCTCAAAAGCAGTGCAAGCAAATGACCACATATCAACAGAGAACGAATAGCCAGATCGTAGAATGACTTCAGGAGCTCTATACTGTCGTGTTTGGATTTCTTCTGCAAATGGCTTGGCAGCCCAACATGCATTTCCAAAATCTACAACCTTGCACCTCACATTAACCCCATCCAAGTTTCTCTCTGGCTTTTCTGTGGTACCTCCCATTGTAGTTCTTCTCCCTGATATCTTGGCAACTGCCTTTTTGGCCCTTCTTTTCAACTTTTTCTCAATTATATTCATCGTAGATCCACCATTAAGGTTACTCTCAGGTCTGCTAAGAATTGGGGAGGCCCCTGAGTTAACTGGATCTTTAGCCGGATCAATGGTGGAGAAAAGGAGAATATTTTCAGGTTTAAGGTCTGTGTGGAGTAATCCAAGTTCTCTATGCAAGTAATCCAAACCTATTAGAATACATTTGCAAATTTCTCTAACTTTATTCAAGTGAAGACCTTTGTAATGGTTATGTCTGATCAGCCTGAGTAAGCTATCACCAAGAAACTCAAGAACCATGCACTGATGTTGCCCATTTGGCCCTAAATGCTTGAAGTGATCAATCAACCTAACAACACACTTTGTATTGGAGGGATCACCGTCGGCTATAGCTGAAAGAACTTCAATCTCGTGTAGGGCCGCTTGTGAAAATTGTGTAGCACTTTTTTGGATCTTTAGAGCAACATAGTTCTGAGGCAAACCAAACAAGAAACCAAAATCAGTATCACACACTTGATTATGACCCAGAAGATCAATTTGGTTGTCTAACAAATAGTTGGTTGATCCACATATGGGATGCAAACTTAAATTGAGGCAACATAACGGTCCGGGGGGGTCTACGAAAGAGAATCACACCAAAATGTGGAAAGAAAGCATAGAGACACACTTCAATGGTAATTAAACAAATACAATTTAGGAAAATTCCAAAATCTAATACAATAACAATACATTACTCACTTCGATGACCATATTAAAGCGGTGGGGCACAATAAAAGAAGTAAAAAAGAACAAAATAGATGATAGTAAAAATATAAAAATCGGACACCAACAAACAAATGAATCAAGAGATAGAGAGAGCGATCAACATACGGAAGATTGAGTGTCGTAAGCAAGCCAGACGGTGGAAAATTGGCCCCATCCGAGCTTTCGTTGGGCGATGTAACGACCGGCATTGAAGGGATCACCAATTCGGACAGCGTGATAACCACCTTTCCTATATGAATCGATTCCCTCCTCGTCCTCATCAGATGCGGAAGACGATGTGCAAGACATGTTGATTCTCTTTCTTTTCACAGTGGCTAGCTAATAACCGTCGTCAGGAGCTTTTTGTTGTTGATCAATCTTTCTCTCTCTCTTCCACACACCAAATAAGAAATTTGATGGGGGAAGAAAGGGGGAAGGGATTGGATTCTTGATCTTGGTGATTTGGGATTAAGGTTTTGATAGTCAAATTTTGAAAAATTAATCTATTGGATTGATTGAATATTAAAAAGAAAATGATGTGTGTAAAGAGAATGAAAAAGAAAAACAAGGAAAGGTCTTTCAAATGGTCATTGTAATTGTCGGCTCTAGTTTATCATCAGGAGGGAAGGGGGCTAGTTGGCTGACTCTCTGTCCAAAATTATGAGTGGCGCTAGATACAAAGTCTTCTCCGCCTTTTTCTCATTTTCACCCTTTTTCCCATTTGGAGATCACTTAGCTCTTTTTCTTTTTTGGGATTTGGATTTTTGGTGCTTTTGTTGGTTCGACGTTGCATGCGAGAGAGACAAAGTAGTGGCAAGGAAGCGCCACAGGCACTAGAGGTATGGACAAGAAAAAGGGAAGGACGCTGGTGGATGGAGACACAAGAGTGCTAAGGGGGAAGGGATGGAGCTTTTATTAATATTATTATATATTTTAAGGATGACATTTCTGCAGTCAAAATTATTGATTTAACACTTCATGGATTTACTTATGAATAATTTTTTTCTTTGCAGAATGCTGAGCTACCTGATCATAATAAGTATAACTAGCTTTAAGTCGTTCACCGAAACATTTAAATTACTTATTTTGGTTTAGATTTTTTTGACTCTTCGTTTGATGAATGGAGGGAGTAAATTCAAAGAGTGTAAAGATTAGGCAATGAGATGTAAATTTAAGGGGAGTTTAAGTTGAGGTGTAAAATATTATTTTAGAAAAAAAATAGAAAAGGTACAAAGTAAGATGTGAGCAACCCATCCGTAAAATCATATCGACCCTCAAACATATCACTGTTCGATTTAGAATGAATAAAAAAAATTGAACGAACATATGTCAAAAAAGAACCAATGCCTACCAACCCTATTTGTAACTCCTAACCCAACCCAAACCATCCCATCCAGTACCCTACTAACTTTTCGACAAAACAAGAGACAACTACAAGTCTCAAGCCCACAAGCCACAATGACATAATCCTTTTTTCTTTCCCTTTCCTTTCCCAATTGATGTCCAAATCACTTCCTCGTCCCTAGCCCTCATCGTCTCATCATATTTGACTCATCTCCTCCAAACCACCTCGACTCATTGATAATCTCCCCTCCACCCGATAGGTTCCCTCTCTTTCAAATTCATTCTAATGTTTGTCCTTCTCACTCTAAGACCTCTCCACTCTCTAGCTATTTTCCGAACTTCGCCACTGATAAATAAAGCAAAAGAAAAAAAAAACAAGGCGAGAAAGGAAGATCATGGGAAAATCGTGTGAATGAGAGAATGAATAAGTAAATCCTAATATTGATGGAGTTTATTCAGCAAGGTTGAGTGACACGCGAAAACACAACACCAAACTGCGACCAAGTGTAATCGCAATCCGGGAATGCAGTAACAGGCAAGTTCTATTATCAACCCGGGGTCTAGATCTACTGCCTACTCCGTGATTATCTATAATCTAGCCAACTAAGTCGAGTGATTGTTGTTTAAAGTAAAAGGAGTAAAAAGCAGAAAATGGTTCGGTTTTCTCAAGCAGGGAAGAGTCACTCGGGAAATGAGTCCCCCTAGCTCCTTAGTTAGGTTCAATTGTAATTACCCTGGGTTGATTTATTGTTGGCTAGACTGCGGAAGATCCGACAGTAGCTTGGAATCTCTTAAGCTGACCAAGCCCTCTCAATCTAACTACCCGGCAGACGACTAGTCTTCACCGGGACAGAAAGCTGAAGCAATGAGCACAGAACTCCACTACTGGAATTGGATTCCAGTACAAAGCAGTAAACTGGCTAACTCTCGTATAACCAATCTCCTACTATCGAATGAAGAAGCTCTAACAACCTAATCAGATTCTATCTATCTCAGGTTGTAGCAGAAATCAAGAAAAGCTGATCAGACTTCAATCAATTCAATAAAACATGCATCATTCGATTAAAACCAAACAGTATAATCATCCCAAGTCATTACAATCAAATCCCTAACACATGGAACTAGGGTTCTTCATACCCAAGTGAGAGAAGGGTTCTACTCCATAGATAGAGAGAGAGGAAAACAGGATACAAAGCAGTCATACTCATAACAATGGGAAGAATCTGCTCTGGGATGATGATTTCCACTCCTATGACGATCTCCAAGCTCGATTTGATGAAACCCAACTCCAAGATAGCTTCTAGGATGTGTTCTTCGCACTTTCTCTCTCTAGGGCTCTGTTTTTGCTCTGAAAATCCTATTTTTTCACTTGTGGCCCGAAATTGGGTAAAAACCTGAAAATCCCGATCACACGGGCAGGCCACACGGCCGTGTGGCTCACCCAGTTGCCCGTGTGGCTCAAAATGTTGCGTATCGATTAGTTGAATTTCAGGCTTCCCACACGGCCAGGGTCACACGGCCGTGTGGAAATTCTGCTCTGCCCGTGTTTGCTCTCGGCACAAATCACACGGCCACAAGCATGACTTGCACGGCCGTGTGATTTCCAGGGATGCCCGTGTGGCTTCCTCAGCACCTCGCCACGCGTCCGATCTTCATCCAATCGACCCCAAACTCGCTCCCAAGCCTCCATTCACGTACTAGGACTTGAAATATCACAAACAAGCACAACCTAGCGTGAAATCGGCCTAAAACACGAGAAACCACATCTCAAACGGTGTAAGAACAGGGGTAAAAACATGTGTAATTAACGGTCTATCAAACTCCCCCACACTTAACCGTTTGCTTGTCCCCAAGCAAACCAAGTCAGACACAAGGTAAGCTTACATTTACAATCATACCAACATCGGGGACAAGTCATAAAGGCACAGAACACGTGAATCGTACTAGTTTTCAAACATCAACACATGAACAACTTCAATAGCAACCTGGACAACCACCACAAAGGACATTCGAGCGCAGCAAAATCGAGTAAAGGAAGAGTCTCCCTTCTGTTCACCAACCAACCTAGACTTGACTCAACCACTTACTCAAAATAGTCACCTCATGCATCCAACTCAAGACATCAGAATAGAGACCGAGCAATCTAGGTCCTCACCGGGGTACAAGAGTATATAGAATATGAAAATGAATCACTCACTCTCGACCAGTGGGGTCAGGACAATTTGATGCGAAAAATGCGCATGCTATTTCTCTCAATCCCTAACATCTCTTCACCATGATGGCAGCCTCTAACTGCTAGAGTTCACATATGGGGTGTCACCACTAACTAATCCGGAGGTCTTAGACACAGGTTCAAATGACTGGCTAGGGTCTTGGAGATGGGGGAAAATCCTTTTAGGTGGTGGAAGTATTCATAGCCCAAGGTTCCACATTTCCAAACCCACACAATCACAATCAAACAAACCAGTATTTCCTTTCTGCCATTCTGCATTACTCAATATCAAGAGCACAAGAGCGAAGGAGGTATAAATGTTAGCATTTCCAAGCCAGACTGCTAAGAAACACTACTTAATGAGCACTATTCATATTTTTTGTGGTGGCTCTCTTTTGCTTTCAATTTTTTTTTACTTTGTTTTTCTTTCTTCATTTTTTCCATTTCTTAAGAGAACCACCACTTCTACACAATTTCAAACACATGCCCAACTTTTAAGCACTACCTCCAACACTCACATTAAATTTAGCAGAAACAGCAGAGAACATGTAAAAACCACTCTGTGGAACCTTCTAAAAGATGCAAAAGGGGGATTTTTCATTGTAGACCAAAAGAAAGGATAACACACGGCTCAAAGGGGCTGACTAGGGGATATGACACTTCAGGACAGTCAATTTGGTCGTGGGCTAATCCTATGCCCCCATCATCTTAGCTAGTGACAACGTGAATGCTACACATCATGGAAGAGGGATCTATCGCACAAGAAAGAAACGAGCATGCTCAAATCTCACATGGCTACCTATATGCTCTATCTCACATTCTGATTCCTTGAACTAGATGCATAAACGGCTGTCAAGAACAAGTGATCAATCCAAGTCACAGTTGGTAAGCAAACAGTTGAAAAACTGCACCCCTACACAATTCTACTGCAAGTCTTCTCAGTCCTCATCATAGGTTGTCCTAGTCACAATCCAGTTGTCATGCATCAATCCGAAAAAACCATTCAATTCACCAATCACAACACAGTGCCAATATGATCAAACACAGTGCCAAGCACACATATATAGATTTCAACCGATACAAAGCACCCCCCCCCCCCCCCCACACACACACTTAAGCACGACATTGCCCTCAATGGAGTAGAGGGAGAGATAAGGGGAACGATGTTACCGGATTGAAATACTGCTGGGGGACTGGAAGTGGACCAGTCAGCGAGAAACAAACGGGAAGATGGACAGTTCTGCACGAATCGAACACCAAGAACACACTAGCACACTGTGCGTTAGGGATAAGTGTTAGCCCAGACGGCCACAACATAAACAATCCACAAAACAAAAACAAAAACAAAAACAAACGACACTAAGTTCAAGCTCCTCACACATGGAGCAAACACACAAAAGTCTAAAATGAAAAACACACTGAGATGGGCAACGAGTACAGCCTACTCGTCGCCAAGGTTATCCAGGTCGATGTCGTCCATGAAGGTGTCATCACCATCATCACCATCAGCTGGGGGAGGTGGATGTGGAGAGTCCTCCTAGGGAGTCCTCCAGACTGGCTGCTCGCCCGGCAACAACTGGAGTAGGTGCTGCTGGACCTCCTACATGCGCCTAGATCGAGCCTTCTCTCGCTCGATATGAGCCAGAGTCACCCCCTGCTGGGCCGCCATCATGTCCAGGCGCTCATCATAAGCAGCCATCCTCTGCTGGTACTCGGCCTGGTGAGCCGCATACTGCTGCTGGAACTGGAGCTGCTGGTCAAGGATCTGCTGTTTCTAGATACGCAGCTGCTCGAACTGGTAGGTGAAGTAGGCCTGCCCGGGGAAAGCGGAGCTGCCTTCCCCGTATTCGAAGGTGGTGGGGCGGGGGGCAGCATCAGCATCCACCTCCTCGGGCTCCACATGATCAGCAGCCTCATCCTCCTGGCCCTTTAGCTGGACCTCTGGCTGGTCCTCCGCGGGGATCTGAGGTTCCGAAACCCCTCGTTCCATAGAATGTCGCGGTTCTCTCGCAGCAGGTGCATGTGACTTATCGTCTTCCTGCCAAAGACGCTGGTGTCCCCCTGCTCTGTGCACCCCTGCAGTGAAAGCCCGAAGTAGGTGGCCAGGCGGGTGATGAGGGGGGTGCAGTGGAGGCTCTTCAGTTCCGAAGCAGTCTTCTCGAAGGTTCTGGCCACCACCGAACCCAAGTGGAGAGGATGGTCGTGCTGGCGGATCGACTCGATGAAGTACATTGCCCTCTTGGTGATGGCGCTAGCACTGCCTGAAGCTGGGGTGTAAGACTTCGCTAGCAGGTGGTGGAGAAGGCGGTTGTCGAGGAGCAGGGTGGTGGCCTTCGTCTTCCCGACCGAGAAGGAAAGCTGGCCTGGCCGAGCCAGGCGGGTGTACAACGTCCTGAAGTTCACGTCTGGCGGGTCGCTGACCTCGGTGACTGATAACGATGTAATTACATGATTTTATACCCCTATTTCTTATTCATTTGCGGAGCATGGTTGTGTGTTTTGGCCTATTTTACGCCGGGTTGTGCTACTTTGTCCTATTTCAGGTCCCAGGCGTCAAGGGAAGGCCAGCACGGTTTCGGATCGTTTGGAAGTCGTTTGGACAGCCAGGGCCAAAACACGGGCAGGAGGCCCTCAGAACACGGCCGTGTTTCCTGTGCCGTGCTTTTATGGCCGAGGCTTCCAAGGGTGGCGTGCACAACCTAAAAAACACGGGCAGGCCTGAGGAAAGCACGGCCGTGTTTTAGGTAGCACGACCGTGTTTTCAAGCTGCCCGTGGCCGTGCTTTTAAGGCTGAGGCAAAACACGGGCGGGCTGAGGCAAAACACGGCCGTGCCCTCGACCGTGTTTTGGCCAATGATGCCCTTTTAGGCAGATTTTCAGCCAAAGAGAAGGGGATTCGAGTTTTAGAGAGACAGAGTGATTCCTAGAGAGAGAAAGCGACGAACAAGAGCCTCCAAGTGCCCTAGATCGATCTTCAACACCATTGGAGCTTGGTTTGAGCTTGGAGAAGTGCCGATTCAACGTCCAGGAGCAGAAATCCATCTTCACAGTATGATTTCCGCATCTGATTCTGCTTTTGCTTCTCTCTCCATGGAGTAGTTCTCCCATTCATCTGGGTGTGGGAAACCCTAGTTCTGTATGTTTGAGATTGATTGTATGAACCCAGTACTGTTTCTATGAATTGATTATATCGATTGAGGTTTGAATGATTGAATGACTTGAATCCTGATCAAATTCCTGTTGTTTCTGCTTTAAACCTAGAATGAGAATATCTGACTAGGTTGATAGAGCATCCTTGATTGAAGGTAGGGAGTTGGTGACTTTAGTCGAGGAACCAACTCACTATTCTGTACCGGTTTACTCCGGTAGTGGAGGTTTCGTTCTTAGGGCCTCAATCTGTTTACTCCGGTGTAGGTTAGTCGCCAGCTAGAGACTCAGATTGAGAGGGTCTGAAGACCTTTAGTCGAGACTTCAGACTGATTAAGAACCTTCCGCAGTATAACTTTCATAGAAATTGAACTTGGTAATTACAATCCGGCTTAACTGCAGACTAGGGGGAACCATATCCGGGACCTCTCTTAACCTGAATACAACCGTTTAGTTGCTTTTGCTTGCTTGTTAGTTTAGGCCTTAACTAAAGTTTCACTGCTAGATAATACGAATTCACTGAGTAGTCATCACATCTAGGACCCGGGTTGACATTAAACCCAAACCCGCTATACTACGCTTTAGGAAGTGGTTATACTTGGCCATTTTCTAGGGTGACAGTAGGAGTGAGTCAAGTTTTTGGCGCCGTTGCCGGGGACGGCTAGGTTGTTGAAGAAAAGTGATTTCTGTTACTTTAGCATTTTCATTTTTGCATTGAGTTTTTGTTTTTCCCACTTGTGCCTTCACGGGGGTTGCATTGCTTGATTGTGTGCAGATAGTGCATGACCCGTAGCCAGTCGGGAAGTTTACTGCCGTTGAATCCTGAGATTGAGCGCACCTGCAAACAACTTCGGAGACAACAGCGAGCTAGACTGGCTACGGTGGAGCGCCGAGACGGCCAATTGACCAGCGACTCCGAGGACGACCACGAGATGGAAGGCGATCAGAACCCGCCTCCTCAGAACCAGATCCTGGGGAACGACCAAAACCCCCCGGGACCTGGGAACCATCATCATCCGCCACCACCGGGTCCCACCTTGGAGTACTTCTATACTCCACGGATTGCTGACATCCGCCCGGTCATCCTCTATCCGCCCATTCCTGCAAACAACTTCGAGATCAAGCCATGCTGGATTCAACTCATCACCACCTCTATCCAGTTCCATGGCTTGAAGGATGAGGAAGCCCGGGTACACCTTTCCCGTTTTCTGCAGCTGACGAACGGGTTCAAGCTGAATGGTGTTCCGATGATGCAATCCGCCTTCACCTCTTCCCCCATTCTCTGGCGGGGAATGCTAAGAGGTGGTTGGAGACCCAGCCCCCATTGTCCATCACCTCTTGGGACGATCTGGCTGACAAGTTCGTGCACCGGTATTATCCGGCATCGAAGACCACGAGATACAGCGGGAGATCACTCACTTCCGCCAGAGCCAGATGAGTCCCTTCGTGATGCATGGGAGCGGTACATGGGATACTTCTGGCAGTGTCCCCATCATGGTTTCAGCGATGCTTCACAGTAGGGAACTTCTACAGCGCCCTCACTCCAGACAGCCAGAGGGTGATCGAGTCTCTATGCCCAGGAGGGGATATCCTTACTAAGACTCCACCCGAGCTGAACCAGATGATCAGTACCTTGGCTGCCCGAGACCATTCCTGGGGGCAGAACAAGCAGGAACTCCCGGGACCGGGGTGTGCATGCTATGGAGGCCAGGTCCGGGTTAGAGCAGCAGTGGCTGAGTTGGTGCAGACATTGAAGCAGCCTAACAGTCCTTCCGGGCCGAGGTGTAGCTACGCCTCCAGTAGCTCAGTGCAGTGGTGTGAGAGCCCGAATCACCTGGTGGAGGATTGTCAGTCTATGAGGGAGTCTTCTACTCCCCAAGAGCAGGTGGACTTCATAGCAAATGCTCGGCGCCTGGACCCATACAGCAACACCTACAATGAGGGATGGCGCCAGCATCCCAACTTCGCCTGGAGCAGCAACACCAACAAACCACCTGGTTTCCCAGCACCAGCATGGTTTCCAGCAGAGGCAGCCCTTCCAGGCTAGGCAGGGGCCACCACCACAGCAGCAGCCCTACCAGCCTAGGCAAGGGCAGCCATTCCAGCAGCCCCAGCGCCAGTTTGCTCAGCCTCCAGCAGCCGCAGCACCAGATCCTCAGATATCTGATCTGAAGAATATTTTGCAGGCTTTCATGACCACCAGTCAGGCGAACTTCACGAGGATGGATCAGAACATCGCCTCACTGGAGGCAGGCCAGAGGAACCAAGGTGCCATTCTGCAGGATCTCCAGAATCAGATTGGGAGCCTAGCTCGCCAGAACACCCAGGGCACCGGGGACTCTGCCTGCCACCACCATTCCCAATCCACAGGACCCGCATGAGACCGCACACGTCATCACCACCAGGAGTGGCAAGACTACATCTGCTGCTCCTGCTCAGCCCAGGCGAGACGAACCACTACTTGCTTCAACACCTCCAGCTGATACTGCAGAGGTGGGGAAGGCAGCACAGCACCTGCTCCAAAGCCGCAACCTGTGGTTAAGGAGCATACACCCCAGCTGCCCTTCCCCACTCGACTCCATAGACAGGCTGGAGACAGAGTTTGCCAAGTTCATGGCAATGTTGAAGCAGGTCAACATCAGCATGCCGTTCGTGGAGGCACTGTCGAAGATGCCCAAGTATGCCAAGTTTATGAAAGACCTCCTCACCAACAAGAAGAAACTTGGGGATCTTTCGACAGTGATGCTCAGCGAGGAGTGTTCTGCCATCCTGCAGAACAAGCTGCCAGAGAAGCGCAAAGACCCAGGGAGTTTCACTATCCCTCTTGTTATTGGCAGCATGCATGTAGGAAAGTCCTTGGCGGATAGGCGCTAGTATTAATGTCATGCCCTATAAATGTTTAAGAAGCTAGACCTAGGTGAACCTAGAGCTACTAGGATGAGCATTCAGTTAGCTGATCGTTCTATCGTGCATCCTAGGGGTATCATTGAGGACTTGCTTGTTAATGTTGGTGCATTCACATATCCTGTTGATTTTGTTATTTTGGATATAAATGAGGATGTGGATGTGCCTTTGATTTTGGGTAGACCATTTCTCGCCACCGCCAAGGCGCTTATTGATGTGCATAGTGGTAAATTGATTCTGCGTGCTGGTGATGAACAGGCTACTTTTTCTGTGTCTGACAATGGGAAACATTCTCATTTGCATGATGACATAGACTACTGTGATGTGCTTGCCGATTTGAGACCGCACTCGCCATCACGAGTGCGGGTACTGATGATGCTCTTGAGCGTTGTATTTTGCTAGGTGAGCAGGCATTGCAGGAGCCGCAGCTGGCGGAGCAGTTGGCCGCATTGGAGAGTGGCCCCTTCTTGGAGGGCGACAGGCTGTTTAAACCGATCTCATCCTCCACCCGCATCACCACTTCTTGGAGGAACCACCAGAGCTGGAGCTTAAGCCCCTCCCTCCTCATTTGGAGTATGCATTTCTCCGGGAGGGGAATAAGCTGCCAGTTATCATCAGCTCGACCCTCACACCCGAGCAGAAGACCAGACTGGTGGCCTTGCTGAAGCAGTACGAGCGAGCTTTGGCATGGAAGATCACAGATATCCGGGGGATCAGCCCCTCTTTTGCTCGCACCGGATACTGCTGGAGGATGAGATGCGGCCAGTGAGGCAGCCGCAGAGGAGATTGACGCCGAACCTGGAGGCTGTGGTTCGGGCAGAGATCGTGAAGCTGATGGACGCGGGGATCATCTTCGCCATTTCTGACAGCGAGTGGGTCAGTCCCACCCAGGTGGTGCCCAAAAAGGGTGGGATGACCGTGGTGCCTAACGAGAAGAACGAGCTCATCCCGATGCGCACGGTGACTGGGTACCGTGTCTGCATCGACTATCGGCGTCTCAACGACGCTACTCGGAAGGACCATTTCCCGCTGCCGTTCATTGATCAGATGCTGGAGAGATTGGCGGGGCACGAGTTCTACTGCTTCCTGGATGGGATGTCCGGGTACTTTCAGATCCCTATTGCACCGGAGGACCAGGCGAAGACCACTTTCACCTGCCCTTCGGCACATTTGCTTACCGGCGGATTCCATTCGGGCTATGCAACGCCCCAGCCACTTTTCAGCGATGCATGCTCGCCATCTTTGACCGTCTGGTCGGCGAGATCATGGAGGTGTTTATGGACGATTTCTCGGTTTATGGAGACTCCTTCTCTCACTGTCTCCATAACCTGGAACTTGTCCTTAAACGGTGTGAAGAAACGAACCTGGCACTGAGTTGGGAGAAGTGTCACTTCATGGTTCGAGAAGGCATAGTTCTTGGGCATAAGATCTCCAAGATGGGGATCGAGGTAGACAGAGCAAAGATCGAGACTATCAGCAAGCTGCCTCCTCCTACATCTGTAAAGGGGATCCGGAGTTTTCTTGGCCATGCAGGTTTCTATAGGCGGTTCATCAAGGATTTCTCGAAGATCGCCCTGCCCCTACTAAGCTTCTGGAGAAGGATGCCCCCTTCCAGTTCACTGATGCTTGCACAGCGGCGTTCACCACCTTGAAGGAGAAGCTCACCCAAGCTCCTATCATGGTTGTTCCTGACTGGTCCCTACCATTTGAGCTGATGTGCGACGCCAGTGACTTTGCTGTTGGAGCTGTTCTGGGGCAGAGGCGAGATCAACACTTCCGACCTATCTACTACGCCTCGAAACTCTGAATGATGCCCAGGAGAACTACACCACCACAGAGAAGGAGCTGCTTGCGGTGGTGTTTGCCTTTGATAAGTTTCGCCCCTATCTGGTCTTGTCCCTGTGACCGTGTACACAGATCACTCCGCGATTAGATACCTGATGAGCAAGGCCGATGCCAAGCCTCGGCTCATACGATGGATCTTACTGCTGCAGGAGTTCGATATTGAGATCCGGGACAAGAAGGGAGCAGAAAATGTTGCAGCTGATCACCTCTCCCGGTTGGACGCACCCCTGCGGACAACCTCGTGGAGGAGATTGATGACTCCTTCCCAGACGAGAGGTTGATGATGATGTGCTTGGTGGAGAGTGTCACCCCCTGGTACTCCGATTTTGCGAACTATTTGGTGGGCCAGCAGCTGCCCAAGGGGATGGCAACTCACGCCAAGAGGAAGTTTTTCTCCGATCTGAAGTACTACTTCTGGGATGACCCTCATCTTTTTCGGATCGGAGCCGACGGGATCATCCGTCGTTGTGTTATGGAGAGTGAGATGGAGGGCATTCTATCTCACTGTCATGAGGGACCTACTGGCGGTCATCACGGAGGAAACCGCACGGCGAGGAAGGTGCTCCAGTCGGGCTTTTACTGGCCCACGCTCTTCAAGGATGCAGACGCCTTCGCACGCAGGTGCGACCGATGCCAGAGGTCAGGTAACATCTCTGCCCGTGATGAGATGCCCCAGAATGTGTTTATAACTTGTGAGATTTTTGATGTCTGGGGTATCGACTTCATGGGCCCCTTCCCTCCATCTTTTGGTAACACCTATATTCTGGTTGCTGTTGACTACGTCTCTAGGTGGGCTGAGGCGCAAGCTTTGCCCACCAATGATGCTAGACGTGTTTGTGGTTTTTTGAAGCAGCTCTTCTCCCGGTTCGGGACACCTAGAGCCATCATAAGCGATAGAGGCACCCATTTCCAGGGCCAATTTGATAAACTACTGTCTCGCTATGGTGTGACTCACAAGGTGTCCGTGGCCTATCATCCCCAGACCAGTGGCCAGGCCGAGCTGACGAACCGGGAGCTCAAGCGGATCCTGGAGAAAACGGTGGATCAGTCCCGCAAAGATTGGTCCACCAAGCTCGATGATGCTCTATGGGCGTATCGCACTGCCTACAAGACGCCCATTGGTACTTCACCGTACCGGCTTGTCTATGGAAAGGCTGCCATTTGCCCGTGGAGCTAGAGCACAAGGCCTTCTGGGCCCTTAAGCTGCTCAACTTGGATGTTCGTGTTGCAGGTATGAGCGAAAATGCAGATGTTGGAGCTGGAAGAGTGGCGTTACCACGCCTATGAGAACACCAAGCTGTACAAGGAGCGCACTAAGCGCCTCACGATGCACGGTTGCGGGGTCCGAAAGAGTTCCAGGTTGGTGATCGAGTTCTCCTTTATAACTCTCGCCTGAAGCTCTTTCCCGGAAAACTCCGCTCCCGGTGGTCTGGACCGTTCACGGTCACACAGGTGTTCCCGTATGGCACAATCGAATTGCCAACCCGCAAACTGAGCCGTTTAAAGTGAATGGCCATCGTCTCAAGCTCTACCTGGGAGACGAGGTCGAACGTGCGGAGTTGGCAGTGGAACTCGCGGACCCTTAGTTCCGCCATGGGCGTCCAGCTAAAAGACGGTAAAGAAGCGCTTGTGGGGAGGCAACCCCACCACGGTTTGCATTTCTACCCTTTGTTTTATTTTCTTTTCTTTTTGTCGGTTTTTGCGTCATAGAGTCTGTCTGGAGTCTGTCTGGAATGTATTTCGTGCCTCTGGCGGTGCCTTTTAATGTGCCATTGGGTAAATTTTCGAGCCGGGGCACGAATGAGTTTGGGTGGTTTGAAATTGGAATTGGAAAATCAACTCTCTGGGCTCGGCCATAAAAACACGGGCAGCAGGGGGTCAAAACACGGCCGTGTTTTGCCCCTTGCCCGCCGTGTTTTGCATTTCACCCAGATGGCTCGCGGCCTAAAAAGCACGGGCAGCAGGGGGTCAAACACGGCCGTGTTTGCCCCAGCCCGCCCGTGTTTTTAAGGAGGGGGAGCACGGCCTCGGCCATAAAAACACGGGCGGGCCAAGGCCAAAACACGGCCGTGTTTTGGCCGCCCGTGTTATAATCCCCCCCTATAAAACGAATTTTCCCCTTCCCCTCATTTCCCCCATTTTCAGAACCCTAGCCGCCTCCCCCCTCCCCTCGCCGGAAATCGCCTCTCCTCTCCTCCTCTTTGGTTTTTCGGCCATTTCTTGCTCCCCCGACCTCCAAATCAAAACCGCGACCTCCCCCACGCTCCTGGCGTCGAGGAGCACATTACCCAGAGGTTTGGGGTGCGTTTGGCCGAGGTTGGGTCGCCGGCGGTGAGTTCTCTGGCGAGCCTCCGGTGAGTTTTCCGGCGACTTAGGGGGATTTTTGCTCTGTTCTTCACCTTTCTCCGGGTATCTTCTTGCGTCTCCAGGTGTGTTCATCCTTCCTTTCTTATATTTTTGGAGAATCGTACCTAGAGTTAGGTGAAGAACTTGGATTGTGCTTGAATGTGCGATTGCTTGGGTAGGCCGATGGTTTTCTTTGCATGCCTGTTCTATCTTGAGATTTCAGCCCTCGGCCTACCATTTGCATGTGAGATTATTTCCGGTTTGGGGTATTTTGGATGTGGTTGGTTGCTTGGTATTATTTGGATTGGTTGTTGATTGTTTCCCGGGGGCCTAGTCCGCTGTCCCAATCGAGATTTGAGGGCCCCCGGTGATTTGGCTGTGTGCATTTTTGTGTGATGGGGATGTTTGTTTTCTCCGGGAGTCTAGTCCACTGTCCATATCTTCCGATATGAGGACTCCCGGTGTGATCTTCACTAACATTGACCCCGTTTGCTCGTGTTTCCTTTTGTCCGTTCTTGTGCTATGCAGGATCATGGAAGCTACCTAGACCAGTTGAGCATCACCCAGCGCCATGCACTGCGGACTATCCGCACCCGCACCATCCCGAGCACCTGCACCTTGATTTTGCGGTGTTCGATGGCCTTCACGCCCGGCCGCAGATGGAGGCCGCTGTGCGGGCGTATGGTTGGCGGCGCCTGCTCTGCCTTGCTGAGTCCACTTATCAAGAGCTCGTCTGGGAGTTCTATGCCTCCTTCCGCCACAACCAGAGGGGGAATGCCGACCACAGTAACGCCGTTCAATTCACACTTGGCGGGGTCGAGCACTCCATCAGCTACTGGGAATTCGCCAATGCACTCCGGGTGAATTCCCCCCACGCCAGCGATGGGGTCCTGCGCTTGGACATCACCGATCCCACCGATTTTCCCTGCCAGGCGTACTTCCGGCGGATCTGTCATCCTGACTATGTGGATGTGGAGTACGTCGCCAGCCAGACGCGAGGCTCTCTCCTCCGACCTGAGTGGCGCATCCTTAACCACTTGTGGCCCTCCTACACCCCCAGCAAGGGCTCGGCCAATCGGGTCACCCTCCGGACCCTCTGGTTCATGGAGGCGATGGGTCGCTCTGAGGACACCATCCAGCTGGGCTCGGTGGTCGCCTGGACGTTCGCGAAAGCTGCTGCCAGCCAAAGTCGCGCCCTTGTCTGTGGCCCGTCATCACGGCCCTCGCCCGCTACTACGGGGTCGACATCACCGGGATGACTCTGGTCCACGGCCCCACTCCACTCAGTGAGGCCACCCTCCGTCATCAGCACCTGGTGGCCCGCCAGGGGCGTGTTCACTGGATTGCGGGGTTTCCCCAGCCACCTGCGCCCGCCGAGGGCGACCAGCCGAGTCCAGCGCTGCTGGATCCCGCCGGGTTCCTCGCCGCGCCACTCCTCATGCTCAGGCTCCCGCGAGCCCCGCTGCTGCCCCCCCGCTCTCCTGCCCCCCGGTCTCCTCCACCAGTGGTGGTGCCCATCTCCGATCAGTTAGCGGCTATCGCTCAGCAGAACGAGCGCATCCTGGCCGGCCAGGAACTCATTCACACCCGCCTGGATCGCGAGCGGGACCGCGGCCGTCGTCTGATGTCCGGCCAGCACTACATCATGTCCTACCTGGGCATGGACCCGAGCGCCGTTCATTATCCTTTCGTCCAGTCCCCGGGGTTTGAGGACCAGTACCCACCACCTTCCGGCGATGGTGGCGATGACTGCTAGTGGCGCGAGCACCTGGTTCTGATCGTGATTCCATTTCCAGACTGAGACTCCATGTTTTGTTGTTTCTTTTGGATTTGTTTTCTTTTATTTTGGATTGTAGACTCGGAACTTCGGTTCTATCACCCAGTGTGTCTCTTGTGTGACTCTAGCTTTGTGCCTCGGACTGGGTCCACTCCCAGTCCTCTGCTATTGTCCGATCTGCCTCTCGATCTCCGTTCCTGCTTTCACGGTAACATCGTTCCCCTTCCCTCTGCTCCATTGAGGACATTGTCGCATTTAAGTGTGGGGGGGTTCTTTGTATTATTTGGAACGGGTGTATGGGTGCTTGGAGCCTAGTCCACTGTCCAAATCTTGAGATTTGAGGGCTCCAAGCACGGCTGTTTGCTTGATATTTGATCGTATTGGCATTGTGGATGTGATTAGAGAATTGAATGGCTTTTGACTCGATGCATGACAACTTGAGTGTGACTAAGATAGCCTATTACGATGACTGAGATGTGTAGTAGAGTTGTGTAGGGGTTCAGTTTTCGACTGTTTGCTTACCAACTGCGACTTGTATTTGATCACTTGCTTTTGACAGTCATTTATGCATCTAGTTCAGGGAATCAGAATGTGGGATAGAGCATATAGGTAGCCATGTGAGATTTGAGCCTGCTCGTTTCTTTCTTGTGCGATAGATCCCTCTTCCATGAAATGTAGCATTCACGTTGTCACTAGCTAAGATGATGGAGGCATAGGATTAGCCCACGACCAAACTGACTGTCCTGATGTGTCATAACCCCTAGTCAGCCCCTTTGAGCCGTGTGTTATCCTTTCTTTCGGTCTGAAATGAAAAATCACCCTTTGCATCTTTTAGAAGGTTCCACAGAGTGGTTTTTGCATGCTGTCTGCTGTTCTGCTAAATATAATGTGAGGGTTGGAGGTAGTGCTTAAAATTTGGGCGTGCGTTTGAAAATGTGCAGAGGTGGTGGTTCTCTTAAGAAATGAACAAAGAAAAAATAAAGAAAAACAAAGAAAAATATTAAAGCAAAAGAGAGCCACCACCAAAAAACCTGGAATAGTGCCCATTAAGTAGTTTCCGAGTAGTCTGGCTTGGAAATGCTAGCATTTTTGTAACCTCCTTCGCTCTTGTGCCCTAAAGAATTTGATTAATGCAGAATAGCAGGACGAAAGTTACTGGTTTGCTTGATTGTGGTTTTGTTGGGTTTGGAATTGTGGAACCTTGTGCTATAACTGCCACCACCTAAAAGGCCTTTTCCCCATGTCCAAGACCCTAGCCAGTCATTTGAACCTGTGTCTAAGACCTCCGGATTAGCTAGTGGTGACACCCCCTTATGTGAACTCTAGCATTTAGAGGCTGCATTCATGGTGAAGAGACGTTAGGATTGAGAGAAGAAGCATGCGCATTTTTCGCATCATATTGTCCTGACCCCACTGGTCGAGAGTGAGCGATTCATTTCTTCATTTTCTCTATACTCTTTACCCCGGTGAGGACCTAGATTGCTCGGTCTTAATTCTGATGTCTTGAGCTTTGTGCATGATATGACTGTTTTGAACAAGTGATTGAGTCAAGTCTATGTTGGTTGGTGAACATGAAAGAACTCTTCCTTTGCTCGACTCTATTGCATTCGAATGTCATCTGTGGTGGTTGTCTAGGTTGTCGTTCGAGTTGCCATGTGTTGATGATCGAAAGCCAGTATGATCCACGTGTTTTATGCCGATACGATTTGCCCTTGAGCCTGCTTGATTGAAATGTCTCAAGCTTACCTGGTGTCTGACTTGGTTTGCTTAGGGACAAGCAAACGGTTAAGTGTGGGGGAGTTTGATAACGATATAATTACATGATTTTATACCCCTATTTCTTATCCATTTGCGGAGCATGGTTGTGTTTTGGCCTATTTTACGCCGGGTTGTGCTACTTTGTCCTATTTCAGGTCCCAGGCGTCAAAGGGAAGGCCAAGCACGAGTTTCGGATCGTTTGGAAGTCGTTTGGACGAGCCAGGGCCAAAACACGGGCAGGAGGCCCTCAGAACACGGCCGTGTTCCTGTGCCCGTGCTTTTATGGCCGAGGCTTCAAGGTGGCGTGCACACCTAAAAAACACGGGCAGGCCTGAGGAAAACACGGCCGTGTTTTAGGAAGCACGACCGTGTTTTCAAGCTGCCCGTGGCCGTGCTTTTAAGGCTGAGGCAAAACACGGGCGGGCTGAGGCAAAACACGGCCGTGCCCTCGACCGTGTTTTGGCCAATGATGCCCTTTTAGGCAGATTTTCAGCCAAGAGAGGGGATTCGAGTTTTAGAGAGACAGAGGATTCCTAGAGAGAGAAAGCGACGAACAAGAGCTCCAAGTGCCCTAGATCGATCTTCAACACCATTGGAGCTTGGTTTGAGCTTGGAGAAGTGCCGATTCAACGTCCAGGAGCAGAAATCCATCTTCACAGTATGATTTCCGCATCTGATTCTGCTTTTGCTTCTCTCTCCATGGAGTAGTTCTCCCATTCATCTGGGTGTGGGAAACCCTAGTTCTGTATGTTGAGATTGATTGTATGAACCCGAGTACTGTTTCTTGAATTGATTATATTCGATTGAGGTTTGAATGATTGAATGACTTGAATCCTGATCAAATTCCTGTTGTTTCTGCTTTAACCTAGAATGAGAATATCTGATAGGTTGATAGAGCATCCTTGATTGAAGGTAGGGAGTTGGTGACTTTAGTCGAGGAACCAACTCACTATTCTGTACCGGTTTACTCCGGTAGTGGAGGTTTCGTTCTAGGGCCTCAATCTGTTTACTCCGGTGTAGGTTAGTCGCCAGCTAGAGACTCAGATTGAGAGGGTCTGAGGACCTTTAGTCGAGACTCAGACTGATTAAGAACCTTCCGCAGTATAACTTTCATAGAAATTGAACTTGGTAATTACAATCCGGCTTAACTGCAGACTAGGGGGAACCATATCCGGGTGACCTCTCTTAACCTGAATACAACCGTTTAGTTGTTTTTGCTTGCTTGTTAGTTTAGGCCTTCACTAAAGTTTCACTGCTAGATAATACGAATTCACTGAGTAGTCATCACATCTAGGACCCGGGTTGACATTGAAACCCAAACCCGCTATACTACGCTTTAGGAAGTGGTTACACTTGGCCATTTTCTAGGGTGACAGTAGAAGTGAGTCAAATAGGAAGGCGAATATAAAATTCGAATTCTGTTGGTTTGAAGGATGATATCTGTCATTAATGTAAAGAGAAAGGACATTGGAAATTTGATTTTCCTAAGCTAAGAAATATCAGGAGAATAAGGAACCATATGCTGCTGTGGCGAAAGAAACTAACACTGATTCTGAAGATGATTTAGCCTTAGCAGTGATGAACAGGCACATCATCAGATGTGTGGTATTTAGATACTGCAACTGATTATCATATCTGTCCAAGCAGGGAGTATTTTTCAAATTATGAGCATATAGATGGATGACATGTTTCTATGGCCAATGGTGCTATCTGTAAGATTGTTGGAAGAGGCTCCGTCATGATGAGGAGACATGATGGTTATGTTTGCACCTTGAACAATGTTAGGCATATTCCAGAGATGACTAAGAATTTAATATCTTTTAGTCTACTAGACAGCAAGGTTTAGTTTCAAAGGTGAAGGTGGACTGTTGTCTGTCTACAAAGGTTCTAAGGTGATTCTGAAAGGTGTCAAGGTTGGTGCCTTGTATAGTCTACAAGGTTCTGTTTGTACATGTTATGTTGATGATAAATGCACCAAGCTGGTTCTGAATGGCAGTCTCAACTGGGTTGGACTTGCCAAATTATTTGGTTTGTTGACCTTAAGGGCATTTGGAGGCAGGGATTCTGTACAGTTGATTTGGAGGAGTTTGGTACATCAGGCAACTTTGGTTTCATCTGGTACATTTGGTATTTGAGAGAGAATTCAAGTCAAGGTGAAGATTGTTAGAATATGACTTGAATTTGATTTGAGTTTGTTTTGTGTTTTGGGCCTATTTCGTTTGGGTTTGTGACTCACTCCTACTGTCACTCTAGAAAATGGCCAAGTGAAACCACTTCCTAAAGCGTAGAATAGCGGGCTTAGGTTTCAATGTCAACCCGGGTCCTAGATGTGATGACTACTCAGTGAATTCGTATTATCTAGCAATGAAACTTTAGTGAAGGTTTAAACTAACAAGCAAGCAACTAAACGGTTGTTATCAGGTTAAGAGAGGTCACCCGGATATGGTTCCCCCTAGACTGCAGTTAAGCCGGATTGTAATTACCAAGTTCAATTTCTATGATAGTTTATACTGCGGAAGGTTCTTAAACAGTCTGAATTCTCGACTAAAGGTCTTCAGACCCTCTCAATCTGAGTCTCTAGCGGGCGACTAACCTCCACCGGAGTAAACAGATTGAGGCCCTAACGAACCAAACCTCCACTACCGAATGGAATTCGGTACAGAATAGCGAATTGGCTCCTCGACTAAAGTCACCAATTCGCTACCTTCAATTAAGTACTCTATTAACCTAGGCAGATATTCTCATTCCAGGTTAAAGCAGAAACAACAGGAATTTGATCAAGATTCATGCCATTCAATCATTCAAACCTGAATCGAATATAATCAAATCATAGAAACAGTACTTGGGTTCATACAATCAATCCTAACATACAGATCTAGGTTTTCCCACACCCAGATGAATGGGAGAACTACTCCATGGAGAAAGAAGCAAAAGCAGAATCAGATGCGGATACCATACTGTGAAGGATGGATTTCAGCTCCTGGATGTTGATCGGCACTCTTCCAAGCTCAAGCCAAGCTCCAATGGTGATGAAGATCAAGCTAGGGCACTTGGAGACTCTTGTTCGTCGCTTTCTCTCTAGGAATCGCTCTGTCTCTCTAAAACTCGAATCCCCTCTCTTTTTGGCTGAAAACTGCCTAAAAGGGCATCACTGGCCAGAACACGGTCGAGGGCACGGCCGTGTTCTGGTCCAGCCCGCCCTGTTCTCTGCCACGTGGTAATTACACGGGCACGGGCTGGGGAAAACACGGGTGTGTTCTGTGTGGGACACGGCAGTGTTCTAGTTGACCCCGCCGTGTTTTTTTAGCTGGTGTAGCTCATGTTGGGAAGCCTCGGCAGTAAAACACGACCAGGAACACGGCCGTGTTCTGAAGGCCTCCTGCCCGTGTTTGGTCGTGGCTCGACCAAACGACTTCCAATGCTCCGAAACTCGCGCTTGGCCTTCCCTTCGACGCCTGGACCTGAAATAGGACAAAATAGCACAACCCGGCGTAAAATAGGCCAGAACACACAACTATGCTCCGCAAATGGATAAGAAATAGGGGTATAAAATCATGCAATTACATCGTTATCAAACTCCCCCACACTTAACCGTTTGCTTGTCCCTAAGCAAACCAAGTCAGACACCAGGTAAGCTCAAAACATTTCAATCAAGCAGGCTTCAGGGCAAATCATATCGGCACAAAACACGTGGATCATACTGGCTTTCGATCATCAACACATGGCAACTCGAACGACAACCTAGACAACCACCACAGATGACATTCGAATGCAATAAAGTCGAGCAGAGGAAGAGTTCTCTTCTGTTCACCAACCAACATAGACTTGACTCAACCACTTGTTCAAAACAGTCACTTCATGCATAAAGCTCACGATATCAGAATTAAGACCGAGCAATCTAGGTCCTCACGGGGTAAAGAGTATAAAGGATATGAGAAAATGAATCGCTCACTCTCGACCAGTGGGATCAGGACAAATTGATGCGAAAAATGCGCATGCTTATTCTCTCAATCCCTAACGTCTCTTCACCATGAATGCAGCCTCTAAATGCTAGAGTTCACATAAGGGGGTGTCACCACTAACTAATCCGGAGGTCTTAGACACAGGTTCAAATGACTGGCTAGGGTCTTGGACATGGGGAAAAGGCCTTTTAGGTGGTGGCAGTTATAGCACAAGGTTCCACATTTCCAAACCCAACAAAACCACAATCAAGTAAACCAGTAACTTTCTTTATGCTATTCTGCATAATCAAATTCTTTAGGGCACAAGAGCGAAGGAGGTTATATGAATGTTAGCATTTCCAAGCCAGACTGCTAGGAAACACTAGTTAATGGGCACTATTCAGATTTTTGGTGGTGGCTCTCTTTTGCCTTCATTTTTCTTTATTTTTTTTCTTTATTTATTCCTTAAGAGAACCACCACCTCTGCACATTTTTCATACACACGCCCAACTTTTAAGCACTACCTCCAACCCTCACATTACATTTAGCAGAAACAGCAGAAAACACGTAAAAACCACTCTGTGGAACCTTCTAAAAGATGCAAAGGTGATTTTCCAACGTAGACCGAAAGAAAGGATAACACACGGCTCAAAGGGGCTGACTAGGGGATATGACACATCAGGACAGTCAGTTTGGTCGTGGGCTAATCCTATGCCTCCATCATCTTAGCTAGTGACAACGTGAATGCTACATTTCATGGAAGAGGGATCTATCGCACAAGAAAGAAACGAGCAGGCTCAAATCTCACATGGCTACCTATATGCTCTATCTCACATTCTGATTCCCTGAACTAGATGCATAAATGACTGTCAAAAGCAAGTGATCAAATGCAAGTCGCAGTTGGTACAAACAGTTGAAAACTGAACCCCAACACAGCTCTACTACACATCTCAGTCATCGTAATAGGCTGTCTTAGTCACACTCAAGTTTTCATGCATCGAGTCAAAAGCCATTCAATTCTCTAATCACATCCACAGTGCCAATACGATCAATTATCAAGCAAACAGCAGTGCTTGGAGCCCTCAAATCTCAAGATTTGGACAGTGGACTAGGCTCCAAGCACCCATACACACGTTCCAATTAATACAAAGAACCCCCCACACTAAATGCGACAATGTCCTCAATGGAGCAGAGGGAAGGGAAACGATGTTACCGTGAAATGAGATCAGGAACGGAGATGGAGAGGCAGACCGGACAATAGCAGAGGACTGGAAGGGGACCCAGTCCGAGGCACAGAGCTAAAGTCAACAAAAGACACACACTGGGTGATAGAACCGGAGTCCCAATCTGCAATCCAAAATAAAACAAAACAAATCCAAACGAAACAACAAAACATGGAGTCTCAGTCTGGAACAGAAATCACGGTCATAACCAGGTACTTTCTCCACTAGAAGTCATCGCCACATCGCCGGCAGGTGGGGGGTACTGGTACTCATACCCCGGGGACTGGACGAAGGGGTAGTGAACTGCGTTCGGGTCCATGCCCAGGAATGACATGATGTAGTGCTGGCCGGACATCAGACGACGGCCGCGGTCCCTCTCACGATCGAGGCGGGTGTGAATGCGCTCCTGGCCGGTCATAATGTGCTCGTTCTGCTGAACGATGGCCGCCAACTGATCAGTGATGGGCACCACTACGGGGGGAGGGACCCCGGAGCAGGAGATCGGGGAGCCGCGGAGGGGCTCGCGGGAGCCTGGGCACGAGGAGTAGCACGGCGAGGAACCCGGCGAGATCCAGCGGCGCTGGACTCCGGCTGGTCTCCCTCTGCGGGCGCAGGTGGCTGGGGAAGACCCGCAATCCAGCGCAAACGCCCTTGGCGAGCCACCAGGTGCTGAGCGCGGAGGTTGGCCTCGCTGAGTGGAGTGGGCCCGTGGACCTGGGTCATCCCAGTGATATCGACCCCGTAGTAGCGGGCCAGGGCCGTGATGACCGGGCCACAGACAAGGTGGCGATCCTGGTGAGAGGCGGCCTTCCCAAAAGTCCGGGCGACCACCGAACCGAGCTGGATGGTGTCCTCAATGCGACCCATCACCTCCATGAAGAACAGGGTCCGGAGTAGGGTGGGAACGGTGCGGTCTGGTCCAGACCAGACCATATATACGGTTTACGGTCCAGACCGAGGGCTAAAGTATAGACCACAGACCAGACCACAGACTATACGGTCTGGTCCAGACCACGCCTGTGCGGTCTGGTTCGGTCTGGTCTGGTCCAGATAGACCACACTCACAAAAAATGAATAATTTGTTTAGTCAACCACACAAAAAATTGAACCAATAACCAAGAAAAATAATTGTTATTTGCCTTAAAACATTAATCCTAACATGCATGAATAATTTTGATACTCTAAATCTTAGTACATAACAAAGATACAAAGTAAAAGCATCCCGGCTTGCACCATAATGTCATAAACATTTACATAATGTCATATGAGACACGATTATCTCTACTCTGTGGTTAAATGTGGTTGTGAATGAAGGAGGGAAGAGATTCACAAAATTAAGGTTGAGACTTGGGTGTCGTTGTGGGAGTTTGGAGAGTGGTCGAATGGGT
Organism: Linum tenue; assembly: GCA_946122785.1. Lineage (NCBI taxonomy): Eukaryota > Viridiplantae > Streptophyta > Magnoliopsida > Malpighiales > Linaceae > Linum > Linum tenue. The sequence goes on from CAMGYJ010000009.1 coordinate 15,885,063, forward strand.
TATTAACACGTATTGACAAGTCAGTTGGGTCTACGGTTTGGTCCTATAAACCGCGGTCTAGACCAGACCAGACTTAGAGATCAAATCATAAAATAATACAGACCATGGACCAGACCAGCCATACTTCACGATCTACGGTCCGGACCAAACTGTGCGGTACGGTTTGGACCACGGTTTTTTTAACGGTCTGGTCTATTTTCCAGCCCTAGTTCGGAGGGTGACCCGGTTGGCCGAGCCCCGGCTGGGGGTGTAGGAACTGGTGAGCAGGTGGTTGAGGATGCGCCACTCAGGCCTGAGGAGAGAGGCCCGCGTCTGGCTAGCTATGTATTCCTCATCCACGTTGTTGGGCAGGCAGATCCGCCGGAAGTACGCCTGGCATGGAAAGTCGGTGGGATCAGTGAGGTCCAAGCGCAGGACCCCGTTGCTGGAATGCGGGGAGTTGAGCCCAAGTGCATTGGCAAACTCCCAGTAACTGATGGAGTGCTCGACCCCTCCAAGTGTGAACTGAACTGCGTTACTATGGTCGGCATTCCCCCTCTGGTTGTGGCGGAAGGAGGCATAAACTCCAGACGAGCTCCTGGTAGGTCGGCTCGGCGAGGCAGAGCAGGCGCCGCCAACCATAAGCCCGCACAGCGGCCTCCATCTGCGGCCTGGCGTGAAGTGCATCGAACACCTCAAATCGAGGTGTAGGTGCTCGGGAATGGTGCGGAGACGGATAGTCCACAGCAGATGGCGCTGGGTGATGCTCAAATGGTCGAGGTAGCCTTCCATGACCCTGCAAAGCACAAGAATGGACAAAATGGGACACGAGCGAACAGGGTCAATGTTAGTCAAAATCACACCGGGAGCCCTCATATCGAAAGATATGGACAGTGGACTAGACTCCCGGAGAAAAAGCATACCCATCACACGAGAATCACACAACCAAATTCACCGGGGGCCCTCAAATCGGGCGATTTGACAGTGGACTAGGCCCCCGGGAAACAAACCAAATCCAATCCAATTAAGCACCAATCACCAACCACACACAATACCACAACAAGCCGGTAATAATGCCAACATGCAAATGGTAGGCCGAGGAACTGAAATCCCAAGATAGAATATAGCATGCAAAGACAACCATCGGCCTACCAATTGTTCTCAAATTATTGCACAATCACAAGTTCTTCACCTAACTCTAGGTATCGATTCTCCAAAAATACAAGAAAAGGCAAAGAGCACACCTGGAGACTCAAGTAGATACCCGGAGAGAGGTGAAGAAAGTGGCAAAAAGCGCCCCAAGTCGCCGGAAAACTCACCGGAGACTCGCCGGAGCACTCACCGCCGGCGACCCAAACTCAGCCAAACTCGCCCAAACCTCTGGGGAATGTGCTCCTCGACGCCAGAGCGTGGGGGTGGTCGCGGTTTTTTTGATTTGGAGGTTGGGGAGTGATTTATGGCCGGAAAAGCGAAGGAGAAGGTGAAAATGGCGACTTTCCGCGCGCGGGGGGGGGGGGCGGCTAGGGTTTGGGAGAAATGGAGGAAATGAGGGCTAGGGTCTGAAATTTTGATTTTATAGGGGGGTTTAAAACACGGCGGGCCAGAACACGGCCGTGTTTTGGCCGTGTCCCGCCCGTGTTTTAATGCCCGAGACCGTGCTCCCCCCTCTTTAAAACACGGGCGGGCTCCTTTCAAAACACGGCGTGTTTTGGCCGTGTCCCGCCCGTGTTTTAATGCCGAGACCGTGCTCCCCCCTCTTTAAAACACGGGCGGGCTCCTTCAAACACCCGTGTTTGGAAGCCAAAAACCGTCAAAATGAAAGAAATAAATATAAAAAACAAAGGGTAAAATGCAAACCAAGGTGGGGTTGCCTCCCCACAAGCGCTTCTTTATCGTCTTTTAGCTGGACGCCCATGGCGGAACTAAGGGTCCGCGAGTTCCACTACCAACTCCGCACTTTCGACCTCGTCTCCCAGGTAGAGCTTGAGACGATGGCCATTCACTTTAAACGGCTCAGTTTGCGGGTTGGCAATTTCGATTGTGCCATACGGGAACACCTGTGTGACCGTGAACGGTCCAGACCACCGGGAGCGGAGTTTTCCGGGAAAGAGCTTCAGGCGAGAGTTATAAGGAGAACTCGATCACCAACCTGGAACTCTTTCGGACCCCACAACCGTGCATCGTGTAGGCGCTTAGTGCGCTCCTTGTACAGCTTGGTGTTCTCATAGGCGTGGTAACGCCACTCTTCCAGCTCCAACATCTGCATTTTTTCGCTCAATACCTGCAACACGAACATCCAAGTTGAGCAGCTTAAGGGCCCAGAAGGCCTTGTGCTCTAGCTCCACGGGCAAATGGCAAGCCTTTCCATAGACAGCCGGTACGGTGAAGTACCAATGGGTGTCTTGTAGGCAGTGCGATACGCCCAGAGAGCATCATCGAGCTTGGTGGACCAATCTTTGCGGACTGATCCACCGTTTTTCTCCAGGATCCACTTGAGCTCCCGGTTCGTCAGCTCTGCCTGGCCACTGGTCTGAGGATGATAGGCCCGGACACCTTGTGAGTCACACCATAGCGAGATAGTAGCTTATCAAATTGGCCCTGGAATGGGTGCCTCGATCCCTTATGATGGCTCTAGGTGTCCGAACCGGGAGAATAACTGCTTCAGAAAACCACACACGTCTAGCATCATTAGTGGGCAAAGCTTGCGCCTCAGCCCACCTAGAGACGTAGTCAACAGCTCGACCAGAAATAGGTATTACCAAAAGATGGGAGGGAAGGGCCCATGAAGTCGATACCCAGACATAAAAATCTCACAAGTTATAAACACATTCTGGGGCATCTCATCACGGGCAGAGATGTTGCCTGACCTCTGGCATCGATCGCACCTGCTGCGAAGACGTCTGCATCCTTGAAGAGCTGGGCCATAAAAGCCCGACTGGAGCACCTTCCTCGCCGTGCGGTTTCCTCCGTGATAAACGCCAGTAGGTCCCTCATGACAGTGAGATAGAATGCCTTCCATCTCACTCTCCATAACACAACGACGGATGATCCCGTCGGCTCCGAGCCGAAAAAGATGAGGGTCATCCCAGAAGTAGTACTTCGATCGGAGAAAAACTTCCTCTTGCGCGTGAGTTGCCATCCCCTTGGGCAGCTGCTGGCCCACCAAATAGTTTGCAAAATCAGATACTAGGGGGTGACACTCTCCACCAAGCACATCATCATCAGTCTCTCATCAGGGAAGGGTCGTTGATCTCCTCCACGAGATTGTC